>LPNX010289734.1:439729-461627 GCA_001517045.1 Pseudotsuga menziesii
TTCTTTGATTTATGAAGAGGCTCTTAACCTATGATTGCAAGAGTTGTATCATTTCTCTTGCGGTGGGAAATTTTTGGCAGCGTAGTAATATTTTTTCATTAGCGTGGACATATTTTTTGCAGCGTGGCATCCAGGACGTTGTTGAGGCAGCCGCAGAACAATTCGGGAGCTGAAGATCTCTGAGTCCGAGTGTCAAATGGATGTGCCAGTGATGAGGATTGCTGTCTGATCTATTTAGTGAGAATACTGCCAGCAGCCACAGGGAATCTACCATCGATTTACTCTTGATACAAGTAATTTTTACTCTTGATACAAGTAATTATATTAAGGTTATCAGGCTCTTCCAAGGTGAACCAGTGGAGACAGCATACAATCGTCCATATGATGACAGTTTGGCTAGGAAAACGTATGTTAACCAGTTTCTAAAGCAGCATGCCCAGAGAAGCTTCCGAACTATGAAGAGAAGATAAGAACTTTCTTTGAGGAGCACTTGCACGTGGATGAGGAGATCCGTTATTGCTTAGATGGCACTGGCTATTTTGATGTAAGAGATAAAGATGACCAATGGATACGCTACAGCAAAGGGGAAATCGATTAGGATTTGGGGTTCAGTGCGTTGAAGATTGGGAGAGGCAATACCTTTGAATTTTTCAGAAATCAAGTTTAATAGTTGGGAAATAGCATTGAATGGGTTATTGAGATCGATTTCTGTGATATCGTGGAAGTTTGGTTACCACAAATGTATTTCCTGTGATGCCCATGTAAATCAGAGCCAGTAGAAAAGAAATCTTTCGTTTAGATTTTTTTTAACGCCTCCTGTTGTAGAAGATGCACCATTGGCATTAAAGAAACTATCGATGTAGAGGCCTTGGTTCAAGGTGGCTTTCCTCAGGCTGAACGCTGTCGCCTATCAATTGGACATCCTGATGTTATCTCCTCTGTTCCAGATGCAGTTGCTGCACTAAGCATCTCAGGGAACTTTACCTTTGATCCTGCATCACATGGTGATTTTCTTGGAGCTGTTCTGGCAACAGGCATTAAAAGGGAAAAATTTGGTGATACTCTCTTGCTGGGTGAGAAAGGAGCCCAAATCATCGCTGTTCCAGAGCTTGTTGATTACCTAGTGTCATCACTCACACAGTTTGACTTGGGGGCTGAATCTTACAGTGATAGCAATGATCTCTGTGAACTCTCACATCAAACAGAAAATCTATTTCAAGTGTTAATGATCAGCACACAAGTGAAAAGGTCTTGGAGAAAAGGTATGACAAAAAGTCTGATTGAAATTTCTGATTGTTCTGTATATCACTAATTGCTTGAGTGCTGGTATTCTTTGGATCTTGTCGCTGTTGAAAGTTGATAAGAATCATATCAGTTATCCTTGATGTTCTGCCCAAATCGTGACCATCTGAGGCGCTGTACAGTGATTTTATGGTGCACTAAGCTACAGGACACAGCTGGAACAAGTATTCAGTTATTTCAGTATGCATTGGATCTGATCTATGTGGTTTAAGATGGCTATGAGTTGATATTATTTATTATTGACAAAGTCCTCTTCAAGCTGGGAGTCTCCTTCATCTTCAGCAGTTATATTCTCTACCATTCAGCCTGCAGACATGAAGATGTGCAAAAGTTTGAAGAGTGAAGTGGACAGAAATTAAATAAGGCAGCTTCGCTGGTTTGAACAGCAGCAGAGGAAGGCTGATGATGATGATCTTTTATGCTAAGATATATGAAGTACAAGGTAAGTTCTTTGTTATGCTGATACAAAGGTGTGATTTTGATATAAACAGAAATATAGAGCATGATGAAGAATGCTGAGGTATGAAGAGATCAGTATAAAAGCAGACTTGGTTGAAGTGTTAAGTGATGCAGCAATCATAGCCCTAACTATACCCACTGATAAAGGCATGTTTGTATAATACCGAACAGTCATATGAATACAGTGGCAAAGTACAGTATTGTTGATATACTTGTATAAGGATGATAATAATGTATGAAGTGTAGGTATGATACAACAACATGTTTGGATATGAGGTTCTCCAGCAATATGAGTGAATAAGAATGTTGTATACAAACAGTAGAGTAAAAGCAGTGATGAAATATATAGTGTGAACAGTATTGGATATACACCACTATGATGTTGCTTTTATATTGATGATGATGTATACTAATGATGATACAAACAAACCTTATGATGTTGCCTTGACATGATACTGTATGATGCAAGCAAACTGTGATGATATGATGATGAACATGTTGATGAAGCCTACCTCTTGATGATACACTGTTTGATGATGAGTGATGAATGCTCTAATGCAAAGTTTTGAAGCAGCAGACAGTTGGCAAGTTTTCTTTGTCCAATATACATCCATTGCTACCTTGTTGAGAATGATGATGATCTCAGACAAGACATGACATGTTGATGTCAACAAAGAGCAAGTGTATTGATGAGCAGGTTGACCAGCAGAATGATGAGCAGTGAGCAGCAGAATTTCGACAGAGTTGATGTGTGCTGAGCAGAGTTGATATGCAGCGTTGATGATGACCAGCAGGGATGAATAGTAGAAGATGGGCAGAGAAGATGAGCAGCTTTGATGTGTCAGAGATTTCTTGTGTGACAGTGAACTGTATTGTAAAAGCAAGCTTGTCTTGCTTGTGAGGTTAGGATACCTCAACCCCTTCTTAGCAGGGTCTAAGAAAACCAGGCAGGGTCCTGGATCCAGAGTAGGTGCTCTATTTATAAGTAGGTGCTGATTTCGCCTAACGGTTGTAGCCGGACCCAAATAATATAAAAAGATTACAAATTCATATGATGTGGTGTTCTTCTATGTTATGGCTCTTGATGGTTTAACTGCTTTTGATTTATGAATGATGATTTGGAAGATGTTTATGAAATGTTTATGATAGAGTAATGAATTGATGAATTGGTAGCTAACCCTGATAAACTGTGAAAAGGTGAAAATTGGCTGCACACTGATTCACCCCCCCTCTAAGTGTCTACACATTCTGGCTCCAACTGCGGGACATGTGCTCGATCTAGTCTTCAGACAAGGAGAGCATGCGAGAACACCAGATTCTCTTGTTTATATAATTTGTAAAAACATTTCAACTTGACAAGACAAACCTTAGTAGCACACGTTTTAAATAAAAACCAAATGAACCATGAGTTTCATTATTCAAAAATGTGAAAAAAAACTTAACCAAATAAAATGTTATTTATTTCTAAGTACAGAAAGAAATTGCAGAATGTAAATGCTCACTTTGAGGAGCTTATTTTCCTACTCTAAGCATGATATAAAAATGTTAGGTAAAATCAAATATCCAAAGCATTTTATCAACTTTAGAGTTTTTTGCCTTATCTTTGGTTACTAGCCAAAGAAAGGACATATTGTTTAGAAAGTGCAAACCTGCATGAATTCTCAAGATGGGAGGGTTGGATGGGATATCATAGGCATTTAATACATCGTCAAACTGCTTCCCAAACTGGCAAGTCCTCCTGCAGACTTCTTCTATCCTATACTGGATAGGACTAATGTACACATATGTATTTTGAGGCAGATCCACTACTTCATCATACCCATCCAAATGGCTTATTTGTTGATATCTTTGTTTGTAAGCCCCAGGCTGCTCCAAATCATAAGGAACTTCTGCAAGAGAAGATGACGGATGAGACTGATCTTCTGTTAACTGTATCCCATCTGACCCTTCATTGTACTGCTTCTCGAAATCTTCATTATTGATACTTATGTGCGGCTCTGAATAATATAGCTCTGAATAATCAAATGAAAATTTTGAGTGCTCCTCTTCCATACCAAAACTTTCCCAAGTCTCAAGATCAACACTCCCTTCTATAGATGTATCATAGATGGGACTTCCACAAATTTCTGAATAGACACTCCCCTCGCTGGACATATCATAGATGGGATTCACAATGAGATTTTCAAGTGTCTCATAGACTGGATTTTCCATGAAATTCCAATAGTCATCACCCCCATCCATGTCGGATATGAGAGAGTCTTCATCGCTGGCATCACATCCCAAGCTATACTTGTCCTCCTCCTGATCAGAATCATCTTCTTCAAAAAAAGGTCACAAGGCAGTAAATCTTCCAAGCTTTCATCATTATACGGAGAACAAGCAGGAGTGGTATCATATACATTACTGATTTCATCATAAGTTTCATTACAAGCTTTTGTAATGGTTTCTCTTTGAGGTAGATTTAGGGTACAAATGTGATCATCATCACTGAAATAATCATGAAATGAATCCCAATCTTTAGTATTATCTGTTAATGTGACATGAGGAGGGTCTTTAACAATATCCTCAATAAAGGACTTGTTATCACCTACCTTGTAGTTGCCTGCTTAAGGTGGATCCATAATGGATGGTAGAGGGGCAAGCAACTAAGGGGTGGAGCCACGACTGCCTAGACTCCCAAATGGATGGTTGTCATGTCAATCAAGGCAGCCTTCACTTTAGGTTATCCTAGTCCAGGACAACAATGGGGGAGACCCGGATCTACTCCCGACAGGAGAGATCAAACCTAGACACCAAAAGAAGATCAAATGGGGCTTCAGGGTACTTAAGGTGCAAGGTGAATGGGAACCCTAGCTCTAGGGTTTAGGTACTAGCAACTATCTTAGGAAACGTAAATATGACAGGGTGAGCACGAATAGAGTTGGGACTATCCAGTACCTAGAAATCAGACTTGGTAAAAGGTGTTTGAGCTATCAGTGAATGTTGGTAGATGGCAAAGGCTAAGAGCCTAAGGGCAGCGCTAGCTTGGAGATCAGTGCTTTGTATGCATTGGGCAATGGAGTCAGCAGTAAGACAACATTTCAAGAAACCCACTTGGAAAACACCTTGATCTACGAAACCAGAAAGCAATTGGTCCAGAAAAGCCAAGGTACAGGAAACCCAGCTTAGTAGATAGCTAGCGCTAGGGCCTAGGAAAACAAATCTGAAGCTCTAGGGGGTACCGAAAGGCTGATGGCTCTGCGTTGAGGATGAGAAGAGATCACGGAGACCTGATCTACAAGCCCAAATCAGGAAAACAGCAGGAAAATCAGATCTAGAAAAGTCAAAATATGATGATGGGGCTAGGAGGTTGAAAACTGATTTTTTTAGATCTAGGGCAAATCAGGATGAATTAGCACAGCGTTGAGGGTGTTCTGGGATGCTTGAGACCCGATCTATCCCTCTGTGAAGTCAGAAATCTTAAAAACTCAAAACCCTAGCAGGTCAATTTTTTCAGTGGGGGGTTATGCAGTTTCTTGCTGAAAAATCAGATTTGGGTCAATCTATGAGGAATTTGACCAGTGTTCCAGTTGATTTAGTTAGGGGGAGGCCCGATCTATGAAACCCAGAAATGATTTGGCAAAAAATCGGACGGTTCCCTGATTATTTGATTTTTTAGGTTTTTATGGTTTAGGAGTTTTCAGAAAAATAGTTAAATTTCAGCAAGGTACAATGGAATAAGATCAAAAAAGAAAAACTTACCTGTAGATCTTACCTAGATAAGCTTGTAGAAGTCTGTAATAGTGACGATCCTAGCTATCCCGATCAATCCTGGAAGATCCCCGTGATTTCTATGGCATATGCAAGCTCCAAGCCATCAAAGCACCCCCTACCCTGCATTAGCAAATGTCAAACATATCAGATTTGCACATACAAAATAAAGAAACTGAATGCTACAAGACAATAAAATGAAGTAATCATAGATCGCAATGAAACTAATGAAAACCCCTTGATCCAAGACGAAGAGAACCGAGCGAGTTGAGGTCCCCCTACAAAAACGCTCCAACCAAAACGCTCTCTTATAGACAAAAAAATGATAGCCATAAAAAAAAATAGATCTCACAAGAATTTCCACGATGCTAGTAAGCTGAAGACAAGCTAATCACCATTTGAGCACATCAGATGCAAAGCGAATCTAGAAAATTTCCACAGAAAAAGTCTTTCTATTATTTAGATCCAAGAGCCAAAGACCCCTTACAAATGAGAAGCTCTCTTCTTTAAATAAAAATAAGAGAACCTCAATCATAACCAAATCCTAACCACTTTCAAAACAAGTGGCTAAAATTAAAAGATACAATGTTCTAATCAATGGTTGAGATGAGCTCAACATACAATACATGGATCAATATAATTATAATTTACCAAAGTGGACTTAAACCACCCAAATAAAGGTAACTCACTCAACAAGAAATAAATGAAAGCACATGGTGGGTCTAAGGAGTGTTTGATTAACTCCCTTTGGGTGTCCCCATGGCACAATAAATAATATAACAATTTAAAATTTTGACTTTTGTGCCTCCTTGAGGAAATTGTGGGTCTCCCAAAAAGCTCCAGAAAATATATTAAATTTGCCCAAAAATAGGTGCGGGCCCCATAAAATGCTGAAACTGCTGGAGAAGGTGTGGAAGACATCACTCTCATCATTGTGACTCACCCCATGCCATTTCTTTGCCTCAGTAGCCCAAATCGATTTCTTCAATAGCCATTTGATCATTTTTTAATCTGCCTCGAGAAACGTGATACTGCTAAAACAGCCTCCTAGGGTGCCTGCGTTGTCAAATTGAGCCCTCCAAGCTCTCTGGGATGGGGGTACAATGGTACAAACAAGTGGTTGCACCCCCTATGCCCATACAACGCCCTAGGAGATCCAACTGAAACATCTCCCTGCTCAAACAAATCAATCTGTGAAGAAAAACTGCATCAGAAAAGAAGAATAAGCCTGATCACATCTGTAAGTGCCCGAAACTGGAAATAAACTGTCTCATTGGACTCAGAGAGTCCCAATCCATCAAAGGTGTATACTCATACCCCTCATAGGTCTCTATCTGGTCATCAATCATAACCAATAAACAATATAACCATCTGTGAATAATCAGACACCAATAATAACTCAGAATAGATCAATCTGTTGCAAGTGTTAAGCGTTTAAACCATGCTCTACAACTCATTCACGTAACAAAATCAACAAGTAGCATTCGTTTCACTGGAGGTACATCAACAAATACTTATAAATATCAGGCTTTATTTATTATTACTTAGACTCAGACTTTCAAGACTATACTCACTTCATAGCTGTAGTCATTCTGCTAGTGAAGGGTGAAAGGTGGAAATGACAAGGCTAAGGCAAAGGATGACCTCCTACTCAACATCATGACACTTTGGACAAGGAAAGGGAGAACTCACTATAACCAATACTGGATAAATAACAACACAAGGAATGGCAGTGCCTCACAAATGGATGAGCTGTTTAGAGAGTGCTTATTCAACTTAGGCATCATGTCTACATCAATCTTGATCCAATTTCATTAGGATCACATTTTATTCTGTGGCCTTTTTGGCCTATATGAGCCCTTTGGGACTTCACCAGTGCTCAAAAGCACAGCTAATCGCAGCTTTCGTCCAGGCCATATTTATTTTTAACAAGGTCAGCAATTCTTTGATATAACATTTTTTAACCATTGCTTTTTGGACCTTTTCTTATACTCTTCAAGGAGCATTTTAGCATTTCATTGCTCTTGCCCTTTTTACATATGTTAAGAAACACAGTTTTACAATTTTCATTTTCCATGGGCGCATATTTAATATTTCAATAAAAGTAGTACATGAGCTTTCAGTTTTAGCCAATAACATCTCAAGTGACTAAGGGGAATTCTGCACAGTGCCAAACATCGGGACAACCGACCAGAATGATTTAGGCATACTATCCAACTTACCATAGGCAAGTTTTCTCACCAACTCAGAGCCGAGACACAATGTAAACAGGGAGGCTTGTCCAACAAAGGTTCTAGCGGGGAAAAAGGTCCTCCATGCCACAAGTCAAGAGTCAGTCGGGTTGAAAATTAAAACTGGAAGGTAATGGATGGATGAAGACAATGAAATGATGGAGCCAACACTAGCAAGCCAAAACAATGGTGGGAATGACTACCTCTATTCTCCCTAAAGAGGGTAAAACCAATGAGTATAGATCAAGAACTTCAAAGCCAGAGTAAGGACATCAATACATAGTATAATATACAACCAAGTCCATATAAATATGACCGCCAGATCATGATACCACAAGTCAATATATGTCACAAGAATCAATATAAGAGCAATAATAACCACAACACCATATAAAATACTGAGTCATATCCATGCAATATAATCCATCTGAAACACCATATATCCAATGAGAAAGTACTGATATATCACTGGGCATCCACTACTGCTCTGAAATAACATAAATGGCTATATCGGTCCTCAAATCTGAGTGTCCTGAGACTCAATCCTAGCATGGGAGAGTACAATAGTCCACTAATACAAAAAAGATCCATCAGAAATGCTCATCCCAGCATCTCATATGTAAGAGATCTGGCTGAAAAATGTACTGTGTCTGAAAAATAGAATATGGTAGCCTGGCTACTATATATGTGATAACAGGGCTCTTCATGCACAATCTCAACTGGATCATCATGGGTTTCTGAATATTGATTGTTTTATACCATGTTGATACTAGGCATCTCATGATCTTCCACGTGATATTTTCTCCAAGGAAAAAATATTTCAAATTAGTCTTAATGAATGACTCAATATTGAATAATTCAACATCATTTCCATCATAATGCCACTACCTCAAAATATCTCAAAGAACCTTGCAATGGAAGTAATAGATTTATTAGGAAGGCCCTCATGAAGCCAACAAGAAGCATCCTCTCGCAGAGAAGAAGCAAACATAAGCGACATATGATCCTCATGACATATGCTAAATTTACTCATGCGTGAAAGGAACATCACAACGTGGAATCTGGCTGAGTGATCATTATCATGCCCCCGAAAGAAAGGAAGGGGATAAGATGTATTTTCCCCATGAAAATGATTAGGAAATCCAGGGATCTTGAAGAAATCAATGGGAGGATATGCACGAGAGATCCGAGTAGCATTTTCTATACTTTTAACATCCATATCAACAATCAATAATCATGGGGAACATTTGCTACTGAAAGAGTGGAGCCGTTGAAAAATGAGCTTTTGAAGTTTTACTATTGTGTGGGCTTATCTACACAGAATCAAACTCAACAACTTTATGAGGTACAAGGGTTTTTATCCCTTTAGTGGAGTCGCCAAGTGAGAAGAAAAAATATGCATTAAATACTTTTTCACAAAAATCATTTCTTTCTGTTTTTGTAAAAAATAAAAAAGGAAAAAGGTTAGTGGAGTCGCTAGATGAAAATTAAAGATCGACTCTAATCACATCAAACAAATCAAAAACAAAAAAGGTAAAAAACAAAAATCGTATTCTGGGATTAAAAAGATTTATCCCCGACAACGGCGCCAAAATGTTGCCGCCTCTTACGCACCTAGGGTTAACGCAGTAGAAATCTTCAAGCTGCTTGGTGCGCCCTTGGGGAAAAGTCTTGAGGCAAGTACTGTCACTTGATCTTGAGTCCTCAATTTAGGCTTAACTCCTTACGAAGCCAAGGGGGGTAGACCCTATTAATATCACTAAGGCTTTAGGTACCTAGTTTTGGATGAAAATTTGTTGTTTAGGAGTTTGAAGGTTAATATATTTTATCAAGACAATTGCACACTTAAATCAACTAGACAACATATATGAAATAGAACAATCATGACAAAATATAGCTTAACTGAATGAAGCAAATAATAAATATTAAAGACTAGTGTCGTGGAGTCAAAGCAAATGTTGTTGTAAAGTAAAAGTTTTGCAATTGTGTTATTGGTTAATTTTATTATTTAAAAGATGGGGGATTCCCAATATATCGGATGGTTCGGGAAATATGTCTGAATTTTGGGAAAAGTGGCTCCGCACAGGAAGATGTGGGCTAGATGGAGTCGTGGGGGGGTGTTCAATACTACACCAACAAGGATGTAACCTAACAGGACCCCACGGTCACTTTCTAGTTGTTCCTGCTTTCCCTGAACAATTTGGCCACTATTCACCAAACTCGTTTACGCCGGGTTTTTGTAATGTTTAGGGGATGTTAATTTTATTAATGTGAGTTGATTAAATTAAATGTGAGTAATTAATTAATGCACACTTCTGCTTTTGATATCCCCAAGAGTCAGACAAAGCTGCGACGGGTAGAGCATACACGAAGGAGGTAAATGTTTGTTCCAATTTGTAAAGCAAAGTACAAACTAAAACTACTTGCAGAAGGAATACAACCCGTTAGGACGGATTGTGTGCTTGTGTTGCAAGAAAAATCAAAGAAATCTGTGAGACTAATTACTACGGCAATAAAATGCCTGGTTATTGTTCATTACTCTACAAATGTAAATGAAACATTGAAAGAAAACTAAACTAACTGAGAATAAAAGAAACTAAGCATAAAGCAAACCACTAAGAAGGCGACACAAATCCCCCAAGGGGAATGGAGTGTGGGCGCTTGGAAAGCCCACTTGCTTCTCTTTTATTTTTTTTTATTACAATAAGTTTTTAGGATAAAGAAGACCTTTGATCCTTTAAATGTGGGATTGATGAGGTTTACAATGACTTGGAATTGAAAGGGAAAAATAGTGGGTACTTTGGAGCCTTTGGATAGCTAGATTTGTCAAAATTTGGCCATAGTTTCTCTCTTTTTTTCTTTCAACCTGTTGAAAACCAGCAAGCTAACAATGTACAAATTAGTGGATTAGTACAAGCATATACATAAAATACACTATCTAGTACTTTACAAAAAATGGGAAAAATTTACTGCTTTGAGTACTAGAAAGGAAGTGTCAGATCTAAGCTTAAGATATCTATTAAAGCACTTTAGATCTAACATGTAAACAAGCCTAAACTTCATATAATAATCTTTTAAAGAAATCTAAGCTTGTAAGAAAAGTAACCAAAGGGAGATTGAATTTTTATGAGATGGGAGAAAAAACCCTCAAGCTCAAGCTTGAATGTTGTAAAGAAGAGAAAGCGCCTGTAGGACAAAAACCATTAGATCCAAAGAATAGTGGTGAGGAGGAAGAAGATGCAGCTAAGCTCAAAATCCTCCTTCTCCTTCGATGATCTGCAAAGCTACACAACCTTTAAACAAACAAGATTAAATCTAGTATATTTTGATAAAAAAAATTTGGGAGAGACTCAGAATAACTGACTACAGTTGGCTACCTTAGATCTCTAATAGAAAAACATAAGTAAACAAATTGAAACTACAAATTTTTACTCTATGGGCTAGTAATAGCCTTCTAATCTAGATAAACATCTACGAGCTTGAAATAAAGAGAAGTACAACTAGCTAAATATCACCTCCATGAAGCTCAAACATTCACAACCATGAAAATTTGCACCATATGGACCTCCAAAGTCTTCACTTTATTCAACAAAATATAGAAGCAACCAAGTATTACACGAGCATAGGTTCAATCCTCCATTTTCAAATAATGGAGCAATGCCTTGCTTATATAGAAAATATGACCAAGAGAGGGTGGTGCACTTGCCCAAGAGAGAGCACTTTGCTTGAGTTGGCACGGGATGGAAAAGACAAAAATTATGCCAACTTCTAATTCATAACTCAACACTGGCTATTATCTTCACAAATTTCCATCTTTTTGTTGAGAGATGTGCTCCACTTGATTTAGCAAAATCGATTTGCCTTTATTTGCCGAGAAAAACACTCCAAAGTGTTTTAGAAACCTTAGGAATGTTTCCACTTTACTTTGCCAAATCATAAAATTCATTTTCGGCATGTTTATTTTATTTTATGAGTTGCCGAATTTTTCACTTTATCTATTTTTTTTGGTCTTTTTTACCATTTTCGAGTAATAATTAATTTTAGAAATAAATAATTACTCAAAAACTTAGGAAAGTGGGTTTAGGGGTTAAGTGGGTGCTCTGAGTTAGAAAATGAGCACCCCCATGGCAAATTCTGCCCCTAGGCCACACTTTTATGCACTTTTGAATATTTTTAATTAACTTATTAAAAATAAGCCTAGAAAAACGGAAAATTTTATATTTTCTGGAAATTAAAAAAAACTATGGAGGACTTGGTACATGTTCATATGACTCAAAAACAATGATTAACATGGTAATACACATTGACACATAGGTTTTAAATTTTAATAACCTCCTGAGATCTAACTACCAAGACATTTACTCTAGCTTTGGAGGAGCGGGTGAAAAACTCGAAAATTATAAGTCATTAAAAAAACGACGTATAATTCTCAAGGAAAAAAATACCCTAGAGTAAAGTATTGATGATTAGGTCTTAGTAAAGCCAAACCTTTTACATAATTTCATCATGCTAAGTCATTTATTATAATTTCCCCGCAGGGTATGAACATATAAAAAAATAAAAATAAAAAAGGGCCACTGATTGGCCTGATGAACTTCTAAACATATGTGATGAAAAACTCAATGTTCAAGTCTTTGATTGCTAACTGGAAATCCACCTAAGTGCAACTTAGTGGATAGCAAAATGCTCAACCCCGATTCTCAATCCCAGAGAATGTATATTATCATAAATAATTATTAATAACAAGAAACATATGAGATCTATTTACTTCTTTTACTCAATAGCAATCACACACATAAAATGGACACAAATTTTTGGTCAAAGTGACCGTAGAAAAACCCTTTGGGAAAACCAGTGAGAGTAGAATAGCTTTTATTATCTTCAATCAGTTACAATGAAGTACAATAGAATAGATCCAACACAAACTTATCTCTGAGCCAATGGCTTTAAGGCTCAAGCCTAATCTCTACTGGATGACTGGGTAATGTGCCCCTCTCTCTAAGTGTGCCTCTCTCTGAATTTGGTCTCTAACTTGGGCCTCACACCCCTTTGCTACAGGATGACCTTCTTAGTGATTTCCCTCTCTCCGCCTGATGAATTCAATCACTGAGCTCACCCTCCTCCACCGAAGTGCGCCTCCCTCCACAAAAATGCGCCCCCTATCTGTTTGATCGATCTTTGATCTTTCTGCTAATGAATCCAATCTCTCTCAGAAGCGATCTCAGCCTCCAATGAATCCTCCTTCAAACTCAAATGAAGTGTGTTCAATCTCTCTCAGATTTGCGCCCTTCTCTGCCAGGTGATGCACCCTTTTCTTCTCAAGAATGTGCCTCCTGTCACATGCAAGCATTCGCCCTCCTCATCCAAGTATTCTCCCTCTTTGTTAGCTCAATCTCTAAGTAGTCTCTTTGTTGATGAATCTAATGCCTCCAATGGATCCTCTCTATCTCAAATCAAGTGTGCTATCACTCTCCTCAGATCCGCACCCAATCTTTGCTTGGAAATGTGCCCTTTTCTTCTCAAGAATGTGTCCCCTTTCTCATGCAGTGATTTTCCATCCTCATGCAATGATTTTCTCAACCTATAGCCTCTCGCTATCTCTGTCCTGTATCTCACAAGTCTTGTCACTTTTACCTTTTTTTCACCTTTTCTAATCCACTAGTGAAATTAGGGTTCAAAATCCCTAATTTACTTTTCATGCACATGCACATTCAAGTCTTATGTGCATACATCATGCAAATCTCATGCATAACTCTGCATGTTTCCACTACCGAATCCATGGTGATTGGTAGAGTGTTTCTCACACACTGCATCAATGCCTATACTTCAATGCACCTTCATGCTAGGCATTAGCACATGAAGGACATTCCAAGATACAAATCTCAACAAGTGGCCTCCTCTTAGTTCAACTTAGGTTCACACTTGTGCTTTAAGACTTCATCACAAGGGTTGTGAATGTTTGTTGTAACACAATGGATTGTATCAAAACTGTGAAAAATGGATCAATAGACACATGGTGCATGCATGCACACATATTGATATTATAGTTGGCCACAATAGAATCATATTATATTCTTTGGCTAGAGATAGTTTAGGTGTTAAAGGATAATTATGGTGTTCATTAGGGTAGAATTCAAGAAAACCTGTCTTTTGATTATTTGATTTCTTGTACTATAGAATAGGCACGCTACTTTTGTTGATGACATTACAAACTTGGGTATTTTGTAGTTGTACATAAGGACAACATCATAGATACTTATTTCCAAATTTTGAACTCAAAATTATCGAATCATATTTAGAAGAACAAGGTACCTTCCAACTATTCCATAGCCTCAATGAATAAGAATCATTTGTTTAATTAATTTCTCCATGCAATGCTTTTATTATGCATGGATGGAACCCACAGGTTACACTACATTTCTACTATAGTTTATATGCTGCTAAATGTTTTTGGCAAGTGGATTTGGAAGACCATAATAGAGTTGAAAGTTCTTTATGAGATTCAATTTACTTTTTCAGGTGGAATGAAAGTGATGAACATGGTACTAGCCACTTTTGCATTGTGGATACGAGTCGTAATGCTGTTTCTATAACAAGCACTGTAAATTCATACTTTGGGGCTGGATTGTTTTCTCAGAAAACTGGCATAGTGCTCAATAATGAAATGGATGACTTCTCAATTCCCTCAAAGAGTTCTGCTAATGCTCTTCCACCAGCTCCTGCAAACTTTGTAAGGCCTTTCAAGCGTCCACTATCTTCAATGACTCCTACAATAGTTTTGCAGGTAATTACAGCTCTTCCTCTTATTGTGATTTTTGTTTTCTTTTCTAATTGGTAATGGGATACAAAAGATTTTCAGCGGAGCAACAAAAATTTAAGAATTTCTTTATCCTATGGTTGCCATTTCATTACATACATATTTGGCTTCAAGAAGGTTACAAAGAATTGTTTATTGCAGCACCATGCCAACTTCACGTCATACACAAAACCTCTATATTAATCTGATGAGAGGGCAGTGCAAAGTTTCCCAGTCCAATCTGATTTCACCTTGCCTGTTTCTCAGGATTAAACATTTGTTAGAAGTGATGGATTTAGCCACCAAACAATTTTATACATATGCATAGATGTTGAAATCCTTCAGTACATGGTAACAGTCCTAGTCTGATTTCCAACCTACCTAATTAGAAAAACAGAAAAGCAGAGTTCTCTATCAAACCTTCAATCTGAAATCTACTAGACGCTGAAACACATCACCATTGAAGAAAGTAACTGCAAGTACACAGATCTGAAACTCAAATCCATCACAGTTTATTACTTTTGAAAACAAGAAATACACCGAAAGCTTCAAATTCTTTGAATCACATCATTGTTTATTACTTCTGAAAACAAGAAATACATTGAAAGCATGAAAGTCTACCATTCACTCACTGTTTCTAATCTGAAAGCTGAATGAATAAGGACTATACCCCTGTCTTCTCCTTTATAGACTAGGAGGTACAATGAATATCATCACATGAACAACACCTCAACTGATATAAACCTAAACCTAGACCTACTCCTGGCCTTGGGATTAGCACTGTCAATCTGCATGAAAGAAATATTCCTAGGAAGGATTCCACTCGAGGAGAGTGCAAGTATACATGCATACATCTCTCTCTTATAGGGATTTTTGCCCCACCTAATCTTGGAAACTTTCCACTTGCAAAGTGCCCTAACTATTGGTGCATGCAACCACTAACACAAACAAACTTGGAAATAGGACTGAACTGCTAAATATAAAAATTATCTAAACTGGAACTAAACTGAGTGTTGCCGCCTAAAACACACTTGGACACAGGTAAGTCTTCCAACCGCTGTGTCTGTTCCCGAGGGCAACTCATGAGTTGAGAACCCACTGTCACCTTGGTTCTAAACTCCTTCATTTAGACCACAATTCCTAAAGGCCGGGGGGGGGTAGTCCTTACTTAATAAGTTCTTTTTTGAAGAATGTTTTCTGAGAGTTGTAAATTACAAAAATGACAATCAACGTGCAGTGATGCAAATATTTCAATGTCAAGCAAACCCTTTAACAATCAACCAGTAATGTATGCAAGAGAGAAACAATCAAATAATCAAAATGACCAGTGTCGTCTCTACTCGGGCTATGGAGTAACAATAATCAACTTCAAATCATTTTCCTAAAGCTTCAACTCATTTACTTTAACAAATATACAAGAACATGATGATTTCCAGTAAATGAACAAATTAAAATAAAGTGCTTGCAAAGTAGAGAAATGTAAATGATTGTAACAATGTTATGCAAGTGGTCTTGTTAATTTTAGTAAATTTTATGTCTCCCTTTGACTTAAGGAATTAAGGTGTTTGTTGCAAAGAAATGAACAATTTTGAATATCTACCCCAAGAGACTATCTCCTTCGATTAGAGAGAATTCCAGGTGCTCAACATCGAAACACAAGGTTCCCGACTAGCTCCACGGGACAAACTCAAAACTTGTTGGGTGCTCAACTGGAGGACACAAAGTGCCACAAAGCCCCCCACGACCTCTACCCCACTAGCTCCATAAGTCAAGCCTCTTTTTCGCCTTTTTAATGAAGATACTTATCTAGGTGCCTATTAAACTTGCCAACACAAATCTTTGCCTTTTCTCTTCACCCTAGATCAGTCGAACCGGCGAGGGGAGAGGATACGGGGAAAAAACAAGGCTTACGGTAAATTTTATCCTTAAAGCAAAAATTAAACAGAACAAGCCAAACGCGATATCACAACGAAGGCAGAGCCTGCTCAGTTGTGAGGTGCAGGCAAAAGGGAATAAGCAAATACTTGAAATAAAAATGCTAGCCAACGCGATTTCACATGGATGGGCAGAGCCACTTCACTTGTGAGGTGCAGGCAAAACAAAAACAAACAATGAAGTAAACTAATCTAAATTCAAGCAACTTACAAGGTTGCTTGCAAGGATGGGCAGGGCCACTTCACTTACATGCAATCGAAACCGAAATCACTAAGTACTGAAAACTCAAAATGAAGCACAACAAACTCAAGCCCAAGAGACTCTCTTGGGATTGTTACAAAGATGTAGATTTCAGCACTAATATTTATTAAGAAATGAGAGAGAAAGAGTGATTTTTAAACCGTTTTTTGTGAGGGACTTGAAGTAGGCCCTCTTTGGTGCTGTTGGTGCTTGCTAGTGCCTGAACTTGAGCATTCCCCCCCTCCCTGTGAGATCAAAAACCTGCACAAAACAACAAGATATTATAGCACAAAAGAGATAGAAATGAGTTTTAAACAAATTCAAAAAATTTCATGCAAAAATCAGAAATTGAAATTTTTCTAAGGAAAAACTAACATGTAAAAACTTGAAAAATGATAATGTTTGAGTGCAAAATAAAGTATTTAAGAGCTGCAATAAGAATAAGAATGTTAGTAAAGATGCCAATTCCTTTTCGAAATTTGTTGGACAATGGGGGATCCCACCCAGGAATCCCACTCTCCAAACTTGGGAAACCTGTAACAAAATTAATTCAACAATGCAAATGGAGTGTGTTGCCAACTTATTTGTACCATAGTTAGATTACCTGAGGAGCCGCCATTTGACAAACATGATAAATGTTTGTGTTCCAGTGTATCAGATGATTGGCCCTTTGTGCCTAGCCAGTTTTGGCTAGTCAGTTTTTGTTTTAAGTAATTATGACCATGGCCCCACGGGGTTTGTAATAAAATGTGCTAGTAGGGTGTTTTGAGTTGTTCGATCTCCTAAGACGTAGAATTTCAACTAAGGTATTCCAGGGAGTTTTTTGTCTTTGACAATTATGCTTTGCCTATAGCCGAGTATAATCGACAAGGTTTTCTCCCACTTCCTCCAAAGCTGGAATGCCCGATTTTGAATTCTGGGCCTTGGGGGGTTATTAGAGCCCAACTGAGTATGTATAAACCTACTAGACATTATTAGAATAGTCTATGGTCATGCCCTAAGTCACTAGGACCTTTAGAAAAAAATTCAAAATTTTTTTACCGGACGCATTGTATTTTTAATTTTTTAATTTTTAAAATTTTTAATTTTCCCTAAGTTTTTAATTAAATTTTTCCATAGTTTAAATGGAAAAATTTCAATTTGTAATATGTCAGTCATCCGGAACCCGAATTCAGTGATTGAAGGCTCTAACCTTAAGCCAAAAATCATCAATGATCAACCAGCCAGATATTTCCAAGTTTCAAAAGTTCATTCAGCCTCATAATTAATAATTTCTCAAAAAAAGCCATTTACGGAGAAATTATTAATTAAAATATTAAAAATAAATATTTTGGAAAAAATAAAAAACTCTCCAAAATTAACCAAATTGAATAAAATAAATGGCTAAATGACATGGCAATGGGCATTTATGATGATTCAACTCGACACAAATCCTCTTTAGTCAACAATCGGAGAGCATTAAAGATACATTCAGTTAGCAGATTTGTCATCTCCAGCTAAGCTCACGAATTGGGTGTTTTGGAAGGCTGTGATTGGTTTGGTGTTAATTACGGAGCAGGGTAATAATTGAAATGAGTGTTTGGTGCAAACCCTAAGGGTTTTGGCACCTATCATTACCATACAACTCATCCTTCAACCCTCGCCTCCATCCAGAACTCATGCCCCTCTCTCCTTGATGGTTGCGTCGTCACACGTGTGGGCTATTCAGTGGTTGGTTTGTGATGTTTAGGGTTGGGAGTGGGGGCGCCTTGCCTAGGTGGAGGCCACCCCTCATTCATACCAACATTTTGTTAGGTCTGGGCTCTCATTCTTGTGCCAAGTCAGCTAGATTATGGGGATTGGCCCTCATTTGATGGGGTTTGGTTTTAGGGTTTTAGCCTTCTCTTTTTGTATAAATAGAGGCTCTTTCATCTCTATCGGGGTGGATGAATTTGCAGAGAACCTCTGCCCTTATGATTGTAATTTCTTATCTGTGTTATGAATAAAGTTGAGTCTTTGGAGGACAATTTGATGGTGCAAGAACTTTCATGGTGAATATTTGGCTTATAATCAAGGTGATATCTGTGTAGTTATTTTCTTATTCATGCATGTTGTGTTATCTAGCTTAGAAGGTTATAATCTAATCCATAGAGTAGGCATTTGAAGTTTCAACTTGCTTGCTTATGTGTAGCTATACACGATCTAGGAATTGCATATCGTATTCAGTTGTACTCATGATTTTCAGTTCTTGTTTGGTTTATATATACTAGATATAATCACTTGCTTGAATGGTATTTTAGTTTTGCAGATCACTTGGCGTGAAGTAGAGATCAGAGCTCAGTTGCATCTCATCTCTTTTCAAATATATTTTTCTAATTTTTCTTGTCCCACAGGTTCCCACCACGCTCAAATTTACTCAAGCTTGGGCTTGAGGTTTTTCTTATCCATCCTCAAATTTAAAAAAGAAAAATTCTTACTTTCCGGTTACTTTGGTTTTGTTTCATACCAAGTAGATTTAAGTGTTAAATATCATCTTTTCTATCTCTTGTTATATAGATCTAAGAGCTTCTTTTGTCTAAAAGTTTATCTCACAAAAGTTTAGATCTAGCTTTGCTTAGTTTTAGTACTTGAAGTAGCATAAAAGTCCTATCTTTGCACAAGTACTCATTGTAAAATTTTAGTGTATTTAATTGTCTAATCCACTGTTTTATAGGAAAATAGCTCGTTGGTTTTTCACTTTTCATGACAGATTAAGCAGAAATGCTGGCAAAAAATTGAAGTTTCAAGCTCCAAAAAACATTCATCTTTCCCCCTTCTTCATCCCCTTTCTCCAGGTTGCATTGAAGACCTTCTCAATCACAAAGGAGTCCCAACTTCAAGAGCTTTGTAAAAAATAATAAAGAGCAAGTGGGATAAAGGCTCCCACACCCTTCTTCCCCCATTTGGGAGAAGCTTGTATCGTCTCTTTTATTTTCATGTTTTACTTAATAATTTGCTAAAGTAGAATAGGAAAGAGTAGTTTCATTTCTTAGAAGTTTGCTTTCATAAAGTTGAAAAAAGAAAAATTTTCCTATTTCATTACTTAGTTTAAATTTTGTTTATTGTCATTTGATATAATATTGCAAAACTTAAAAAGAACCAAAATCTCTTGAATCTCACCGTAAGGTGGATCAAGAGTGCTCTTTATCAGAGAGTTTGTCTAATTTTTTTAGTTTTTATATGTACTTTGTTTTTTTAACTTTAATTAATTGCTAAGTCTCTTGAACTTGCCGAAATCCAAGTCAAGAGCACTCTCTATCGGAGAGCATGTTAATTTTTGCATCATCCTTGCACTTAGGCATATAGATAGATAAGACTCTTGAACTTTTGTCATAAGACAAAGTCAAGAGCGCTCTCTGTCGGAGGGTTTAATTAACTCTTTTAATAAAATATTTCAACTCACATTCCCTCTAATTAATTTACTTCGTTGATATCCTTCACCTAGTATGCTCTGCCGACTTTCAAGTTGGGTTCGTACTCAGAACGGTGAACGGACTTGCTAAGATCGCAATAACAACTTAATAAAAATTTTACCCATAACCAACGCACCGGCGTTGTAGAAAGCATTCAAGTCTATTCTCAGTAAGGGCGCCGGAATTCCCCATTGTCTTAGGGTCACGGCTAGCTGATCAACCCTCCAGGACACCAACTCGAGATACTGGATGGGCCGACATGTCTAGAACGGAATGACTTTGAACACTTTCCCGGTTGGTCGCTGATACCTTTTTCGTTTCAAAGCCATAATAAACAAGACCATTAAAACATTTTAAAATGTACCAAGAGCACTCGCATAACATATCCACTAGCTTTATTTCAAGACTTGTATCTTTGATTATTTTTCAAGCATTGCAGAGACTGTGACTCCATAAGGCACCGGTCTATCTTTTCATGTGTTATTATTAATCTGGACCATTTGTCCTCTTATTTATAAGATCTTTATTTGTGAATGCACTTTTATTTCTTACAAGTTCTTGATATAATTGTTCATCTTTTAATTCAGTGCAACAACGTGGATTGCCTTTGTCTTGTGTTCAAATTTTGATAATCATAATCATCTTTCATCATAATAACTCCTAAACAACACCCATCCATATCATTCGAACATTAAAACTTAACTTAAACACATTAAGCCATAGAAAACTCTTTGTTAGGGACTATCCCCCTTGGCTTCATTAGGAGTTAGCCTAAACGGAGGAGCTAGGAGTAGGTGACAGTAATTGGCTCTGTGCTTGCCCCCAAGGTCACACCTCTCCCACTTTCCTAAGTGAGGAGACACCTTTCGGAATATTTCTGCTGCTGATGTGCAATCAGAGGACAACATCTTTTGCTAAGTTATCGGAAACTTCTAGGAAGGGGAGGGGAAACTTCGTTCCCCGTTTCGGAAACTTAAACAGAGGGGATACGGCTTGGAAAAGCCACTGAAACGTTTCCAAGCCGTATCCAAAAATTAGAAACATTTCCATTCCTGTTCCAGCCGTTTCCTGAAACGTTTACAGAGTTTCCAGCCATTTCCTTAAACATTTCCAGCAGTTTCCTGGTTTTCTGAAACGTTTCAGCTGCTACAGGGAAAGTTTTTGACTAGGAATATTGATTTTTTGACATGAAAATAAACAAATAAATAACCCCAAAGGAAAACTATAAAACCATAACCCTAAATTGAACCTCAAAACATAGATATAAAGCCTCAAAGCTTATAAATCAAGAGCAAAACTTTAATCCTAAATTGGTGAATGGTAATTTGACATCTTATGTCTCACTGATTGTGTTTCATTGTAATTTTCCAAAATTGATAGAGGCCTACCGTTGGTTCAAAAAATCATTGATCTGTGGACATTTTATTGTATCAAATGCTTGTCTACTATAGTGATAGTTTCGCAGCCTAGTGTAGAAGTACAATAATTTTTATTTTTTTTTGTCAGTTTTTTTGCTAATTCCTCACAACTTCATTTTAAATAAACCCCAATGACTTGTATATGTGATAAATCAACTTGCATATCAAAATTGATACAATGGCAGCTTTGGCCATACAAAATAGCGTACTACATTTATGAACGGTTAAATAAGCCAACACATATCTCCAATAATCTTCCAACAAACTTCAGTTTTCTTCTTTTCCTTTTTGAATTAGTATGAACCCTTGACCTATGGCCTTATTTACTCCATTGCT
>LPNX010289734.1:462239-514492 GCA_001517045.1 Pseudotsuga menziesii
CCGTTTCAGTGCAACTTAGATATTTTCCCGGGAACAAATCTTTTTGTTCCTGGATGACCTTTGTTTCTTTCTAGTTTTTACCTTTTTTCCCCTTTTTGGTAGGTTTTTAGTCAAATCACTCTCCGGAATTAGACTTGAATCCACCTGGCGACTCCACTGTCAGTTAACACTTCAATGTATTCGACTAGAAGAAACTCTTAAGGTTTGCTCAATTTCATCCCTGACCCTAAAAAAGTCTATAGGAGGAGACTGAACAAACTAGCTTCTCGTAGGATCCTTGTAGAACTTGGATCTGAGTCTGTTTCAGACATCCACTTTTTATTTCAAGAAAACTTAGAAAATTTTCAAAACAATAACTATTTTCCTAACGCAATGGGTGAGTCTTTTACTCAACTCAATTTTACTCAGATAGCAGGTCAGCCTCATGACATTCCCGAAAAGGCTATTGATAAGCTTATGACTTTTAATGGCATTGATGCCTCTATCTCTGCTGAGCAGCACATCAGAAATTTCTTCAGACACTGTGGTTCTTATGTCAGGGGTGCTGACAAACATGAAGATGTTTACATGACCCTTTTTGCTCTATCTTTGGATGGCAAAGCTGGAAATTGGTATGATAATTTGCCAAACAACTCATTCACTAACATAGCATATTTCAAGACTGTTTTCCTCGAAAAATTTGGCAATAAGAAGGAACCTAGACATCTAGTAGCAACTTTGACTAGTATGAAGAAATCTAAAACAGAAACCATGGATGAGTTCAATAATAGGTTCACAGAGTTGTCAAATTCCTTCCCTGCCACTTATGCTCCTCCTGCAACTTCCACTTTGGATTATTACATAGAAGCATTAAGTGGAAAGATCCAGTGCCAAATTAGAGATAAGGAGCCGACCACATTACTTCAAGCTCAGAATTTGGCCATTAAAATTGATAAGAATATGCAGTCTTCAGGAGAGTCAAACATCCAAGGTTACTCTAGATCATCAACTCCTCTTAAAACTATTGAACCTAAAGGGAAAGAGCCATCAAACGAAGCTTATGAGAAGAAGCTCATCGACCTGACAGAGAAAATGCACGACATGGAAAGGAAGCACTTAGCACAGATTAAAGAGGTTCAGAATAGGGTCATAACTGTTGAAAGAACTCAACCTCCGCCACCTTCTAGAACTTTCCCTGCAAGGCAAACATGGCAGCGAAAGAATCCCAACCATGAGCAGAGGCCTCCTCATCAACTAGAGGCTACTAATATGGTTGAGCCTTACAAACCATTTTGTAAGGTATGCAGAGATTTCCATGAGGAATCTCGCTGCCATTACGCATACTATGTTCAAGAACATGGTTATCCCAAGGGTTGCAGTCCTAGTACGTTTGCAAGCGAGCCTGAATTCATTCACAATGTAGGAGACATCTATATTGACCATACGGACAGTTGGAATCAAGCCAACCAGTTTCATCAAGGGGTTGACTACTTAACTGAATATTATGGAGAGATGCCTTCAACTAGCAACAACGTTCAGAACTTTAAAGGCATAACATATCAAAGAAGACCAAGAGAAATACCATCTACCCAAACTGCTTCAAGGGTAACAATTTCTGACATTCCTCCAGAAATAAATGATAAGTTAGATTCTGTTGCTCTAACTTTTGATTTAGGTAGTTGGTTGGCAAACTCCAAAGTTTCGGTTCCCGTACTTGAGTTATGTAAAATCCCTGGTCAAAAAGAGAAATTGTTAAAGATGTTAGAGCCTCGAGTTGATAATGATCCCCTCACTACCTCAAAGATAGTTTCACCTGAAAGACCTACAACTCTCAAGAAAGTGACTTTTGCCAATACAGTAAAACAACTTTCACCCAGTCAGGAAAATGTTTGTGGAGATCCCCCTATAATCTTGCATACTAGGGACCCAAGAAAAGAAGATCGCCCGCCCTTCTACATGTCATTGATGATAGGTGATCTTCTCCTGTACAATTGTATGCTAGATTCAGGTTCCAAATCCAATATTATGACTAAGAAGGTCATGCAGTAGCTTGGCCTTAGAACCACTCGCCCCTACCAAAATGTATGTGCCATGGACTCTAGACCTGTCAAAGTTGAAGGTATGATTGAAAGGCAACACGTAAGATTAGCCAAATATCCGGACATCCATCTTACCATGGATATCCTTGTCATAGATGTGTCGGATAAATGGGGCATGTTATTATCTAGAAAATTTGGTGCCACTTTAAGGGGATCCATCCAAATGGACTGGACATACGCCAGTGTACCTGCATCAGAAGATTCATTGGTTAAGTTACATACTGAGAAAGAACGAAGATATCATGTAGAAAGCCCAAGGAAACCATCAAATGAATATGTCAACTACTCAGGTGGACTAGGGACGTACCAGATCAACTCCACTTTCTTAGAGCCTATCTAAGAAGAAATTAAAAATGAAAAACTTAATGAATTGTGGAGGATAAACTTTGATGGAGCTTATTCTAAAGCAGGAAAAGGGGCTGGGATAATCATTGTTTCACCAGAGGGTAAAGTTTTTAACTTTGCTTTCAGATTGGAATTTGAGGCAACCAACTATGTGGCAGAGTATGAGGCACTTCTATTAGGCGTCGAGATTGCCAAGGACATGGGGATCAAATTGCTTAGTATTAATGGGGATTCTGACTTAATTGTCCAACAAATTAAGGGTCAGTTTGCATGTAAGTGTCAAAGATTAAAAAAGTATAGAAATGCAGTCTAGGATACAATGGAAATTTTGTATGCCCTTAATATAGAAGCAATCCCTAGAGATCATAATAATGTCGCCGACCAACTAGCGTTTGTAGCTTCAGCACTTTAGCCATCAGATGAGATGTTAGAGGGGGATTGTCTTTTAGAAATTAACTTCAAACCTTCTGTTCCTGATAATGTAGAACATTGGCAGGTTTTCAAAGATGATGAACAAATCTTGAGATTTATTCATAATGTTGATGAGTTCTCTAACTTTAGAGTAAATGAGCAAGAGGAAAATAAAGAGTATCCTGGAGAAGGTGACCAGTTTAACAACCTTGTCTCACGTGGCCTAGTTGCTTTAGAGAACATTTTTGATAGGCAAGATAGAAGAAAGAGTAATGTTGAACAAATGAAACCTGGTGAGTATATCGAGATCAACATTGGAACAGAAACAGAACTGAGAATTATAAAAATTGGAAAAGGAACCTCTGAAAAGGAAAGGAACAACCTTATAAATTTGGTCAATATAGGGATGTTTTTGCCTTCACTTATGACGAGCTTAAAGCATATAGGGAAGATGTTTTTCAGCACACCATTCCCTTAAAACCTGAATGTCAGAAAGGCAAGCCATTCCGTCAAAAACTTAGGCAAATAAATCCGAAGTTAGCACCTATTATAAAGAAGGAGTTAGAAAAAATGTTAGCAATAAGAATTATAGTTCCTACGAGACATTCGACATGGTGTTCTAACTTAGTTGTAGTTAGAAAGAAGAACGGGAGTTTGAGGCATGTCAAAAGGACAATTACCCCCTCCCCAACATGGAGACCCTCCTCCAACAGGTCACTGGATCAAGCATGATGTCAATGCTAGATGGTTTTTCTGGTTATAATCAAGTAGTCATCCAAGAAGAAGATAGGCACAAAACCACTTTCACAACTCCTTGGGGCACTTTTGAATATTTGAGAATGCCTTTTGGTCTCACAAATGCAGGGGCTACTTTCCAAAGGGCCATGGATTATGCCTTTAAGGAGTTGATAGGTAAAATCATTGAGATCTACCAAGATGATCTTACTGTATTTTCGAAAGAAAGATCCAGCCATGTTGGTCATCTTAGGCAGATATTTGAGCGTTGTAGGAAATTTGGCATTTCTTTGAATCCGGCTATTCAGTATTAAGCATAGAAGAAGGAAAACTCTTGGGACACATCATAAACAAGGATGGTGTCAAGATTGACCCTGAGAGAATAGAAGCCATAAGGAAGATTCCCCTACCTAAGAATGTGAAAGCCCTCCAATCCTTCAATGGGCACATAAATTTTATCAGAAGATTTATTCCTAACTTGGCCAAACTCATGAAACCTATGCAAGCCTTACTTAAGAAAAATGCCAAGTTTGTGTGGACAAATGAAGGTAGGGAAGCCTTTGGTTCTATTAAGAATGCCATCACCAGGTCTCCAATCTTAGTCAGCCCGGATTACACGAAAGATTTCATGATCTTTTATTTTGCTTCAGAAAACACTACTGCTAGTGTGTTGCTCCAGAAGAACTTTGAAGGGTTCGAGCAATCCATGGCTTTCATGAGTAGAGCCTTACAAAATTCTGAGTTAAAATATACCATTATGGAAAAGCAGAGTTATGCCTTGGTCAAATATTTGAAACATTTCAGAACATATATTGGATACTCTAAGGTCATTGGGTATGTTCCCCATACTGCAGTGAAAGACATCCTGTCTCAACAGGATTATTTAGGAATAAGGGGTACATGGGTGTCCAAAATCCAGGAGTATGACCTTGAAATAAAGCCTACCAAATTGATCAAGGGACAGGGGCTTGCTAAAATGCTTACTCAAAGAAATGAAGAAGCCATTGAAATGATTGCTGAAAATAATATCCCTCAACCAACCATGATTCCTACGCTTCAAGACCTTGATAATCACTGGTATTTTGACATCATTTTCTTCCTACTCCACTTCACTTGCCCTGATCACCTCAAAGGTCACAAAAGAAGGGCTTTGAGACTCAAGACTGCTAGATATTGCCTTACCCAAGAGGGTCTGGGTTGGAGGAACCCAAATGGCATTATACTCAGATGTATCAATGAACAAGATTCCAAGAAAATCTTGGCTGAATTTCACTCCGGATTTTGTGGAGGCCATTATGCAACGACTACAACTGCCCACAAAATCTTGAGAGCTGGATACTATTGGCCCACTATCTTCGCAGATGTTCACAAACATGTCAAATGTTGCCAAGAGTGTCAGCTTTTCACGGGGAAGCAGAAGTTGGTTGCACTTCCTCTCACATCGGTTGTGTTCCTTGCGCCTTTTCAACAGTGGGGGTTTGATTTTATCGACAAATTTAAGGATAACTCTAGCAATGATTTTTGCTAGATTCCATACCCCTTGGGAACGCTGTAATAAATGTTCTAACATGACAAACGTTTTGTAAGGACTTGGATTCCTAGGGCTTGGCCACCAATCCGATCATTCCAAGGTGTTTTTTCCCTTGTCAATTATGCAATGCTGAATAAGCGATGTATAATTTTCGAGTTTTTCACTGCTCCTCCAAAGCTGGAATTTTCGTCTTGGTGGTTAAACCCAGGGAAGCTATTAAAGTTCATGTGTCGATGTACATAAGCGTGTTAGACATGGTTTTAGGTCATTATGGACATGTACTAGGTCCCCCTTGTTTTTCTTTTAATTTCCGAAAAGTAAAATTTTCCTCAATTTTAGGCCATTTTTAATGGTTTAAATGGAAAAATTCAAAGTGCAATAAAAGTATGATTCAGAGTCTGTTTTTGGCATGGATGGGCTCATTTTCAAGCTCAGAGCACCTCCTCTACTTGGGGACCCACTTTTCCCATGCTCCGAGTGACTATATCATCCCGTATGGCATTATTTTGCTAAAGATGCAACAAATTGCCCCAAAAATGCCAAATTACAACTAAATGGCACTAAGGACAAAGTCAAAAATCAAAGTCAATTTTTATTGGTTTGACATGGAGGTAGTGTCGCTTATGTTTGCTAGAGAGGGGCGGATGTAACTTTGGTTAAAATTATTACATGGAAAAAACTTGGAGCTAGTGAATGACCAAGATTATGTTCACACTCCCACCTCATGGGCCTTACGTGGCATAGTTTGGCCCCATCGCATTTGTGTGAAGTGAATTAAAAGATCAAAGTGTTGACTTCCTAAATCAATGGGATATCACCATAAATCAAGGCAATCAAGCGTGACTCATTCCTTGAATCAAGCGTGTGATCTCACGTTGCTAGTGAGTAGTTGGATAGTGCGTCCCCTCTTGGGCCCTCACAACTTGGTTGGCGAAGCAATCAAAGGAGGGCGCATCTGTCTTTGGAAAGGTGGCGCCTCCTCATTATAATCACATCCAATCAATCCCTTGATCATCTCATTTGACTTCGAGTTAACTCATCTCTCACTGGGAGTTGTGATTTGCCCCCCCTGGGCTTGATTTTCTATTTAAGCGAGGCCTTCTTCCTCATTCAAGACGGATGGAAGGAACCTCTGCTCATGTAACTTGTAATTGCTTATCTTTTTATGAATAAAGTTGGGACTTTGGCATTCAGATTGATGGTGCAAAAACTCTCATTGTTGTGAATGTTTGATGAATAAACCGATGTGACATCTACTTAGTTCTTTTTCCTTTTATGAAAGTATTGATTATCTACTAGTTATTTTTCCTTTTATATGAGTATTGATTTTCTTTTTCCTTCTACTAAAGTTGTCATTTTTATTGTATTTTATTGATTAACCCACTAATCTAAAAACATATAGCTAGCTGGTTTTTTCCTTTTCGTGACAGGTTAAGCAGAAATGTTGGCGAAATTTTGAGGTTTCAGGTTCCTCAAATCACCTCTAATTCCTCCTTCATTCCCCTTCGCTGGCAAGCTTTGTAAGCCTTTTTTATCACTTTCTAAGATCAAAAGGCAACTCCATTCATAAAAATTGTATTGTAATAAAGATAATAAAAAGCAAGTAGGATTACGACTCCCACAACCCCCTTCCCCCATTTGGGGGAATCTTGTATCGCCCCTTGTGTGATTGTTTAATTTTGCAAGCTTTTAGATTAATTTGAGATTTTATCTGATTTACTGCACAATAACACAATCAAACTTTATTTGCTTTCTTCATTTAGAACTAATCCGACATTGCTTTACCGAATTACCCAAGAGATTCCTCTCGATTGGGGAAAATATACTCTTTGTTGTAGGGGTAGCATAATCTTTTTGTTTTTTTTATCTTTGAGGCATCATTATTCTATTTGGTTTTGGAAAGTAATATTAACCTGACATTGATCTCGAATTACCCAAAGAGCTTGCTCATCTGGGGAAAAGATATTCCTTGCTGTAGTAATTAATCTCACCAATTTTACCTTTTTTCGTTTTACAATATCAATTTGGAATAAACAATTTGCCATTCCGGTGTATGCTCTTGCCCATCGCTTGTTTGCCCTAAGCTTTGGGATAATCAAAAGCTGGAATGCGCACTAATTAATTCATCACATCTAATTTATCAACTCACATTAATAAAAGTCACAACCCTTAAAACATTACGAAAATCTGGCATAACAAACCTGAGGAACAGTTGGAAAATTCTTCAGGGAAAGCAGGAACAACTAGGAAGTGACCGTGGAGTCCCGTTAAGCTACATCCTTATTGCTGTAGTGTTGAACACCCCCCCACGACTCCATCTAGCCCACATTTTCCCGTGTGGAGCCACTCTTCTCGGAATCCGGACATATTCTCAATACTTCACATTGTATCGAGAGTCTCCTTTCCCATAAGTTAATTCATCCTTATTAAATTTAAAACTGACCAAGAACAAATTGCAAAACATTTTCCATTTCTTCAGCAGCAGCTATTCGACTCCATTTGGCACTGGTTCATTTACAAACTTTATTTGCTTTAAGTCATTTCATATTGTGAATGTTATATTATCTTGTGTTGTTGAATTAAGCTTTATTTTTGCAATTTATCTTGTTCCAATATTTTCATTCAATAAACTCCTAACAAACTATCTAATCTGTAAACCATTAAAATCAAAAGAGCCTTAGTAACTCTTTTTAGGGACTACCCCCCTTGGCTCCTGTTATCACATACACATTTGCAGCTGGGCTACCATGATGTAGCATACAAACTTATCTCTTGTTCTATTCCGAGCTACTTTTCACATGGGGTATTAGCATGGATTATTACAGCTTCATCCATTCCAAAACCTTTTTCATCAGATCTTCCTTTCCAGGACTGAGATTCAGGAGTCCATTGTGATGCTTTCGGTGATAACCTAGTTCATTTCAGCAAAGCAACAGATAATAGTTGGTACACATAGTACAGAGGGGTCCTATCAGTTGGAGACATGTATATATGGTGAGATCAGGTATGTGCTTCTTTGGTTTAGTTTTTCTCTATGATGTATGTCAAACACCTATGCTTGTCATGTTAGGATGATTGTGGTGACCTATGCTTATATTGTACTAATGTTTGAACTTGTGCCATGACTAATCAAAGAACTTGCTCTGAAGACTATTGCTCATGCCATGCTTGTACAAATAGTAAACCTTAGTGCTAGTTGGTTTCATATGTCACTTGTCCCCATCCATCCAATTCATCCATTTGTGATTTTTATCCCATCACTTAGACTGTTTGAGACTTCTGAGATTGAAGATATTTTCCCCATCTTGACCCCTATACATGATAGACTCCATGTTGTTATGTATCTTCGGCTATGAAGTATGTGGCTTGGCTAGTGTGGTTGTGTTCACTGGGAAGTTCTCCTTTAGTCCTCAAAACAAGTGCTCCAGCAAACAGTGTGACTAAACACTAAAGCATCGAAACGCATAAAAGCTATATCTAAATGATGCAAAAGTATAAATGTTTTAAAAGGTAGTCAGTGGCAAAGGGGTTGAGCACTCATTCTTTGTATAATGTAAGGCTCATGTGCCCTCCACAGGGGCAGCAGGGAGAGGAAAACCCATCGGGGCTATGGACTGCTCCTTGGTAGCGGATCTAGGCCTTAGTAATTTACTGGAGCCTAGAAGGCTTCCAAAGCACATGCGCTTGTAGGTTGGCTACTATCTTATATAAAATGTGAAATGTGTTGATAAAAGGTTAATAGTCAAAGGATGAGAACTCACTCTTTGTATAGTGTTCGACTCATTTGTCCCCACAGGGAAACATGGTGAGACTAGCTTGCAAATGTTGTGTCTTTGTCAGTACTGGAGCCCAGAAGGCTTCTAGGGCACCTTCCTTTGAAGGTTGACCTATGTTGCAAATTAGTGCAAAGGAAAACTTGCTAGAGTATGAAGAGAACAAGCTTGAGTACTTTATCCATTTGTGAGACACCTCCATCCCCTATTGTTTTTCTGTCATGTATATGTCACTTTGGTTGAGTGTATTGGTTGTCATTTAAAGAGATCACAAAGTCAAAGTCAGTCAAAAGTCATTTTCCTTTGCCTTAGCCTTTGTTTCCCATCCTCACCCAGCAGTAGCACATTGTTTACCCTTTGTAAGTATGGCATGAACAAGCAGACTTCCAGAAGGTTCCAAGATCTTTCAGAAGCACAGGTATATCTTATTATTATAATTATTATTATTGTCACCATGATTATGAATAACTTGACTTAAGCTTGGTTTTGACATACACCATATGAGCATTTCTTACCCTTGATGCTTACAGGATCATATGGATACAATATCTTACTTTTAGTTTGGGTACTTTGACTTGGTCAACCCAGTTTGACCAAGTCAAGCACGGTTCCCAACGCAATGACTCAGAAAACTCCTAACAAACTATCTAATCTGTAAACCATTAAAATCAAAAGAGCCTTAGTAACTCTTTTTAGGAACTACCCCCCTTGGCTCCTGTTATCACATACACATTTGCAGCTGGGCTACCATGATGCAACATACAAAATTATCTCTTGTTCTATTTCGAGCTACTTTTCACATGGGGTATTAGCATGGATTATTACAGCTTCATCCATTCCAGAGCCTTGTTCATCAGATCTTCCTTGCCGGGACTGAGATCCAGGAGTCCATTGCGATGCTTTCGATGATAACCTAGTTCATTTCAGCAAAGCAGCAAATCATAGTTGGTACACATAGTACAGAGGGGCCCTATCAGTTGGAGACATGTATATATGGTGAGATCAGGTATGTGCTTCTTTGGTTTAGTTTTGCTCTATGATGTATGTCAAACACCTATGCTTGTCATGTTAGGATGATTGTGGTGACCTATGCTTATATTGTACTAATGCTTGAACTTGTGCCATGACTAATCAAAGAACTTGTTGTGAAGACTGTTGCTCATGCCATTCTTGTACAAATAGTAAACCTTAGTGCTAGGTTGGTTTCATATGTCACTTGTCCCCATCCATCCAATTCATCCATTTATGATTATTATCCCATGACTTAGACTGTTTGAGACTTGTGAGATTGAAGATATTTTCCCCATCATGACTCCTATACATGATAGACTCCATGTTATTATGTATCTTTGGCTATGAAGTATGTGGCTTGGCTAGTGTGGCTGTGTTCACTGGGAAGTTCTCCTTTAGTCCTCAAAACAAGTGCTCCACCAAATAGTGTTACTAAACACTAAAGCATCGAAACACATAAAAGCTATATCTAAATGATGCAAAAGTATAAATGTTTTAAAAGGTAGTCAGTGGCAAAGGGGTTGAGCACTCATTCTTTGTATAATGTAAGGCTCATCTGCCATCCACAGGGGCAACAAGGAGAGGAAAACCCATCGGGGCTATGGACTGCTTGCTGGCAGTGGGTCTAGGCCTTAGTAATTTACTGGAGCCCAGAAGGCTTCCAGGGCACCTGCTCTTGTAGGTTGGCTACTATCTTATATAAAATGTGAAATGTGTTGATAAAAGGTTAATAGTCAAAGGATGAGCACTCACTCTTTGTATAGTGTTCGGCTCATTTGTCCCCACAGGGAAACATGGTGAGACTAGCCTGCAAATGCTGTGTCTTTGTCAGTACTGAAGCCCAGAAGGCTTCTAGGGCACCTTCCTTTGAAGGTTGACCTACGTTGCAAATTAGTGCAAAGGAAAACTTGCTAGAGTCTGAAGAGAACAAGCTCGATTACTTTATCCATTTGTGAGACACCTCCATCCCCTATTGTTATTCTGTCATGTATATGTCACTTTGGTTGAGTGAATTGGTTGTCATTCAGAGAGATCACAAAGTCAAAGTCATTCAAAATTCATTTTCCTTTGCCTTAGCCTTTGTTTCCCATCCTCACCCAGCAGTAGCACATTGTTTACCCTTTGTAAGTATGGCTTGAACAAGCAGACTTCCAGAAGGTTCCAAGATCTTTCAGAAGCACAGGTATATCTTATTATTATTATTATTATTATTATTGTCACCATGATTATGAATAACTTGACTTAAGCTTGGTTTTGACATACACCATATGAGCATTTCTTACCCTTGATGCTTACAGGATCATATGGATACAATATCTCACTTTCAATTTGGGTACTTTGACCTGGTCAACCTAATTTGACAAAGTCAAGCACAGTTCCCAACGCAGTGACTCAGAAAACATGGTCTATATTTGTTCTAGACATGCCCAGGACCAATACTGCGGTTTCAGTTTTGAGAGTTTGGCCCCAGATCTCTTGATCAATGATTATTATCACTTTATTATTGGCCAAATGATCAAATTTTATTATAGATGGCAGTATGTTGGGACCTCCTAGAGCAGTGCAGCGTTCTAGGGGGTATAAGTAGTTACTTATACCATTCTTCTGTGTCTAGAGATCATCCAGAGCAGTCAGTTTACCCCAGTTCTCATCCTGGACAGAGTTATGGTGATTTATCATTTTCCAGAGATTGTACTAGCAACAATGAACTAGGAATTTGACTGAAAAAATCGATTTGGCCTCCTAGGTCAAGGAAATGGCTTGGGATTTTGGCAGATGAGGTGTCTCAGCATTCCGGACAATCCTTCTGCAGTTTTAAGTCAACAGTTGTCCAAATTATTTTATTTTGGCTCAGCCAGTGAGGAAAGCCCCCCAAGGGGCGCCCCCTCTACTTGGCTAATGATGTATTGTATTGTTATATCATATGATTTGAAGTTGTAAAGGGGCCTAGGGTGAATTAATCCCATAGTGACCCCCTCCTATGTATTATCATGTCACATCTTATGTTATAATGTGACTTTCACTCTAGAGAGGCGTCCTTGAGCAAAGTGCGCCCCCTCTTTTGAGTTGGTCACTTGATCCATGTATTGATCTTTGTATTGTTGATATCCACTGTTGAGGATGTTATAATCTCAACCGTTGGATGCAAAAGTGAGTTAGGGTTTACGTCTCTCTCAAACTATTTAAGAGAGGTGACCCCCTCATTGTATAGCATGAGCTCTGGCACGGGAATTTGAATAAAGAGATTTGTCTTGGTTTACTTTCTGAGACTTGTAAATGATTTGATGATCTGATGATTGGCATTGCTACTCTTCTGTACTGAGTTTTGTTCGGGATATATCTTGCATTTTTTCCTTTACCCATTTCATCTTCAGGGAAGGAGGTGCGCTAGGGAAGAGGGCGCATCTGTGGGGAAACCCGCCATTGTCCCGGCTCTTGACTGTCCGGTTCAGGGACTATTTCTTTCTCTGTGAATTTTGCTTCTTGTTCTTTCCTTATTCTGCAGATCTCATTCAGCTGTCTTACCATTTGACTTTCTCTGGCTTGGCAGGTTGAAGGGGGTGCTAGGGTGATTAGTTGAGGCTCAACTACGTCAAGATTATCTCTGAAAATACTCATTGGATCAAGAAAGTGACATTCTTCATCATTTCTGAGGTCATCTTCAACATCCAGGTATGTCTCACAGGTAAATTCTCTCTCGTTTAATTTTTGTATGCATTGCCCATCATTGCTTTCACTGAAAGAACCGTCTTAGACTTAGTAGAAACTCACCGGCCAATTTGCACTGGGAATTTGCAAATTTGTCGATTTGGGTTTTGTCCGTCATACTGAGAAACCCTCTCTCCCACCTAGGCGTCAGCATTGGACTCCTCTTCCCATCTCCAAGCACCGGTCTCAGGAAAGAGAAAATGCCCCTCCTTAAGCAGTCACCTAGTTTCCCTTTATTTTTGTTCTGATTTCACTTGGAAATTTTCATTGTCAAATCATTCATCCAAGTTAGTGTCCAGGAAGCCGTAATTTTCAATATCAACGAAGTCTTGGGGATTTCTCAATTATCAGCTTAAATTCCCTAGGTTTCGAGTTTGATCATTTGAACCGACACACTAAAATCCTAGATCTGATCTTCATAAGCCACCTGATACTTTCACTTGAGTAAAATTTTCAATCTAGAATAACCACCCTACTCAAGTATCCTTAATTTGTGCCTCATCCGTATAATCTAGGGTTTCAGGCATCCACCTTACGTATTCTCCGTCAGGAGTCTGATCTGGGGATTTGTCTCAGATCTTTCCTTTCAAGATCGATCTGGGTCTCCCCTTTTGTCACTTGGGCTTCTCTAGTGGCATAAAGAGAAGGAATCCCTAACCGATGTGACAACCATCCATATTTTGGGAGTTAGGGTTTTTGTAGGTAACGACTTTGGTTACCCGTCCCCTCTGCCATCCTGTATTGGATTTCTCTATTGGGGCAACTACAAGGTCTGTGATAACATTTTTGGCGCCATTGTCGGGGAGGTAGAGGCTTACCTTAGTTCATTATACGTACCTCCGATGTCTGTGAATGGTTTACTTCCCATATTCATTCATGTCACATCCAGTTTTAAATCCAGTGGTTGCATTTTCATTTTCATAAATCAACACAATCATTGTATTGTTTTTATCTCTCACGACATTTTAATCTTCGATGAACACAGCAATTCGTTCACCTGGTGACTCCACAACGCGACTCCCTTAATGGTCCTACCCACGAGTATAACCTTCGAAGCCGAAACAACCCTGAAAGTGCGTTAACGCACATTTGTAATCACAAAAAAAATCTTAAAGATCAATCTTCGAATTTCTTTCGGAGGGTGGTTAATTCACCACGACAAATCTTAGATATCCCTTCCAAAGCTTATAAGTTATAAATCAAGTTTTGTTTTCATTCAACCTAATTCTCCAACTAATAGTTCGAGTTCTCCCACTCCTCCGAATAGTCCACCTAGAGTAAATGCTCCAATGGCTAACACCAATCCTCCCGCAGGACCTAGGTGTTTCGGAAGTCGAGCCAAGCCATCCCCTTTCGATTTCTCACTGATTCAAGGTGTTCCTCATGACATGCCTGAGAAGTATTTTGATAAACTTCCCAAATTCAATGGTGCATCAACAATTCCTATTGAAGAGCACATTGAATCGGTGTGGAATTACATGGATGCATATGGAGCTAAAGTTGAAGATGTTTATATGGTTTCCCTCGAAGCATCATTGGAAGGAGATTCCCACGGATGGTTTGATAGATTGCCCCTAGGATCGGTAGATGGGTATGATACCTTTACCAGAAAGCTCATAGAAGATTGGTCATCCAAACCAGACAATAGGTTCTTGTTAAATCAACTATTTGAGTTCAAGAAGAAAGAAAACGAAACCATCCAAGAATTTAATGTAAGATTCGACAAATTGGTCTCTAATGTTCCCAAAGATTTAAGACCAACAGATCAAGCTATCGTCATACTTTATTGAAATGCCTTTGAAGGATGGTTTGGTCTGAACCTTAAGGAAAAGAACCCAAATGACCTCAAGACTGCTCAAACTTGGGCTAAGAAAGTAGAAGCCAACATAGCCTCTATGGGAAAAAAAAATATTTCGATGCTTACGCTCCATCTTCTTCTTGTAGTGATCCAAAACCCAGAAGAGCTAAAGAACCTGTAGCTAAGAAAAAACCTACTCTAGAGGCAATGTTCGAAATGATGAAGAACCTCACATTGTTCACTAAAGACATAGCAAAAACTAGGGAAAATGAACGATACAGAAATTCCTACGGCCCAAGACCTTATTGGAATAACTAGTGAGGACCTGTAGAAGACAACAATAGAAAAATCCCTAGGAGAAATGAGGAAAACAAGAACGTGAACTTATGTGATGAACTTAAAGAAGAGCCTGAAGTCTTTGACCTCGACGATCAAGGCATAAACTTAGATGAAGACTTCACTGATGAGGAGGATTTTGGTAGAATCTTGCTAGAAGAAGAAATTTGGGAAGAAGAAGAAGAATTGGTGTGCACAACAACACAACCCACCACTAAACTTTACCAACGCAGAAACAAAGAACAAGACATTACACCTTTCCTAGACAAGCATCTAATTTTAGAAGATGAAGAATCAGAAGAACATGATCTTTACAACTATGACTTAGGGATTGACATAGAGCAGGATTTTCATAAAGCCATGCAGAATGTATCCCTAAGTGAATTAGTAAAATTGTCATCAATCAAAGATCAATTTCAATAATTTTTCGATAATATCCCAGTGGCAAATGTTCCCAAGATTGTTTATGAATCTTGCCACATCCAGAGTGTTAGAGGTCGAGAAGTATAGGTAGACCCTCCTATTCATATTCACACTGTTGTTTATGAGAGGAAGACTGGAGGACAACCTCCTTTCTATCTCACATTGCAAATCAACAACCTCTTGCTCCATAACTGCATGTTAGACTCTGGAGCTGCGATGAACGTTATGCCTTTGAGCATTATGAAGAAATGGGATTAGAAGTCACTCGTCCATATGGAAACGTTTGTGGAATTGATTCTAGGAGCGTCCAAGCATATGGCCTAATTAAAAATTTGAAGGCTGACTTGATTGCCTGCCCAAATTTAAATAGCATGATGGACGTAGTAGTGATTGATCTTCCTCCTATGTATGGCATGTTGCTATCTAGGAAATGGGCTATTGGAATAGGTGACGCTTGCATACCCAATTCCGACCATGATGGATTTATCATACGCTTGCATACCTAATACATGGGCTATTAGCCTGGATCATTACAACTTCAACCATTCCAGAGCCTTGTTTATCAGATTTTTCCTTGTCGGGACTGATATTCATAAGTTCATTGAGATTGTTTCGGTGATGACCTAGTTCATTTTAGTAGAAAAACATATCACAGTTGGTTCACATAGTACATAGGGGCCTTATCAGTTGGAGATAGGTATATATGGTGAGATCAGGTATATGCTCCTTTGGTTAAGTTTTGCTCTATGATGTATATCAAACACTTATGCTTGTCACGTTAGGATGATTGTGGTGACCTATGCTTGAACTTGTGCCATGCTTGTGCAAATACTAAACTTTAGTGCTAGGTTGGTCTCATATGTCAATTGTCCCCATCCATCCAATTCATCCATTTATGATTTTTATCCCATGACTTAGATTGTTTGAGACTTGTGAGATTGAAGATCTTTTCCCCATCTTGACCCCTATACATGATAGATTCCATGTTGTTATGTGTCTTTGGTTATGAAGTATGTGGCTTGGCCAGTGTAGTTGGGTTCACTGGGAAGTTCTCCTTTAGTCCTCAAAACAAGTGCTCCACCAAACAGTGTTGGTAAACACTAAAGCATCGGAACGCATAAAAGCTATATCTAAATGATGCAAAAGTATAAATGTTTTAAAAGGTAGTCAGTGACCAAGGGGTTGAGCACTCATTCTTTGTATAATGTAAGGCTCATTTGCCCTCCACAGGGGCAGCAGGGAGAGGCAAACCTGTCAGGGCTATGGACTGCTCGCTGGCACTAGGTCTAGGCCTTAGTCATTTACTAGAGCCCAGAAGGCTTCGACGGCACCTGCTCTTGTAGGATGGCTACTATCTTATGTGAAATGTGAAATGTGTTGATAAAAGGTTAATGGTCAAAGGATGAGCACTCACTCTTTGTATAGTGTTCGACTCATTTGCTTCCATGGGGAAACAAGGTGAGACTAGCCTGCAAAGGCTGTGTCTTTGTCAGTACTGGAACCTAAAAGGCTTCCAGGGAACCTGCCTTTGAAGGTTGACCTATGTTGCAAATTAGTGCAAAAGAAAAAATTGCTAGAGTCTGAAGAGAACAAGCACGAGTACTTTATCCATTTGCAAGACACCTCCATCCCCTATTGCTATTTGTCATGTATATGTCACTTTGGTTGATTGTATTGGTTGTCATTCAAAGAGATCACAAAGTCAAAGTTAGTCAAAATTCATTGCCCTTTTCCTTAGCCTTTGTTTCCCATCCTCACCCAGCAGTAGCACATTGTTTACCCTTTGTAAGTATGGCATGAACAAGCAGACTTCCAGAAGGTTCCAAGATTTTTCAGAAGCACAGGTATATCTTATTATTGTTATTATTATTGTCACCATGATTATAAATAACTTGACTTAAGCTTGATTTTGACATACACCATTGGAGCATTTCTTACCCTTGATGCTTGCAGGATCATATTGATACAGTATCTCACTTTCAGTTTGGTTACTTTAACCTAGTGAACCCAGTTTGACCAAGTCAAGCACGCTTCTCAAGGGAGTGATTCAAAAAATAACATGGTCTATATTTGTTCCATACATGCCCAGGACCAATACTGCGGTTCTGGTTTTGAGAGTTTGGCCCAAGATCTCTTGATCAGTGATTATTATCACTTTATTATTGGCCAAATGATCAAATTTTACTACAAATGGCAGTATGTTGGGTCCTCCTAGAGCAGTGCAGCGTTCCAGGGGCGCCCCCTCTACTTGGCTAATGATGTATTGTAGTGTTATATCATATGATTTGAATTTGTAAAGGGGACTAGGTTGAATTAAGCCCCTAGTGACCCCCTCCTGTGTATTATCATGTCATATCTTATGTTATAATGTGACTTTCACTCTAGAGAGGCGTCCTTGAGCAAAGTGCACCCCTTCTTTTGACTTGGTCACTTGATCCATGTATTGATCTTTGTATTGTTGATCTCCACCGCTGATGATGTTATAATCTCAACCATTGGATGCAAAAGTGAGTTAGGGTTTACGTCTCTCTCAAACTTTTTAAGAGAGGTGACCCCCCATTGTATTTCATGAGCTCTGGCATCGAAATTTGAATAAAGAGATTTGTCTGGGATTACTTTCTGACTCTTGTAAGTGATTTGATGATCTGATGATTTGCATTGCTACTCTTCTGTACTGAGTTTTGTTCGAGATATATTTTGCATTTTTTCCTTTACCCATTTCATATACAGGGAAGGAGGCGCGCTAGGGAAGAGGGCGCATCTGTGGGGAAAGCCGCCATTGCCCCGGCTCTTTAGTGTCCGATTCAAGGAGTATTTCTTTCTCTATGAATTTTTCTTCCTGTTCTTCCTTATTCTGCAGATCTCATTCAGCTGTCTTACCATTTGATTTTCTCTGGCTTTGCTGGTTGAAGGGGGCGCTAGGGTGATTGGCTGAGGCTCAACTACGTCAAGATTTTCTCTGAAAATACTCATTTGATCAAGAAAGCGTTATTCTTCATCATTTTTGAGGTCATCTACAACATCCAAGTATGTCTCACAGGTAAATTCTCTCTCGTTTAATTACTGTATGCATTTCCCATCATTGCTTTCACTAAAAAAACTGTCTTAGACTTAGGAAAAATTCATCGGACCAATTTGCACAGGGAATCTGCAAATCTGGCAATCTGGCTTTTGTCTAGCATACTGAAAAACCCTCTCTCCCTTTTAGACGTCAGCATTGGATTCCTCTGCCCATCTCTAGGAACTGGTCTCAGGAAAAGAGAAAACGCCCCTCCTTAAGCAGTCACCTAGTTTCCCTCTGTTTTTGTTATGGTTTCACTTGAAAATTTTCATTGTCAAATCATTCATCCAAGTTACTATGCAGGAAGCCATGATTTTCAATATCAACTACGTCCTGGGGATTTCTCAATTATCATCTTAAATCCCCCTAGGGTCTAAGTTTGATCATTTGAACCGACACACTAGAATCCTAGATCTGATCTTCATAAGCCACCTAATACTTTCACTTGAGTAACATTTCCAATCTAGAATAACCACTGTACTCAAGTATCGTTAATTTGTGGCTCATCCGTATAATCTAGGGTTTCAGGCACTCACCTTACGTATTCTCCGCCAGGAGTCTGATCTGGTGATTTGTCTTAGATCTTTCATTTCAGGATCGATCTGGGTCTCCCCCTTTGTCACGTGGGCTTCTCTAGTGGCATAAAGCAAAGAAATCTCTAACCGACGTGACAACCATCCATCTTTTGGGGGTTAGGGTTTTCGAAGGTCACAACTTTGGTTGCTTGTTCCCTCTGCCATCCTGTATTGGATTTCTCTATTGGGGAAACTGCAAGATCCGTGATAACAATACCATAAAATTTCCAATATCTGTAGCACGCATAGCATCATCAAATAAATGGTCAGGAGTTTCTACGCGTTCTATCATGGGTGGCTCATTCATTAACTTGATTGATGTGGTCTTACTTATAGGGACTGTTTCATATGTGAGATCTAACTGAATGCTACCCCCCAGTTTTTCTTCCCATTCTCCAAATAAGAGCATACCCCAAACATCAGGGATATCAATGACCAAGACATTCATAGTTACCTCGACATATGAATAAGTTGTCAGTTTCATCTTTAAGTTTTCAATCACCCCTTTAGATTCTAAGTCGTGAGTCCATGCCACAAACATTTCCAAAGGATCGGGTTGTGGTTAACTCTAATTGGTTCATGACCTTATATGGCATTACATTCACTTCAGCCGTAGAATCTAACATACAATTATGGAGAATCAACTAGTTTATTTCTAAGGAAACATATAAGAAGGATACACATCTCCTTTATTCATTACACTTTGAATCATGACGGGGGATCCTTTCTTATCTTGGGCATGAGTTTTGGTATCCTTGTCTTAGGCTGTATCCCCAAACATCTTATATCCTTATTACTTATTGATGGTACCTTTAATAGTTCTTGTAGCGACACAAGAATACTTAACTTATTCATGAATGGAGACATATCAATGTTTAAACCGAACTGGTTAGTCGTATCCTTCTTCTTTGCTTATAACCCTAAAAATTCCATGACCTGATCCTTAATGAATGGGGTTTTTACCAACTTCTTTAATGAAATTGAAACCATTAGATTTGATAGTTTTCTTGCAAGGTCTATCTTGATTGGTTCTTGAGATACAAGTTTGTCCTGAGGATTGTCTCTTTTTAGTATTCTAGCGTCTGGAGGTGGTTTCCACATATTTCCTTTGACAAGTGTAGGTTTATGAGTTGGGGTAGTTGTGATTTTTTTCTTAGGAGGTGTCACTACTTTATTTGTTTGAGTACCTTGTTGCGGGTTATTTCCCTTGATTTGACTAGGACTCTTAGTTCTTGTTACGCGAGTGCCAACATTGCAAGGAGGCATGCTACTAGTTAGTGGCTCCTTAGGTTTAGCAGACATTTTATCATTTTTCTTAGGGACAACATTAGATTGAGATCAAGTGATCGGGTAATTTCCATGTCCAACTTCTTTTACCCTACGAGGTTTCATTTGTTCATGCTGGAAATAAGGACCCTCAAATTCTAGATAATCTTCTTTACACTGTTGGGCTAGAAGGGCAAAAGATGACACCATTTCACTCATTTCGGTTGCAAATTTCTCAAGAAGAACATAATCAGAATCGAGTTCTTCATAAAAAGCCATGTCTTCTGAAAAAACTGGGTAGGTCCCTCAGGGGAGTCGCGCAGTGGAGTCGCCAAGTGAACGAATTGTCGTGTTCACCAAAAATTCAATGTCGTACGAGAGATACAACTAACGTAGTGATTGTGAGGGTTTAACAAATTAAAAATGCAATCACCATAATTTTAACCGGATGTGATATGTGTTATCAACTATTTTGTACCATAGTTGAACCTCCTGTTGAGCTGCCATTTGATGAACGTGGTCAATGTTCATGTTCAGTGCAGCAGAAGTTCAGAATGTTTTGCCTAGCCAATTTTGGCTGGTCATTTTTATTTTTATGTTGAAATGACCATGCCCCATGGGGTTTTTGTAATAAAGTGTGCTAGTAGGGGTTTTGAGTGGCTCGGTCCCCGAAGACGTAAAATTTCAACTAAGGTATTCTAGGTAGTTTTTTCCCTTGTCAATTATGCTTTGCCTATAGCCGAGTATAATCGATGAAGTTTTCTCCCGCTTCCTCCAAAGCTGGAATGCCCGATTTTGAATTTTGGGCCTTGGGGGGTTATTAGAGTCCAACTAGTAAATATGAACCTACTAGGCACTATTAGTATGTTCTATGGTCATTTCCTAAGCCCCGGGATACATTAAAACAATGTCTGAAATTTTTTTCCCAAATGCGTGGTGATTTTTAATTTTTTATTTTTCGACTATAGGGAATTAATTAAAATGTTCAATTAAATAAACCATTTTGACCATGGTTTAACTGAAAATTTTCAATTTGTAATAATTAAGTGGTCCAGGGGGTGTTTTTGGCAAATAAACACTTATTTTCTAAGCCAAAACATTCATTTAGCCTCTAGACACACTTATCCTAAATTTTGGACTATTATTTGGCCTTGAAATTAATATTTTCTCAAAAAACCAAAAAATGAGAAATATTAATTAAAATAATAAAAAATAATAAATTGGAGAAAATCAAAATATCTCCAAAAAAAGCCAATTGAATAAAATAAAGAGCTAATTAGCTCAGCACGGAGCATTTATGATGATTCCAATCAATATCGGTCAGTTTCAGATCAAATATCAGAGTGTAGCAGTTGAACTATCAGTCAGAAATTTGCCCTCTTTGGTCAAATTCGTTTTTGGTTGTAGTGTGGGTTATCTATTGGTTGGGTGATCATTACAAGGGAGGATGAGCCACCTCACCCCCCCTCATTACTCAAGCACTCTGTTAAAACTCAGTTGCAGCTCAATTCAACTCCAAATCATCATGCCGAGCTCATTCAATTACTCCAGTGCTACTCTTAGTCCGGATTTAGGGATTTGAGCCCTATTTTCTTTCCTTTTTGTATATATAGAGGTGCTTTGCTCTCTCTTATTCATGGAGATTTTAGGAAAGAACACTCTACCAAAATCTATATTGTAATACTTGTTTATGCTATTGGAATAAGAAGCGACTTTGGAGGTCTATGCATGAGTTCTTGGACTTGGTTGACATTGTCTTGGTGTTATCTCTCCCACCTTATCTTTTCTTAAGCAAGTCATTATTCAATTTATGTTCTAACATAGCTTAGAAATATCTTGTTCGGATTTGTTCTTGAATATAAGGGTTTTGCAGGGATCATCCAAGGTGGAGAGTGGCTTGGAAATCAAGCTAGTTTTTGCACATGCAATGGTTTTTACTCTCTAATTCTTTCTCTTGCAGGTTCTTTAAGTCCTTCTTCTCTCAAAGAAAGAAACACAACAAGGAGACTAGCCTTTCCTCCATCAACAACAAAATTCAATCTTTCTTTCGGTTACATTGGTCGCTACAAGTGGATCTCTATTTTCAAGGTTATATCCTACCTATTTTCCATTTTTTTTTTGTAGAAGTTATCAAGTCATTTAAATCTTTATTTTTAGCCTTAGATCTACTTTTTCAAAGCTAGATCCATCTTTCTAAAGGCCCATCTTTAAAGATCTAGTTTCGTTTCCATTTTTGTAAATCCATCTTTTTCTACATCCAAGTTTTGACTTGAGATAGCACCTTGGGATTTCATCCCAATGGCCACATTGTGGTTGTTTCTCTATCCCACTGTATCCTTGTGTGCGTCTAGCTAGCTAGAAGGTTTTCTTGGACAAGTGTTCTAGTGGTCACATTGTTCCAAGGTTGATCCCACCTCATTGTTTGATTCTTCATCTTTTTTTACCTTTCTTTCTTATCTTGGGAAACGAGCACTATTTTTCTCAAAAAACGTGCATATTTTCCACTTTTGTTTGCTGGTTTTTTGTGTTTTTTAGGCCTTTTTTTCAATTCTGGAATTTCTTGAAAAAAATTTCGAAAAAAACCATCTCTTTTTTTGGTGTTTTTTTTTAAAAGCGTGCCATTTTAAGCTTGCTGTTTTTTTTACTGATTTTTTGCTAAATTTCAATTCTGGAAATTAGCCTGAAAATTTTAAAAAAATATGAAAAATTTTCAAAAAATTTTATTTTTTGCCTTTTTTTTAACTTTTTTCTCAAAAAACGTGCAATTTTGTACTTGTTGAATTTTTACTGATTTTCTGCAATTTTCTGTTGTTTTCCAGATTCTGGAAATTAGCCTAAAAGGTTAAAAAATATTTAATTTTAAATTCTCAAAAAATCTCAAGTTGTTTCGTCAAAAATCGTGCATTTTACATCAAAATCGGTGAGCTTGCCTTGTCCTTTCCAAGTTTTGATTTTGGGTCTCATTCCATTGTTTTGGTCTTTGTTTCATCTCATAAGGTACTTCTCTTCTCATCCACTTAATCTTTTCGAATCACAGGTTAAAATTTGGTTTCTTAACACTCTTACTAGTCCTTGTTTAGAGCTCTTATCCATAGGTGAACTAAAAGCAAAACCAAGCAAGAAAGAGCAAACAAAACTAGATCCAAAGACAAGGATCCAAAACCAAAAAGAAGTCATTCTCCTTTGTACAAACTCATAAGAGCTTTTCATTTTTACTTGAATTAGTTCTCAAAAGTCCTTACAAGGATTAAATTCCCAAGGCATTTGTACTTTATTAATAAAACAAGGCTAAGTGGGATAAGGCCTCCCATACTTGGTTTTCCTTCTCCATTTTGGGAAGAGTGTCTTTGTTCTTAGCTTAGATTTATTTCAAGTGCTTAGAGTAGTTTCATTTTTTGCAAAGTAGATACTAATTGTTAGTTTAGTCATCTCATCTTTTGTTTATTTGAACTACATCATCTTTATGTTCTTATTTCAAGCTGCTTGTCTTTTAACAAAGAACTAAAGTCTCTTCAACTTGCCATAACACAAGTCAAGAGCACTCTTTATTGGAGAGCATTCCCACTGCATTTCCTTGCATCAAGCATATAGTTTAGTTAAAGTCTCTTGAACTTCCGTCATAAGACGAAGTCAAGAGCGTTCTCTGTTGGAGAGTTGAACTGTGTGCTCCTAATTTAAAATCATTTCAATTCACTTTCCCATTAAAATTTACTTCATTGCTATCCCTCACCTAGTATGCTCTGCCGACCCTAAAAAGTTGGACTCGTACTTAGAACAGTGATCGGATTTGTTAATCTTGCAAGTGATAACATAATAAAACTTTCACCCCACAACCAACGCATCGGTGTTTTCGATAAATACTCAGGTAGTGGGCAAATTCCAAGTGTGGGCGTCAGGCAGCCCAATCTAGACACTCACTGGTTAAATTCTCCGAACATCTAGCTTGTGATTCCAAACAGGTCCGTCATGTCTTCGAACGGAGTCACTGAAAGTATTTCTGGTTAGGTTTCCTAGACACCTTAAGCAAGATCATCTTTAAAATTTACAATAAAATAAACCAAAAACAATTGCAAAACATTCTCACAAACAGTTATTTTCAAGACTTGTATCTCCAGCATCCCCAAACACTATACAATTTTTGACTCCATAAGGCACTGGTCTATTTACACTTACATGTTTTAATTAATCTGAGCCATTTGTCCTTTTGAAGTTTCTACTTGAATTTATTTTCTATCTGTGGATGCTTTTTGTTGTTCGCCGATTGCACACCAGTAGCAGAAATCTTCCGAAAGCTGTCTCCTCACTTGAGAAAGTGGGAGAGGTGTGACCTTGGGGGCAAGCACAGAGCTAGGTACTGTCACCTACTCCTAGCTCCTCCGTTTAGGCTAACTCCTAACGAATCCAAGGGGGGTAGTCCCTAACAAAGAGTTTTCTATGGCTCAATGTTTAAGTTAAGTTTTGGATGTTTTGGATGCGGATGAGTGTTGTTTAGGAGTTATTGTGATTTAAAATGATTAATATTAAGGGGATGATGATTAATTAAAGCAATCCACGTTGCTAACAAGAGATTACACATATAAGCAAAGATTCCAGACTTATAACTTAAGCATTCAAATATAATCAATTGAAATGGACCATAGACAGTTGATCAAGATAGAAAATTAATCAAATATATCAAAGGACCAGTGCCTTATGGAGTCAAATAAGCGCGTGAAATAAAGTCTAGGAATTTAAGCTAGTGAGTATTAGGTTTTGCAAGTGCTCTTGGTAGATTTTAAGAGTTTTTTGTTTGTGATATTCACTTATGGTGGCTGGTTGTCCTAACCGGTAATACCTTCAGTGGCTCCGTTCGAAGACATGACGGACCTGTCTGGGGTCAAAGGTAAGTGTTCAATAACTTAACTACCAGTGCCCAGATTAGGTAGCCCGGCGTCCACACTTGGAATTTGCCCACATGCTTCGGTATTTATCGAACAACGTCGGTGCGTTGGTTATGGGGAAAAGTTTTAGTTGAGTTCCTCTTGTGGGGTTTAGAGATCTAATGTCGTTTCTGGGTATTCCGATCGAAGATCGGTCAGAGCATACTCCGGCAAGGAGGGAAGGGGGTTAATTAATTAAAGGGGTGTGAATTGCGAATTTTATTAAGTTAATTAATTAAAACTCTCCGACAGAGAGCGCTCTTGACCTTGTCTTATGACAGTGTTTCAAGAGACTTAGCTAATATAGATGAAACTAATGTAGGGGTTATGCAAACCTAAGATGCTCTTCGATAGAGAGTGCTCTTGACTTGTGTTTCTGCAAGTTCAAGAGTCTTACTTATGAGGATTAATTGATTAAACAAACACAAGATGAAATTAGTTGATTGGACTCTCCAACAGAGAGCACTCTTGATCCACCTTATGGTGTGATTCAAAAGATTTGCACAGTTGATTTACTTAGAAAGATAAACAATTAAAAAAACTGAGTAATCAACTTAATTAAAAAGTGATGAATTGACAATTAGTATTCTAAGATTAATAGCAAATCTAATTTAAGCATGAGCAAGTAAACACAACACAATCCTCTCCAAATGGGGGAGGATGAGAGTGGGGACTTAAAAACCCCACTCAAGCACAAGATCTTTATTAAACTTTATTGCAATATGTCTTAAGGATTTTAATCCTTGAAAGGACTTTTCCAATGAAAACAAAGTAGCTCTACAATTATTAAAACTTGTAAAAAGGAGAGTGCATTTTCTTTACTTGAAACTTTTCTTGAAATTTTTCTCGAACTTTGTGAAAAGGGAAAAGAAAAAGCTTAAATGAAAACAAAAGAACAAGATAAAGGAAGGCTGAAAATAAGAATGAAAGGATAGGAAGAAGGAAGGAAAACAAAAAGAAGGTCAAAGACAAGAACAGGGAAGAAAAGGGCAACCATGAGGCCAAAGGAATATAAAAAATGATGAAAACGGGGCAGCGATGAAGAAGAAAGTTAGCTGTCATAAAAATCAAAAAACAGGACAGCGAACAAAAAGGGGAAGAAAAGGCCAAAGACAAGATGGAAGAAGGCCCAAAAACTAGGGCAAAAAGAGGCAAAAAATGGGCATAAACCAGGGCACACTAGGGCTGTCCAAAAAGAAGAAAAGGAGTGGTAAAAAGAATAAAATGGGGCAGCGATGAAGAAGGAAGATGGCTGTCATAAAATCAAAAACCAGGACAGCGAACAAAAAGTGGCCAAAAAGGCAAAAAACAAGGTTCAATAGGGTCCAAAAATTAGGGCAAAAAAGAGGCAAAAAGGGGGCATAAACTAGGGTACACTAGGGCTGTCCAAAAGAAAGAAAATGAGTGGTGAACTAAGGCAAAAAACGGGCAGCGAAGAAGAAAGTGAAAAAAGACAAACAAAGCAAAAAGGAAAGGGGCTAGCAAGCAAGGAAACGAAAGGAGGTCAAAGAGGAAAAAGAGAACAAGAGGAAGGAAGTTCGGTAACCAGGTGTATTGTTTAATCTTTGTTGATGGAAGGAAGGAGAAACTCTGACTGTTGTATTTCTTTCTTGGATTGAGAAGCGCTTAGGAGAACCTGCAAAACGAAGGCATTAGATGAAAATAACCACCGGTTCATGAAGAAGAGCTTGATCTTTAAGCTTGTCCTTCACCTTTGATGATCTCTGCAAAACCCTTGAAAACAAAATTTAATCCGAACAAAATACTCATAAACTAGATTGTTAGCCCTTCAAGAGTATATATTGAATAATGATTTAATAATTGAAAAAGAGAAGGGTAAGAGAGATATCACCAAAAGACGGTGTGAATCCACAATTCCAATAACTCATACATAGACCTCTAAAGTCACAACTTTATTCCAATCTTTAAACAAATATTACAATAATTTTGGCAGAGTGTTCATACCCAAAATCTCCATCCAATAGAGCTGAAAGAGCCTCTATTTTAACAAATGAGAGAGTGCTAAAACCCTAAAACCAAAAAACCAACCCTAACCAGCTTAGCCACCTAACAAAGAGCCCAGACCTAAACTGGAGAAACGAGAGTGAGAGGAGGCCTCCACCCAGGCAAGTCGCCCCCACTCCAAACCTATGCACTGAAAACAAGCCAAGGATAAGGCCACACGTGTGAGTCTGGATGTAGGCAAGCTCATCCTTTAGGTCTGGCAGGAGCCTGAGCTAGGTTTAGGAAGCCCACTGATGGTGTAAGCTTCAGTCTTCACCTCAATCAAATCACCGGACCAATGAGAGCTCTCCATCTCATCTTTAGCTGGAGATGACATGTCTAATAACTGATAATAAATTAATTGCTCTCTTAATGATGACTGAAGCTAAGTTATGATAACTCCAATGATCATAAGTGTTCCATGAGATGCCATTTAGCCTTTTATTTTACTGAATTTGGATTAATTTGGAGTTTTAATTTTCTCCAAAATAATCATTTTTTTTAATAAAAATAATTTTTTAATAAAAATCATTTTTTTACTAAAAATATTTTTTTACTCAAAACTGACTTTTTTGAGTAAAAAGGCATTATGTGTCCGATTGCTGATCTGAAAGTTGGTTCTGACTGGCTGGCTAATCAAGAATGATTTTTGGCTTAAGGTTAGAGCCTTCAATCACTGAATTCTGAGTCCGAATCACAAACGGGTTTTTTCCATTTAATTTATGGAAAAATTAACCCAAAAAACTTAGGAAAAGTAATTAAAAATTAAAAAAATAATTTTTCACTGTTCGAAAAAAGATTTTTTCGAAATTTTTTTTATGTGTCCAGATGACTTAGGACATGACCATGATCTATCTAAATAATGTCTAGTAGGCTTATAACACTCAGTTGAGCTCTAATAACCCCCCAAGGCCCAGAATTCAACATCGGGTATTCCAGCTTTGGAGGAAGCGAGAGAAAACCTTATCAATTATCCTCGGCTGAAGGCAAAGCATAATTGTCAGGGGCAAAAAACTCCCTGGAATACCCTATTTGAGATTCTACGTCTCAGGAGACCGAACAACTCAAAAATATCCTACTAGCACATTTTATTACAAACCCTGCGGAGCCATGGTCAAAATTATTCAAATAAAAAAGTGACTAGCCAATATTGGCTAGACAAGTAGACGGATCAACTGATACACTGGAATCAAACTTTGAACAAGTCTGTCAATTGGCGGCTCCTCAGGTAACCCAACTATGGTACAAAAAGTTGGATAACATCTGGCTCCAACTGCGGGACGTGTGCTTGATCTAGTCTCTTATGCAAGGAGAGCATACGAGAACCTCAGAATCTCTGGTTTCCATATCCTGTAAAAACATCTCAACTTGATAAGAAAACCTTAGTAGCACAAGTTTTATGAAAAAGAGCCAATGATCCAAAAGTTGCTTTATTCAAAGAAAAAACTTAACTGAAAAATTTATTTATTTCTAAGTACATAAAGAAAATGCTAAAATAAATGCTCACTTTAAGGATCCTATTTTCCTACTCTAAGTATGATACAAAAAAGGTTAGGTGTAATCATAAATCCAGTGTAGCCACCTAAGCATTTTATTAATATAAAAAGGTTTTTCCTTGTCTTTGGTTACCAGCCAAAGTAAGGACACAATTTCTAGAAAATGCAAACCTGCGTGATGATCCAGAATGGGCGGGCTGGATGGGGAATCATAGGCATGAAGAATGTCATCAAGCTTCTTCCCAAACTGGTAGATACTTGCGCAGGCTGCTTCTATCCATGACTAGATAGCGCTGATATACAAATCGGGATAATGTAGCAGGTCGACTACTCCATCATGTTGATCATCAAAGCTTATCAAATAATAACTCGTTGTATAAGCCCCAAGCTGCTCCAAAACATAAGGAACATCTATATGTGAAGACGACGGTTGAGAAAAAACTTCAACTAGTTGTATACCATCTGACTCTTTACCACACTGCTTTTTCAAATCCTTATTACCGATACTTAGATACGATTCTGACTGATCATATGAAAACCTTGACTGTTCTTCCTTACAACTTTTATAAGTCTCAGAATAACAACTCCCCTTGCTAGACATATCATAGATGAGATTCTCAAAATTATTTTCAAAAATATCATAAGTTGGATTTTCAATAAAAGTCCAATAATCATCATCGCCACCTATGTCAGATATGAGAGATGCCTCATCACTGGTATCAAGTCCCTGGCTACACTTCTCATTCTGCTCAAAACAATCTTCTTCAAAAAGCTGGGTTTCAAAGATATCACAAGGGACCCAACTTTCCAAATATTTGTCATCCGATGGAGAGCATGGAGTACTCTCATCACATGAAACTTCTAAGATTGGATTTTCAATTAAAGTCTCGTAGTTGTCATCCATCTCAGAAGAAAGGGGTTATTCCTCACTTGTATCAAATTCCTGGCTATATCCCTCCTCATGATCATAGTCATCTTCTTATGACAGTGGTTCAAGAGACTTAGCTAATCTAGATGAAACTAATGTAGGGGTTATGCAAACCTAAGATGCTCTCCGATAGAGAGTGCTCTTGACTTGTGTTTCTGCAAGTTCAAGAGTCTTACTTATGAGGATTAATTGATTAAACAAGCACAAGATGAAATTAGTTGATTGGACTCTCCGACAGAGAGCACTCTTGATCCACCTTATGGTGTGATTCAAGAGATTTGCACAGTTGATTTACTTAGAAAGATAAACAATTAAAAGAACTGAGTAATCAACTTAATTAAAAAGTGATGAATTGACAATTAGTATTATAAGATTAATAAGCAAATCTAATTTAAGCATGAACAAGTAAACACAACACAATCCTCCCCAAATGGGGGAGGATGAGAGTGGGGACTTAAAAACCCCACTCAAGCACAAGATCTTTATTAAACTTTATTGCAATATGCCTTAAGGATTTTAATCCTTGAAAGGACTTTTCCAATGAAAACAAAGTAGCTCTATAATTATTAAAACTTGTAAAAATGAGAGTATTTTTTCTTTACTTGAAACTTTTCTTGAAATTTTTTTCGAACTTTGTGAAAAGGGAAAAGAAAAAGCTTGAATGAAAACAAAAAAACAAGATAAAGGAAGGCTGAAAATAAGAATGAAAGGATAGGAAGAAGGAAGGAAAACAAAAAGAAGGTCAAAGACAATAACAGGGAAGAAAATGGCAACCAACTATGAGGCCAAAGGAGTATAAAAAATGATGAAAACGGGGCAGCGATGAAGAAGGAAGTTAGCTGTCATAAAAATCAAAAAATATGACAGCGAACAAAAAGGGGAAGAAAAGGCCAAAAACAAGATGGAAGAAGGCCCAAAAACTAGGGCAAAAAGATGCAAAAAATGGGCATAAACTAGGGCACACTAGGGCTGTCCAAAAAGAAGAAAATGAGTGGTAAAAAGAATAAAATGGGGCAGCGATGAAGAAAGAAGATGGCTGTCATAAAAATAAAAAAACAGGACAGCGAACAAAAAGTGGCCAAAAAGGCCAAAAACAAGGTTCAATAGGGTCCAAAAATTAGGGCAAAAAAGAGGCAAAAAGGGGGCATAAACTAGGGTACACTAGGGCTGTCCAAAAGGAAGGAAATGAGTGGTGAACTAAGGCAAAAAATGGGCAGCGAAGAAGAAAGAGTGAAAAAAGACAGACAAAGCAAAAAGGAAAGGGGCTAGCAAGCAAGGAAACGAAAGGAGGTCAAAGAGGAAAAAGAGAACAAGAGGAAGGAAGTTCGGTAACCAGGTGTATTGTTTAATTTTTGTTGATGGAAGGAAGGAGAAACCCTGACTATTGTATTTCTTTCTTGGATTGAGAAGCGCTTAGGAGAACCTGCAAAACGAAGGCATTAGATGAAAATAACCACCGGTTCATGAAAAAGAGCTTGATCTTTAAGCTTTTCCTTCACCTTTGATGATCTCTGCAAAACCCTTGAAAACAAAATTAAATTGGAACAAAATACTCATAAACTAGATTGTTAGCCCTTCAAGAGTGTATATTGAATAATGATTTAATAATTGAAAAAGAGAAGGGTAAGAGAGATATCACCAAAAGACGGTGTGAATCCACAATTCCAATAGCTCATACATAGACCTCCAAATTCACAACTTTATTTCAATCTTTAAACAAATATTACAATAATTTTGGCAAAGTGTTCATACCCAAAATCTCCATCCAATAGAGCTAAAAGAGCCTCTATTTTAACAAATGAGAGAGTGTTAAAACCCTAAAACCAAAAAACCAACCCTAACCAGCTTAGCCACCTAACAAAGAGCCCAGACCTAAACTGGAGAACCGAGAGTGAGGGGAGGCCTCCACCCAGGCAAGGCGCCCCCACTCCAAACCTGTGCATTGAAAACAAGCCAAGGATGAGGCCACACGTGTGAGTCTGGATGTAGGTAAGCTCATCCTTTAGGTCTGGCAGGAGCCTGAGCTAGGTTTGGGAAGCCCACTGATGGTGTAAGCTTCAGTCTTCACCTCGATCAAATCACCGGACCAATGAGAGCTCTCCATCTCATCTTTAGCTGGAGATGACATGTCTGATAACTTATAATAAATTAATTGCTCTCTTAATGATAACTGAAGCTGAGTTATGATAACTCCAATCATCATAAGTGTTCCATGAAATGTCATTTAGCCTTTTATTTTACTGAATTTGGATTAATTTGGAGAGTTTTAGTTTTCTCCAAAATAATCATTTTTTTTAATAAAAATCATTTTTTAATAAAAATCATTTTTTTACTAAAAATATTTTACTCAAAACTGACTTTTTTGAGTAAAAAGGCATTATGTGTCCGATTGCTGATCTGAAAGTTGGTTCTGACTGGCTGGCTGATCAAGAATTATTTTTGGCTTAAGGTTAGAGCCTTCAATCACTGAATTCTGAGTCCAAATCAAAAACGGGTTTTTTCCATTTAATTTATGGAAAAATTAACCCAAAAAACTTAGGAAAAGTAATTAAAAATTAAAAAATTAAAAAATAAATTTTCACTGTTCGAAAAAAGATTTTTTCGAAAATTTTTTATGTGTCCAGATGACTTAGGACATGACCATGATCTATCTAAATAATGTCTAGTAGGCTTATAACACTTAGTTGGGCTCTAATAACCCCCCAAGGCCCAGAATTCAACATCGGGTATTCCAGCTTTGGAGGAAGCGGAAGAAAACCTCGTCAATTATACTCGGCTGAAGGCAAAGCATAATTGTCAAGGGCAAAAAACTCCCTGGAATACCCTATTTGAGATTCTACGTCTCAGGAGGCCGAACCACTCAAAAATATCCTACTAGCACATTTTATTACAAACCCCGCGGGGCCATGGTCAAAATTATTCAAATAAAAAAGTGACTAGCCAATATTGGCTAGACAAGCAGACGGATCAACTGATACACTGGAATCAAACTTTGAACAAGTCTGTCAACCGGCGGCTCCTCAGGTAACCCAACTATGGTACAAAAAGTTGGATAACACTTTTATTTTTCAAGTCTTTATTATACTATTAATCTTGTATCTTGTATCGCAACATGGATTGCCCTTTATCTTGTGTTTATTTCATCTAAAACTATGATCACACCAAAAACTCCTAAACAAACACCCATCCGCATCACTCAACACCAAAAACACTTAAAATACATTGAGCCATAAAAACTCTTTGTTAGGGACTACCCCCCTTGGCTTCATTAGGAGTTAACCGAAACAGAGGAGCTAGGAGTAGGTGACAGTACCTAGCTCTATGCTTTCCCCCAAGGCCACACCTCTCCCACTTTCTCAAGTGAGGAGACAAGTTTTATTAGATTTCTGCTACTGGTGTGCATTCGACGGACAACATCTTTTTGGCGTCGTTGTCAGGGACAAATCTTTTTGTTCCTGGACGAGCTTTGTTTCTTTTTAGTTTTTTACCTTTTTCCCTCTTTGGTAGATTTTTTAGTTCAATCAAATCTCTGAAATTAGACTTGAATCCACCTGGCGACTCCACTGTCAGTAAACAGCTCAAGGTATTCAACTAGAAGAAACTTTGAAGGTTTGCTCAATTTCATCCCCGAGCCTAAAAATGTTTATAGGAGACTGAATAAACTTGCTTCTCGTAGGATCCTTGAAGAACTTGGATCTGAGTTTGTTTCGGACATCCATGTTTTGTTTCAAGAAAATTTTGAAAACTCTGAAAATAATAACTGTTTCCTTAGCACGATGAACGAGTACTTGACTCAGTTAGACTTCTCTCAGATATCAGGCCAACCCCATGAGGTTCCTGAAAAGGCCATTGATAAGCTTGTCACTTTCACAGGCACTGATGCCTCTACCTCTGTTGAGCAACATCTCAGAAATTTTTCAAAACACTGTGGTGCCTATGTCAAGGGTGTTGACAAACAAGACGATGTATACATGACTCTGTTTGCTTTATATTTGGATGGTAAAGCTGGAAACTGGTATGACAACTTGCCAAACAATGCATTTGTTACCATGATAGTCTTCAAGACTGCTTTCCTCAACAGATTTGGTAGTAAAAAAGAACTTAGACATCTAGTGGCAACCTTAACCAGTATGAAGAAATCTGATACGAAAACCATGGATGAATTCAACAATAGGTTCACATAGTTATCAAATTCCATCCCTGCTACTTATGCTCCACCTGCAGCTTCCACTTTGGATTATTACATAGAAGCATTAAGTGGCAAAATCCAGTATCAGATAAGAGACAAGGAGCCCACCACATTGCTTGAAGCTCAAGGTTTGGCTATCAAAATTGACAAAAACATGCAGTCTTCAGGAGAGTCTAACCTTCCTGGTTATTCAATCAAGGCCCTAAACTCCTTTGAAGGAAGAGGATCCTTATAAAAAACAAATGATGGAAATGAAGGAGAGACTTGAAAGAATGGAAGATAAACATCTGGCCCAGATGAAAGAGATACAGAACAAAGTTATCCGTATGGAGAGGGCACAATCACAACCTGTCGCAAGAACATCCCCTCCAAAAGTAAACTAGCAAAGGAAAGCACCCAACCATGAACTGAGGCCTCCTCATTAATTAGAAGCTACTAACATGGTTGAACCTTACACACCATTTTGTAGGGCATGTGAAGACTTTCATGAGGAATCTTCTTACTATTATGCATGCTATGTTCAAGAGCATGGTTTTTGCAGAGGGTTGTAATCCTAAAGCATCATCAAGCAAGCCTGAGTATTTAAACTATGTAGGTGACATGCATAATATTTTCAGAGAAAGTTGGAGAGAGGAAAAACAATATTCAAGAGAGCTTGTTTACATTAACACAGTTGGGCAACTCCATCCTATCACCACAGAAACCTGGAGCCAAGCGACAGAGTACAATCAAGAGCATGATACAAGTGAGGAAGAGTCCCTTACACCTGACATGGATGATGACTACGAGACTTTAATTAAAAATCCAATCTTAGAATTTTTGTGTGATGAGAATCCTCCATGCTCTCCACCTGATGACAAAAATTTGGAAAGTTGGGTCCCTTGCGATATCTTTGAAACCCATCTTTTTGAAGAAGATTGTTTTGAGCAAAATGAGGAGTGTAGCTAGGGACTTGATACCAGTGATGAGGCATCTCTCATATCTGACATAGATGGCGATGATGACTATTGGACTTTTATTGAAAATCCAACCTATGATACTTTTGAAAATATTTTTGAGAATCTCATCTATGATGTGTCCAGCGAGGGAAGTTTTTATTCTGAAACTTATGAAAGTTGTAAAGAAGAGCAGTCAGAGTTTTCCTATGATCAGTTAAAGTTGTATTTGAGTATCTATAATGAGGACTTGGAGAAGCAGTACAGTGAAGTGTTTGATATGATGCAACTAACAGAAGATCTTTTTCAGCCATCGTCTTCAGATATAGATGTTCCTTATGATTTGGAGCAGTTTTGGGCTTACACAGAGTTATCAGCAGATAAGCCCTTTTGATGAGTATGATGATCTGCCTCATACATATTTTTACATCAATCTTATCCAATCTTGGATGGAAGAATCCTGCAAGAGCACCTACCAGTTTGGGAAGAAGTTCGACGACATTATTCATGCCTATGATTCCCCATCCAACCCGCCCATTCTGGATCATCACGCAGGTTTGCATTTTTTGAATAAAATATTCTTATTTTGGTTGGTAACCAAAGACAAGGAAAAACCTTTTTACATTAATAAAATGCTTAGGTGGTTGGTTACATTGGATTTATGATTACACCTAACCTTTTTATATCATGCTTAGAGTAGGAAAATAGGCTCCTCAAAGAGAACATTTACTTTTAGCATTTTATTTTTGTACTTGGGGACAAATAAAATTTTAGTTAACTTTTGTCATTTCTTTGAAAAAAACAACTTTTGGATCATTGGATCTTTTTCATAAAACTTGTGCTACTGAGGTCTTCTTGTCAAGTTGAGATGTTTTTACAGGATATAGAAACTAGATATTTCGGTGTTCTCGTATGCTCTCCTTGCATAAGAGATTAGATCGAGCACACGTCTCGCAGTTGGAGCCAGATGTTATCAACTATTTTGTACCATAGTTGAACCTCCCGTTGAGCCGCCATTTGATGAACATGATCAATGTTCATGTTCAGTGCAGCAGAAGTTCAGAATGTTTTTCCTAATCAATTTTGGCTTGTCATTTTTATTTTTATGTTGAAATGACCATGCCCCATGGGGTTTTTGTAATAAAGTCTGCTAGTAGGGGTTTTGAGTGGCTCGGTCCCCTAACACATAAAATTTCAACTAAGATATTCCTGGGAATTTTTTCTCTTGTCAATTATGCTTTGCCTATAGCCAAGTATAATCGATGAGGTTTTCTCCTACTTCCTCCAAAGCTGGAATGCCCGATTTTGAATTTTGGGCCTTGAGGGGTTATTAGAGTCTAACTAGTAAATATGAACCTACTAGGCACTATTGGTATGTTCTATGGTCATTTCCTAAGCCTCATGATACATTAAAACAATGTCCAAAAAAAATTTCCCTAACGCGTGGTGATTTTTAATTTTTAATTTTTCGACTATAGGGAATTAATTAAAATTTTCAATTAATTAAACCATTTTAACCATGGTTTAATTGAAAATTTTCAATTTGTAATAATTAAGTGGTCCAGGGGGTGTTTTTGGCAAATAAACACTTATTTTCTAAGCCAAAACATTCATTTAGCCCCTAGACACACTTATCCTAACTTTCGGACTATTATTTGGCCTTGAAATTAATATTTTCTCAAAAAACCAAAAAATGAGAAATATTAATAAAAATAATAAAAAATAATAAATTGGAGAAAATCAAAATATCTCTAAAAAAGGCCAAATTGAATAAAATAAAGAGCTAATTAGCTCGGCACGAAGCATTTATGATGATTCCAATCAATATCGATCAGTTTCGGATCAAGTATCGGAGTGTAGCAGTTGAACTATCGATCAGAAATTTGCTCTCTTTGGTCAAATTCGTTTTTGGTTGAAGTGTGGGTTATCTGTTGGTTGGATGATCATTACAAGGGAGGATGAGCCACCTCACCCCCCTTCATTACTCCAGCACTCGGTTACAACTAAGTTGTAGCTCAGTTCAACTCCAAATCATCATGTCGAGCTCATTCAATTACTCTGATCTTACTCTTAGTCCAGATTTAGGGATTTTAGCCCTATTTTCTTTCCTTTTTGTATATATAGAGGTGCTTTGCTCTCTCTTATTCATGGAGATTTTAGGCAAGAACACTTTTCCAAAATCTATATTGTAATACTTGTTTATGCTATTGGAATAAGAAGTGACTTTGGAGGTCTATGCATGAGTTCTTGGACTTGGTTCACATTGTCTTGGTGATATCTCTCTCACCTTATCTTTTCTTAAGCAAGTCATTATTCAATTTATGTTCTAACATAGCTTAGAAATATCTTGTTCGGATTTGTGCTTGAATATAAGGGTTTTGCAGGGATCATCCAAGGTGGAGAGTGGCTTGGAAATCAAGCTAGTTTTTGCACATGCAATGGTTTTTCCTCTCTAATTCTTTCTCTTGCAGGTTCTCCAAGTCCTTCTCTTCTCAAAGAAAGAAACACAACAAAGAGACTAGCCTTTCCTCCATCAACAACAAACTTCAATCTTTCTTTTGGTTACATTGGTCGCTACAAGAGGATCTCTATTTTCAAGGTTCTATCCTACCTATTTTCCACTTTTTTTTTTGTAAAAGTTATCAAGTCATTTAAGTCTTTATTTCAAGCTTGCATGGCTTCTACTAAGTTAGATCTAGGCTTTCTAACCTTGGATCTACTTTTTCAAAGCTAGATCCATCTTTCTAAAGGCCCATCTTTCAAGATCTCATTTCATTTCCATTTTTGTAAATCTATCTTTTTCTACATCCAAGTTTTGACCTGAGATAACACCTTGGGATTTCCCAAGGGCCACATTGTTTTGTGGTTGCTTCTCTATCCCACTATATCCTTGTGTGCGTCTAGCTAGCTAGAAGGTTTTCTTGGACTAGTGTTCTAGTGGTCACTTTGTTCCAAGGTTGATCCCACCTCATTGTTTGATTCATTATCTTTTTTGGCCTTTCTTTTTTATCTTGGGAAACGTGCACTATTTTTCTCGAAAAACGTGCATATTTTCCATTTTTTGTTTGCTGGTTTTTTGTGTTTTTTAGGCCTTTTTTCAATTCTGGAATTTCTTGAAAAAATATTAAAAAATTTGGAAAATTTTTGAAAAAATTATTTTTCTCTTTTTTTGTGTTTTTCTTGAAAAGCGTGCAATTTTATGCTTGCTGTTTATTTTTGACTGATTTTTACAATTTTCCACTAAATTTCAATTCTGGAAATTAGCCTGAAAATTTAAAAAAAATCAAAAAATTTTGTTTTGACTTTTTCTCGAAAAACGTGCAATCTTGTACTTGCTGATTTTTTACTGATTTTCTGCAATTTTCTGCTATTTTCCAGATTCTGGAAATTAGCCTAAAAGGTTAAAAAAACTTTAATTTTAAATTCTCAAAAAATCTCAAGTCGTTTTGTCAAAAATCGTGCATTTTACATCAAAATCGGTGAGCTTGCCTTGTCCTTTCCAAGTTTTGATTTTGGGTCTCATTCCATTGTTTTGGTCCTTGTTTCATCACATAAGGCACTTGTCTTCTCATCCACTTAATCTTTTTGAATCACAAGTTAAAATTTGGTTTCCTAACACTCTTACTAGTCCTTGTTTAGAGCTCTTATCCATAGGATAACTAAAAGCAAAACCAAGCAAGAAAGAGCAAGCAGAACTAGATCCAAAGACAAGGATCCAAAACCAAAAAGAAGTCATTCTCCTTTGTACAAACTCATAAGAGTTTTTCATTTTTACTTAAGTTAGTTCTCAAAAGTCCTTACAAGGGTTAAATTCTCAAGGCATTTGTACTTCATTAATAAAACAAGGCTAAGTGGGATAAGGCCTCCCATACTTGGTTTTTCTTCCCCTTTTGGGAAAGAGTGTCTTTGTTCTTAGCTTAGATTTATTTCAAGTACTTAGAGTAGTTTCATTTTTTGCAAAGTAGATACTAATTGTTAGTTTAGTCATCTCATCTTTTGTTTATTTGAACTACATCATCTTTATGTTCTTATTTCAAGTTGCTTGTCTTTTAACAAGAACTAAAGTCTCTTGAACTTGCCATAACACAAGTCAAGAGCACTCTCTATCGGAGAGCATTCCCACTGCATTTCCTTGCATCAAGCATATAGTTTAGTTAAAGTCTCTTGAACTTCCGTCATAAGACGAAGTCAAGAGCACTCTCTGTCGGAGAGTTGAACTGTGTGCTCCTAATTTAAAATCATTTCAATTCACTTTCCAATTAAAATTTACTTTGTTGCTATCCCTCACCTAGTATGCTCTGTCGACCCTAAAAAGTTGGACTCGTACTCAGAACGGTGATCGGATTTGTTAATCTTGCAAGTGATAACATAATAAAACTTTCACCCCACAACCAACACACCGGTGTTTTCGATAAATACTTGGGTAGTGGGCAAATTCCAAGTGTGGGCGCCGGGCAGCCCAATCTGAACATTCGCTGGTTAAATTCTCCAAACACCTAGCTTGTGATTCCAGACAGGTCCGTCATGTCTTCGAACAGAGTCACTGAAAGTATTTCCGGTTAGGTTTCCTAGACACCTTAAGCAAGATCATCTTTAAAATTTCCAATAAAATAAACCAAGAACAATTGCAAAACGTTCTCACAAACAGTTATTTTCAAGACTTGTATCTCCAGCATCCCCAAGCACTATACAATTTTTGACTCCATAAGGCACTATCCAATGAAAACTGAGATTGCAGTATTGGTCATGGGCATGTCTGGAGAAAATATAACCACTGTTGATTTTTGTAATCACTGCATTGGGAAACGTGTTTGACTTGGTCAACTAGGTTGACCAGGTCAAAATACCCAAACCGAAGGTGAGATACTGAACTGAGTTGAACATGCATGCATCCAAGGTAAGAACTGCTCCAAGATGTATATTAAAACCCAACTTAAATCGAGCTAATCGAAATCATGGTAACAATAATAATAATAATCAGTAAAATATACCTGTGTCGTTGAACAATCTTTGAATCTTCTGGAAGTCCTGTTGGTTAAAATTATTGTTATTTAATTTACCTTAATTTAATTATCGACCGGAATATGTATACTTCGAGCTGCTACACCATATGTGCGGGCAAAGTAGTTTCAATGCTCATACTGACAGTAATTTAGTCTACTTGCAGACAAGAAACAAAATGTAATTGATGGAACTATTGCTCTATTGAATGCCCAATGCTAAGAGTTACTAGGTCTGTCCTAAAGAAAGGAAATTAACTTCCTAATCCCTATCTTACAGTCTACAATACTGTAAAATTCAATGTAACCTACCACAACCTTAAGCTACAACAATCTTTCCAAAGCAATCAACAATCTATACTAAACTACAGCAATTATGATCTATTCTTCAAAGCAAACAGCCTAACAAGCAAATAACTTAGTAAATAAAAACCAAGTTCCAACCTTACCTACAAAATGAATATGCTCAGTCAAACTTAATGACCTTATATTATATCTAAAACTCCAACCATTAACCCTAAAGAATCTGATGCCTAAGTTTATACAAACACTTGTCACTCTCAAGCAACTATTGAAATGAAATCTGTCTCTTCTTTAATCCTAAATCACTCACAAACAGTTAACAAAATGAAATTTAACTTGCTGTTAATGTCAAGTATATTCTACCTGCATTCTATACACACCAAAGTATATTAGAACTATTCAACGAGTACATAATCACTCTCATCTACATGTACTGTGAGACTGGTGTTCAAACCCTAGGAAACAATGCTGGCATCTATCAATGAACTATAATTCTTTTCCTTGAGCTCATTCAACACCATGTAGTGGACAAAAGCATGATTCAAATCCTTATGTAGCCAATTCAAAATGCTGTTTGGCAAACCCTAGATACTTTGTAAACCAAAATCTTTAAATCCTCTGCTAGTTCAACAAATACTACAAATTCTTTTTAAAATCCACACAATACAATTCGAAAATACCCTACAGTCTGGTAAACTCGATAGCCGAAAGGATTCTAAACAAGTATTGGAGCTATTCACTAATCAATATCACGCTGGCAATAAAAGAAATAAGAAATCCCAGTCTATTTTCAATCCTCCATTAAGTCGATTCTACAGCAAATTGAATATAATCAAATTCATCATACAGTTTTGTAAATCCTATAACTCTGAACAGATTCTGTGAACAAGGGTCGTAACCATCACAAGCAATATCACGCTGGCAATAAAAGAGGGTTAAAGTCCAAATCCACTCTTACTACTCTGTTGAATCGATTCTACAGGCTAGACTGAATACATATGATATCAATTAATATTCTGCAAACATAAATCCCATTCCAAATCACAAGTAAACAAAACTATTAACATTCCATCATAAAAACAGTGTCAAAGTATACAACATCACTCTACTTACAGCAATACAAGCTCCACTTAAACACAAATGATCTGTGTTGAAGGTGGGCCCTGCCCTCAACGCCTGCAAGTCTTAAATCAAAGTTTTAAGGAAATAAACGCTGGATCAATTAATAAAAACAGAGTTGTACAGTCTTCTCTGTGTATATCCCTACTTAGGGTTTCAAGGTTACATTTTATACTTGAAAATACAAAACAAAATCGACCTTGGAGCAAGGATCGACCCATCTAACAACTCTACACCTATCTCGGCATACATGAACCAAAAGATGGGATTCAAATCCCTTGAGATCCATACACTGCTAAAGATGGAGGACAACAATGCCTTAAACACAGGACAGCCATGAAACAGCACCTGAATAATCTTCACATGCATCTGAAAACCAGGCGAGACATCTCCTCTGTGTACAAAATCCCCAAAATCTCTGGCTCGGTCAACATGTATCCTTGGAGCGCCGGGACAAGTGTTGGGTCGGGTAGCAAAAAGACTCCTGCATGGAAAAGAAACAAAGACTTATTAATTGACCCATTACTAAATGAAAACGAAAGGTTCCATTATATACATAAAACAAAGCAAAATAATAAATAAACAATTAAAAAGTCACTTACCAAAGCACCTAGCAATCTTGATCTTCAAAAGGCATAACCATGCACAAAACAACACTAAATAAAGCTGACTATTACTTGATCTCATGAGACTTGAAACTTGAAAATATGATGCTGAATAGTCAAAATAGGAGGCCAACATCTTCCCCCAGACTAGAGATCTTGCATGACCCTATGCAAGAAAGTTTCAGACAAACAAAATTTGAAACTCATAATAGATGACCAAGCCTTGGATCAAACTCTAGAAACTGAGGCCGAAGTATTAAACAGGACTTGAACTTGATGAGGAGATGGAGCAGTTTGTTGTTGTACACTAATCAACTTCTCAAACTGTTTATCCTTTTTCTTCAACTGTTTCCTGAGACTGCGATTAGACCCTATGATATCATCAACTAAAGTTTGTAAAGAGGCTACCTTAGCCTTCAAAATGGCATTTTCCTGCTTAATAAATCGGTCCAATCTCACATACTCCTGCAATTTCTTTGTCAACTTAAAATTCCTCTGCCGGAAGTAATCAATTCCCTGAGCTTAAGCATCCGACCTATGAGATTTAGCAGACTTTGGACCTGATTTGGAAGGTGATGCTTTAGCAGATTTTAAACTAGATTTTGAAGGTGATGCTGGTAACAAAGGCTCATTGACAGGACTTGGTATTGAAGAATGATGATGAGAGCCATGGGAATCAGAGTTATCATGGGTAGAAGAAGCAGTGGATGAGGACAATTCAACATGTACAGGCTCCTTACCTTTGGATTCCCTTTTTCCCTCTTTAACACCCATGCTGCAGGTAAATCTTCGATTGGGTGAAGCAAACAAATTTTCATGACCCTTTTCTCTCCCAGACTGAGGGTTTACACGCTGCCCCTTAGATACTGGAGACTTCTTAGTATGAGATGGGCCAACTTTCTTACAACTCTTAACAGCTGGTTCCTGAGGGTGACTGTTTTGGTGTACAGAAATATTTGCAGAGGAGGCTTTATCCACTAAATCAGGGATACAAGGCTCACATGGTTCATTCCCCAGGGATGATTTAAGATGAGAATTGGACAGCTCATATACAAATTGCTCCCATACCCAATCCTTTTTATTTAACTCAGCTAGAATAAGCATCTTAATAAGTCCATGATGGTAGAGACTATGAGTCGGATGCTCTAGGTTTTTTCTAACTTGTGAAGCCATCTTACTCAAGCTCTTCCAAAAATAAAATGGGAAATTGAGAAGCTTACCGAACTCAAAGTGAGCTAGCAGGCGAAAATGACAGGCTTTGTAAGTAGAGAAACGGCCTTCATAGGTAATCAGCTTGGTGATGATCATCAAGGAATTGTGAAATTCATCTCTAACCCAGAGCTTTGAGAAGCCCTTTTCACCCTTCACGGCCAAAAATTTAGGTTTGAAAACACAGTCATAGTCTTTTCGTGGCAGCCGAAAATTCTTAAACCACCGATCCCCTGTGCGTGGGAGCCCTGTAGCCAATGCAATTGACTCCTCTGTAACTGGAAACTCCAAGGACCCGACCTTTGTTGTGTGCCCGTCAAAACCCAAGGCAAACTGCAAGGAAACAGCATCATTGTGGCCTTGTAAATTGGTTAAGAAGAATGCCACCCAGCCCGAATAAACATCTCTTTGCATGCTACAAACTTGAGCATGGCTAACAACTGCTCATACTCTGAGGATTCATGCCGGTTAAGCATTGTGGAGGACAGGAAAAGGAAAGACAACGAAATAGCAGAGAGTATGTCGTTAATTCGAAGACAATGAAAAACTTCATCAACGTTCTCCCGTGGTAAAGATAAAAACTGGAAACAGCCCGAAAAATAATGGCAAGGAATGGTGGTGATAATCAGCGGACGTGGTGAGAAAATCATTGTGAGCCGAGGCACGTACTGCCCACGTTGCAGGGAATGATGACCATATTATAACACGTTTTGATTAACCATAACCTCATGACGCTTAAAAACCCCAATTGCAATATATCAATGTTATGATTTTTATTTAAAAATGACACATTGATAACATAAAATAAAGGATTGCCGAAGTTTAATGTCATAAAATGATTTTCAAAGAAACGGTGGGGTATCAACTATATAGATGATAAGGTTATCATAGGATGCCACCATTTATCAAACTTTATATTAAGGCAAAAGCACTTGGTTATAATAATACTTAATTTATAACAATTAAGACTTGTCCCATGTTCAACATTCATTACCTTTACCACTTAACATGCCAATTTCTAAATTTTTATTCCGGTGCCCCATCCGGCACTCAATCCTGCACTTTGGCCAGTCTAATATACAAAGGTATTTTCAAGCAGACAGGAGTGAAAAATAATTACCAGCATATGTTGAAGGAGTGATAATTACCAGCATCTTTAACAGCTGCAGTGATATTAAAGCAAATGTACTCAAAGCAATGCTGTTAAAGCAATTGGCTTTCCCAAAATGCACCACTTGTATGAATTGAAAGAGGCAAGTGAAATGGATTGAAAATTTGTTTTACCCCAACAATCTTGTGGCACAATTACCTCAGTTCAAGGTTGCTGCTTCACCTGACCACATAGGAAACTGAGCTGAGTCATGAAACCAATTTTTATTAATAGTACAAAAACAAAAATGACTACAATTCATAGACAATCAACCTTACTACTATATTTCAAACTTCAATCATGAGCACAGACTTCGTTCTCGTCATTCATATAGAACTTTTTTTCACCAGGACATGTGCCTTAAAACACAAGACAAAAGGAGTACTATAAGAAGCCAATGGGGTAATGGCCCACTTGAATCAGCTTCACACAGGACAGTTTGAGTAGTGAAAAGAAAAACCAGTACTGCAGCTCACAGCTATGTTCATGGACTCAGAAAATATCAGGCATAAACCTTTTTTTCCGCAAGGATCAAGTAACCAGAATTCAGAGCATCTGAAGATGATTATCAACTAGCTATTACAACAGTCTCCTTAAATTTTATTTAACCCACACATATGACCTCTCTTTAACATTTACATAGGTACATTGTTCATACAGACAAGTATAGATGAGGCTTTGAAAAGCGATATCAGAGTCAGAACCCACTGCCAGCGAGCCCGTTCAGTACTCCGGTGGGGTAATTGTAACATCTACGAAGTTTCTTCCCTAGGCAGATGCCCCATTGCCAACAGGCCTGTTCAGTACCCTGATGGGTTTGCCTGTTCATACCACAGGTCGGTACCCGCTGCCAGCGGACCTGTTCAGTATCCCGGCAGGTTAACCTCTTACACCCATTTTCTATCAGAGGCCCTTGTCCCAAATTCATCTTAAAGATAAAGTTTATGATTTGCTCATGCATAGATGAGTGGGGGAACAGCTCTGAAAACCATCTAGGAGTGGGATGGTATCAAAATTGGAAGAGTGTTCTTTATACATGCCTATAAAGATTTGTCCAAATGAACAACTAACCTTTGCAACTGTATGAAGTGAAAGTCATGAAGTGGCTGCACCAAAAATGTATATATATATATGTATTTGATATTATGGAAGCCAATAGATAATAACCAACAGACTGCTCAGTCCTGGAGACCTTTTTCCAAAATGGTGCCTGACTGAATAATAACTCAATGCCATAGTTGTTACTATTAAAAAACAATTTCCTCGTTCCATCTAGTGTGAAACCAAATCAAATGGCACTAGTAACCCATCAATTCATAAGTAAAAGTCACTTTGGAAGCTTAAATCACTAATGGAGGCAGTGCCCGGTGGATAAGTACTCGTATGAATAAAGAGGACAAGTTTGAAAAACCTAGCAGCACACATCTATTTACTTGATACAGACATTCTAATTACCCAGTGAAACTCAGAAATTTAATCCAAATTAACACAGTCCTTTGTAAGGACAATCAATGGCTAAAAATAGGAATAGTGACAAAAAGACTTCCCTTTTGTGTTCAAAAACATCCTAAGCCTTACTGAAAAGAATATCTGCATCCTTCAAAAAGAAACCTAAAAAAAATCCCGTACATATATACAAAAAAAACAATTTCATTGAATGTTACTGTGAGAGAGTAGGGGATGAAGAAGTCATTTCTTCACCTACCAGCTCTAGTTCAGATTGCTGACTCATGTTATGAATGAACTCTTGCTTAGAAAGAGGTTTGTGATATACCTTTAACCGATGTCCATTCACCACAAAGGCAGTTTGTTCTTCATCTATTGTCCTTATTTTGACAGAACCATTATCAAAAACAGTCACATTTTGATATAGTCCCATCCATCTAGTGGTAAGCTTACCTTTGAAGTGTTTAAACCGTGAGTCAAACAACAGAGCCCAATCACCTTCTTCAAAAATTTATCATGCCATTTAGTCCTCTGATTCTGTATTAAAACAGTTCGTTGGACAACATCTTGTCTGATTTCATCAAGCTCATTTAATTGCATCAGCCTCTACTCCTGGGCTTCATCTAAATTCAGGCTCAATTGTGCAGCAGTACGAAAAGTCTTCACCTGAAATTCTATAGGAAGCAAAACCTGTTTCCCATAAACAAGCTGATATGGGGTATACCCTGTGGTATTTCTCCACGTAGTTCTATAAGCCCACAATGCCTCTGGTAGCCTGTCTGCCCAGTCCTTGTGATGCATCTGCACAGTCTTGGTTAAAATGGCTTCTAACACTTTATTTGTTGACTCCACCTGACCATTTGCTTGGGGGTGGTAAGGAGAAGATTTATAGTGTTTAATCCCATATTGTTCTGTCAGTGTTTTCATTGATTTAGAGACAAACTGTGCTCCATTGTCAGTTACAATTTCACGAGGAATCCCAAAGCGAGTAAAAATTTCTTCATAAATAAACTCTATGACTGATTTCTCAGTGGCCCTTAATAGAGCTTTTGCTTCTACCCACTTAGTCACATAGTCAGTACAGACTAAAATATATCTCTTCTTTCGTGACATTGGTGAGATTGGTCCAACAAAGTCCAATCCCCATTTTTCAAAAGGTTCAATTTGTACCTGGGCTTGTAAAGGCATTTCATCAGCAACAGTGGGTAAGGCATTTTTCACAGCATTTTTTTAGGTGTGACTAGTTGTTGCAGATTGGAGGAGAAGGGACGGTAAGACGAGACGTAAGAACCTGCGCATCTGTTATAACAGGTTCCTTCAAACCCACCTGTAGCATAGATGTGTGATTGCTTTGTTTTGTTGCTTAGACAAAATCTAGCGATAGCAGCAGTAGATATATTTAGACATTTTTTGATCAGTTTTGTTCTCTATTGATTTCTTGACTGTTTTTCTTTTGGTATTGGCAGATTGGAGGAGAAGGGACGGTAAGACGAGAGGTAAGAACATGTGCATCTGTTATAACAGGTTCCTTCAAACCCATTTGTAGAATAGGTATTTCGATTTATTTGATTAAAAGTCTTGTTATTTTCAGTAATTGTTTTGATGAGACCCAGAGATAGTAAGGGAAGATACATTAAAATTCATTCCGATTTTTTTGGAAACAAAACCCCCCCCTCACTAACCCTAGGGATAGGAATACCGGCAACGAAACTGAAAACAACAACACTCAAAATTCAATGGAATTAGGGACCAGACTAGCAGGAACTGAGGTTATACTCAGTGAACAGTTACATTCAGTAGAGATCCCACAGACCCAACAAGCTTCACCTCCAAAGGAAGATTCCAACTTGGTTGACACAGTGAACATAGAAAGAGTGAATTCTCTTCTCGGACATACTCAGAATTTGGTAGTTTCTCAAGTAGAATCTAACACAGATTTACCTTTCAATCTTCAATCTTGGCCTAGGCCAGACTGTTGGGATTTCATTCCATCCCCAAGAAGAGACAGGTTAGGTGTCAATTGGTTTAGGACTCCTCTGGTTATGAGTGATCAGGAAACCGGACACCATATGGAAGGGGAGGGAAGGACCTCTTCTAACAGGTTCCCCAATTCAACTCTTGTGATCCCACTAGTTCCTGCTGTCCTAGAAATGCGGGAAGGACCTTCCCTTGTACTTTTTCCTGCCTTGGCTCTACTCCTAGAATATTTTCTACATAGTTCAGTAATCTCCTCAAAGGATTTATGAGATACATCACCTGATGCCATCAGGTTGAGGATTTCCACATATTCCTCCAGAATCCCTTTCAGAAAAAGAGTTCTGACTGCATCCTCCTGTAAGGTATTATACTTAGACTTCTACAATACAAAGCAGAAGCATTCTGGGAAATCCTCAAGACTCTCTTCTTCATGCTGTTGCATTTTAAAGATATCATTTTGGGAGTCTCTAGGTCCACAGTAGTCTCGGTATTTTCTGAGGAAAGCACTCTTCATCTCTTCCCAAGTTCGGATGGTGGACTCCCCCAGACCCATAAACCACCTAAGTGCAGAATCCTTAAGGGTGGCTGGAAATAGTTTCAACCTTTGTGCATCCTGTAGATAATTATAACTCCTGCACAAGATGTCAAATTCAAATAGAAAAGTATCTGGATCTTCAGTACTTTTCCCGTAGAAGGTAGGTAATGAAGATGCTGTGATATTTTTCATACTGACATCCCGTGCAAGATCCAAAATGGGGAAGCCAAAAGTTGTTTCAGTTCATCCTTCATGTTCTCCCTCCCCTTCCATATGGTGTCTGGTTTCCTGATCACTCATAACCAGAGGATTCCTAAACCAATTGACACCTAACCTGTCTCTTCTTGGGGATGGAATGAAATCCCAACGGTCTGGCCTAGGCCAAGATTGAAGATTGAAAGGTAAATCTATGGTAGATTCTACTTGAGAAACTACCAAATTCTGAGTATGTCCGAGAAGAGAATTCACTCTTTCTATGTTCACTGGGTCAACCAAGTTGGAATCTTCCTTTGGAGGTGAAGCTTGTTGGGTCTGTGGGATCTCTACTGAATGTAACTGTTCACTGAGTATAACCTCAGTTCCAGCTGGTCTGGTCCCTAATTCCATTGAATTTTGAGTGTTGTTGTTTTCAGTTTCGTTGCCGGTATTCCTATCCCTAGGGTTAGTGAGGGTGGGGGGGGGGTTTGTTTCCAAAAAGATCGGAATGAATTTTAATGTATCTTCCCTTACTATCTCTGGGTCTCATCAAAACAATTATTGAAAATAACAAGACTTTTAATCAAATAAATCGAAATACCTATTCTACAAATGGGTTTGAAGGAACCTGTTATAACAGATGCGCAGGTTCTTACCTCTCGTCTTACCGTCCCTTCTCCTCCAATCTGCCAATACCAAAAGAAAAACAGTCAAGAAATCAATAGAGAACAAAACTGATCAAAAAATGTCTAAATATATCTACTGCTGCTATCGCTAGATTTTATCTAAGCAACAAAACAAAGCAATCACACATCTATGCTACAGGTGGGTTTGAAGGAACCTGTTATAACAGATGCGCAGGTTCTTACCTCTCGTCTTACCATCCCTTCTCCTCCAATCTGCAACAACTAGTCACACCTAAAAAAATGCTGTGAAAAATGAGCAAGATACCAGCTTACCTTGGAGCAACTCCCCGGCAACGGCGCCAAAATGTTGGTTAAAATTATTGTTATTTAATTTACCTTAATTTAATTATCGACCAGAATACGTATACTTCGAGCTTCTACACCATATGTGCGGGCAAAGTAGTTTCAATGCTCATACTGACAGTAATTTAGTCTACTTGCAGACAAGAAACAAAATGTAATTGATGGAACTATTGCTCTATTGAATGCCCAATGCTAAGAGTTACTAGGTCTGTCCTAAAGAAAGGAAATCGACTTGCTAATCCCTATCTTACAGTCTACAATACTGTAAAATTCAATGTAACCTACCACAACCTTAAGCTACAGCAATCTTTCCAAAGCAATCAACAATCTATACTAAACTACAGCAATTATGATCTATTCTTCAGAGCAAACAGCCTAACAAGCAAATAACTTAGTAAATAAAAACCTAGTTCCAACCTTACCTACAAAATGAATATGCTCAGTCAAACTTAATGACCTTATATTATATCTAAAACTCCAACCATTAACCCTAAAGAATCCGATGCCTAAGTTTATACAAACACTTGTCACTCTCAAGCAACTACTGAAATGAAATCTGTCTCTTCTTTAATCCTAAATCACTCACAAACAGTTAACAAAATGAAATTTAACTTGCTGTTAATGTCAAGTATATTCTACCTGCGTTCTATACACACCAAAGTATATTAGAACTATTCAGCGAGTACATAATCACTCTCATCTACATGTACTGTGAGACTGGTGTTCAAACCCTAGGAAACAATGCTGGCATCTATCAATGAACTATAATTCTTTTCCTTGAGCTCATTCAACACCATGTAGTGGACAAAAGCATGATTCAAATCCTTATGTAGCCAATTCAAAATGTTGTTTGGAAAACCCTAGATACTTTGTAAACCAAAATCTTTAAATCCTCTGCTAGTTCAACAAATACTGCAAATTCTTTTTAAAATCCACACAATACAATTCGAAAATACCCTACAGTCTGGTAAACTCGATAGCCGAAAGGATTCTAAACAAGTATTGGAGCTATTCACTAATCAATATCACGCTGGCAATAAAAGAAATAAGAAATCCCAGTCTATTTTCAATCCTCCATTAAGTCGATTCTACAGCAAACTGAATATAATCAAATTCATCATACAGTTTTGTAAATCCTATAACTCTGAACGGATTCTGTGAACAAGGGTCTTAACCATCACAAGCAATATCACGCTGGCAATAAAAGAGGGTTAAAGTCCAAATCCACTCTTACTACTCTGTTGAATCGATTCTACAGGCTAGACTGAATACATATGATATCAATTAATATTCTGCAAACATAAATCCCATTCCAAATCACAAGTAAACAAAACTATTAACATTCCATCATAAAAACAGTGTCAAAGTATACAACATCACTCTACTTACAGCAATACCAGCTACACTTAAACACAAATGATCGGTGTTGAAGGTGGGCCCTGCCCTCAACGCCTGCAAGTCTTAAATCAAAGTTTTAAGGAAATAAATGCTGGATCGATTAATAAAAACAGAGTTTTACAGTCTTCTCTGTGTATATCCCTACTTAGGGTTTCAAGGTTACATTTTATACTTGAAAATACAAAACAAAATCGACCTTGGAGCAAGGATCGACCCATCTAACAACTGCACACCTATCTCAGCATACATGAACCAAAAGATGGGATTCAAATCCCTTGAGATCCATACACTGCTAAAGATGGAGGACAACAATGCCTTAAACACAGGACAGCCATGAAATAGCACCTGAATAATCTTCACATGCATCTGAAAACCAGGCGAGACATCTCCTCTGTGTACAAAATCCCCAAAATCTCTGGCTCGATCAACATGTATCCTTGGAGCGCCGGGACAAGCGTTGGGTCGGGTAGCAAAAAGACTCCTGCATGGAAAAGAAACAAAGACTTATTAATTGACCCATTACTAAATGAAAACGAAAGGTTCCATTATATACATAAAACAAAGCAAAATAATAAATAAACAATTAAAAAGTCACTTACCAAAGCACCTAGCAATCTTGATCTTCAAAAGGCGTAACCATGCACAAAACAACACTAAATAAAGCTGACTATTACTTGATTTCATGAGACTTGAAACTAGAAAATATGATGCTGAATAGTCAAAATAGGAGGCCAACAAGTCCCTTGAATATGCCATACTTACGAAGTTTAATCAATTTACTAATGTTGGGTGAAGGTGGAAAACAAGGATAAGGAAAAGGGTAATAATTTATAATTCACTTTAACCATATGATCTCTCTGAATGATGACAAATACACATAACCACAGTGACATATGCATGATAGATAAACAATAGGGAATGGCAGTGTCTCACAAGTGGATGAGTTGATCTGAAAAGAGTCCATTTAACTTTAACAACATGTCTACGACTCACATGCAAGCTAACAATCAAGCTCCGTGAGGATCTTTTCTAGGACCCTTGCGTTGAGTACACAAGAAACTGTAGTGAAGACATCCTAGGGGACACTTAGAATTAACTGTCCCTTGCTCCATCTCACATCAAAACCCAAGGATCCATGAGGAATTAATCATTACATTTTAATAAGATGGCCAATAGTCTTTAGATTTAGCATTTATTTATCCACTGCTTTATTTGGGCCTTACACAATTTCACTTCATAGCCCTTTTTGAGTTGTGTCTAAAGACACGGTTTGCAACTTTATTAAAGGGCTTTCATTTCTCAGTATATAGCATATAACACATAATGCATGTAATGAAGGTAGACATATTGCTTCAAGTAATAGCTGACACTCTTCAAGCAACTAGAGGGGAATATCCACGATCAAGACCAAACATCGAGGGCAACCGACCAGAGAGGTCAAGGCTTCGAAAACCAACTCACCTAAGCTTAGGGACCAACACCAGCGGGTTCTCCTGGCCTAGAAGGATCAAGGATTCGACAAATTTTGTTGCACAACTAAGAGCCGAGACACAAAACAACATGGGATCATCATGCATAGGGGTCAAAGTGGGGAAGATGATCTTCAATCTCTTAGGTCTTGTTGCCGCCTAATTCACACTTTAAGGAACAGGAAAATCACAACCTGCTATGTGTGTCCTTGGGGGCAAGCGAGAGCTGGGGACCGCTGTCACCACAGTCCACAACTCCTCCGTTTAGGCAAGATCCCAACAGAGCCAAGGGGGGAAGTCCCTACGGAAGACTAAGTTCCTGATTTATTAATTAA
>LPNX010289750.1:0-11887 GCA_001517045.1 Pseudotsuga menziesii
TTTTGATTAAGTATTTATTAATGGAAGAAAATTGAGTTTACCCATTTTTGGATCACCAAGTATTTATGTTGGAAGGTGTGGCTGGCTAGGAATGCTGCCATTTTTTTTAAAGTATGACCCCCCAGAAGAGTATCCATTAAATCTCGTGGACTGATAAAATAATACCTACTAACTAATATGCCTAAAATAAAAACATACAACAACTACATCAAAATGAAAAGGACTGGCTAAGAAATATGTTGGATTCACTCCCTCCCCAAAATAAAGCTACAAATTCTCAAACAAACAAGAAATGGAAATTGAATCTCTCCAATGAAGAATTTCAAAATTGTAATTATGAAAAAACAAGCATTCCATCCTTTAATGGAGCCCCAAAGGGAAATCCATGGGTGGCAGGAGTAGGGGGGATTGTTTTGGATCATGATGAAAGAGAAATTTTATTATGACTGGATCCTGGGGAAAACCACTAACAATCGAGTATAAGTTGTAGCTCTACTTCAAGGCCTCCAACAAGCATTACTTCTAAGAGTAGATCATCTCACACTGATTGGAGACTCAAGAATTATAATCAATCTTGTTCATTGTGCCACCCCTCCCAAGTACATCTCTCTCACCAAATGGATATATAGGATCAAAAGAAAGATAAAAAAATTCAATTTCACCAGCTTCTTCTATGTTCCTAGACATTAAAACCAAAAGGCGAATGAGAGGGAAAATAATGCCACTCAAAGAAATGCAAGGTCTTTAGTAAAAAATGGGCCCATATCTCTATAATTTATTCCATGATCATTCCTTGCAAAAAAAACTAAACTTACAGCTACCCTCAATCAATCCTCCTCAAGTAAGTAAGTTCAAATATGACAAGAGGCAAATATTATAATTGATTACACAAGTGTGATCCCTAAAGTTTTAACTATTGTTTTGAATTTAATATTGCTCCTTCAGCTTAATCGATTTATCATTGGGAGTCAATCCCACTTATAGGCTAAGAAAGAGATGGCTATTGGGAACGAGGGAAGTTTCATCGTCAAAGAACTTTTTTTTCCTACGAAAAAATACATAATTTTATATCATCCGAAGAGAAACAAAATTACATTTTGTAGATATACATTTCTTCATATTTTGAGTAAAACTAAAAGAAACACCAAAGTACAAGTTGAAAAAAACAATTTCAGTCCCATATCATACAGAGAACAAAACAGTAAAAAAACTATATGATAATACTAGTTCACTGTCAAACAGTTTCAGTCCCAAAAAAATTGTCCATATAATGCGACCCCAAATCATCGTCAAAGAACTTATCAAGCAAAATGTAAATCAAATTTGAAGGGAAAATCCCGTCCTCAACCCACAAACAATACTTCATCAGCTCTCAATTTTCACTCCATATTTTGATACATAATCAAACTTCGGGCATCCACAAAATTGTAAGCATTAGTATTAGGTGGTAAATGAGTATATGATCTCATTAGAGGTAAGTAATTCCAACTCCGTTTCAATTGAAGGTATTGTGTCGGATTCATTTATCTCCCTAGCTGTGTTGGAAGGTGTGAAGACATGATATTAGAACAAAGAACCACCAAAAAGAAAGGATTCAAAATCATTGATAGAAAGGCATAAACACTGAGGAGAAAGCATGCACAACGATGGAAATCCAATCATGAATTCGTGGCTAACTTCTACTTAGGAGAAGAGAATTTCTTCATTGAATCTCATCTTGATAAAATTTGTCCCATCGATATAGTGGATCTACAGGGTGTTTGGGACGCCATTAACAACTACAAAATGGAGTGTCCAAATTGTATAAAAAAACATGCTTATATAGTGGAATGAGGAAGAAACTAAGGAGGCATTAATAGTAGCTAAGGAACAACAACATAATTATCTAGTCACCTCTTATCAGAATTAGATTCTCAAGGAATTGTGGAAATAATTAGAATCTCCCAATCCTCGGAAGGCGACAATACCCAAATTAGCAAGTATTAATATTGTTTTGCGAAAGATTTCTAATTTTAGGAATTTTTTATTGAATACATACCAATAGAATTCTCTGTTACAGTAAGAGAATAGAGAACTGTAATTTACTTCTAGATTCTCTCAAAAATTTGGTATAGCTTGACAAACGATTTCTACATGTAAAACCTTTTAAACTCTGCTTGGAAGATGATTTTGTTAATTCAATCTAATTGTTTTTGTGAAAAAAAAAAATTGTTCAAAAGCATAGTTTTTTTTTTTGGTTGGCAAAATGGTGAAACCCCCCTGGCTAGCAGGGTTTCCATTGGCTAAGTAACCACGAACCAGGGGCATCTAAGCCGTCAAAATCACCCAGGGATCGCACCTGGCCTAGACCGCACCAACCCTTAACATGGTTGGATTTTTTTTTGGTATCCGACGGGATTAGAACCGACGACCTTTTAGCTTAAGGGGCATCTTAACCATGCCCCGCCACCAACTGTTCTACATCTCGCGGATCCAAAAACACAGTTGATTTAGCTGACAACGTACAATTATATTTTTTTAGTCCAAAATATTACGGTGCACCACTTCCTTTTATATATTATACAAATCAATGTGTTAAAATTGATGTGTGCACCAATGCTTACTATTATATGAGCAATGGAAATCCTTGCAATCATCACAAAAGAGAGAAATCAATGCATTTTTGTAACAATACCAATGCATACTATTATATCAGAGCACTATTGCTCCAACATTATATGAGCATTAACAAACCATAGAACAATCCAGTGAATAATAATGATATGAGCACTAGTGCATTAACGTATGACAAAAACAACACCGGTGATTAATACTTATACAAGCACAAGTGATTTTTTAGTTTATACACATCGATGTTTGTATTAATAATACGCACCTATGCATGTTTGCAATATATTCATCGAAAAAAACCTCTGCTAAAACCTCCGCCCACCCAAAATTTATTACTTATAATGAACATTTTCAAAGAATTCTGCTACTAATTGTGGAGGTTGTAGTATATAGGTTTTTCTGAAAGTTTTGTCCAATCTTGTAACACTAAAAACCTTTGCAAAAACATACGCTACATAGTGTTTTCTTGTAGTGTTCTAACTGCATATAATTAATAATTAATCAATATCAATAATATTATTATTCTACATATTTTATCGCCGAAATGTATATAATTGTGTTAAGAGGGGCTTTCTACACTCCAAAATGAGGGAGAAGTGTAATTCCATGCTCAACTTGGAGTTGACATGCGACACTTTTTTTTAAATATAAGTTTTACAATGTCGTCTCTAACATAAAGTTCAAAACCAAAGATATGTTCAATCAATTAAAATTAAAAAGATGATAATGAAAGGTGGATAATCTTGCTCTACAATTTGTAACAAAAGACTAAAATATATGTGGAAGTTTAAATGCAAATGAGTTTGAATAAGGAGTTAATCATATTTGACCCTAGACCAAAATTTTATTCCAAATGTTGAACAAGGTGATCTATATTGCCAAGGAGTTGTGTCAAGATGGTTTGCTCAAATGAAATTGGTTGTTACTTCTTTCCAATATGTGGTTCCACATGGTGTTCAAATTTTAAGCTGTGCACAAGGAAGGGGTGCCATGACATAATATTCATATGCATTGGATATGCGGGAACAAATTACATATGGGTTTTAAATTTCAAACTGGGATTTTACAAAGAACAATCATAACCTACGCAACAATTAATGATATTTGAATTTCAAACTGATATTTTATAGAGAATTAATCACAAGTTAAACAACGATAAGTGGAATTATGGGGAATCAAGTCCAATTAATAAATTGAAAGTCAAATCATCACATAAATATGTGAGACAACATTGTTTGAGTTATCATTGCATTGTCTATTGCGAAGTCCATGTCTGAAATTGATATTCGAGAATAGAGAGGATAGATCAAGCCAAAAATAATTCATCTACATTACATGGTAAATCGATGCTTTGAAAAAGTATATACCAATATAGATCCATCTTAACTTTGGATTTATTAGCTGTTGAGAAGGATCAAATCCCTTGAGGTGCAAAGTGACACTCTAAAAATGGTTTGCAACTTGAGATATTTCATCCCTCTTAGCACATGATAGATCTAATGTTAAGATGGATTTACGCTAGTTATTAAATCAATCAATAAACATAATATTATCATTCTACTTTTTTCCCAATATTCTTAATATAAATGATTGGCAAATTTTTAACACTACTAGAGACTTAACGTTAGTGTAAAATACTTTTATTTAACAATGATTTTTCTTCTTTAAAAAATAATCTTAATAAGAGTTATAATATCAAAAAAATTAATACAACATATTCATTTATAATTGCACCTAGAGGAGTGAGGTGCTTTATAATCCAGTATGGGGGAGATGTTGTCACCCAAAGTAACATAACGTAATGTTACATTACCAAAAATAAAAAGTAATTAAAAAAATTCATGTCAGCTTATTAAATAAAACTTATGAAAAGTAATTGAAAAAACCATGTTCGCTCATAAAATAAAAAATTATGAAAGGTAATTAAAAAAATTCTTTGTCATTCTTTAAAATAAAAAATTTAAAACTTGAACCCAAACCTATCAAGCAAGAGAGGGATCAAATTTCTTGAGTATGATAAAAAAAAATTACATCTCAAGAAATTGGATCCCTCTCGGTGCTTTATAGATTTGAGTCTAAGATGGATTTATGCACTTTTTTTTTTTTGGTTAGAAATGCACGTCACTCGGGGCTAGTGCATTTGGACTATTGGCTAAGAAACCGCAACCCAGGGGAATCTAAGCTGTCAAAATCACCTGTGGATCACACTCGGCCTGGACCACACCAACCCTTAACATGCCTAGATTTTGTTGTGTCTCATCCCAACTATGTCACCCCTAACGGTATTGAACTTAGATGCCTTACAAACGAAACCCACACCTTAACAGAGTGAACTAACGAAAAATTAACGTAATTTATTTAAGATTTATTTATATTTTTACATTACCTTCTATACTCAAATAAAAAATTATACATTAACTCTAGCCTATTTTGTTCTTTAAAATTTATAAATAAAATTACATCAACTCAAAATAACCATAAAGGACATAATGAAAATTAACCTTAATACCTCTATACACTTTTCACAAAAATATTTACCAATTTAATTAATTACTTAATTTAAATGATTAAATTTTCATGTATTAGAAAGCTGAACTTTATTTTTTTTAACAGAAACTAAGAAGGATTTTTATAAAATAGGTTGTGCACAGCCATTCATTACAGAGAATAAAGCGGGAACAGAGAGTTCTTGCAGTTCAAAAATGCTACATACAAAACTGATCCAAAGAGATGACCAAAAAATTCCACAGAGGGAATTTGCAAAACAACTAGTGCCTGGGGTAGTGTATACCCTTATAAACTGATTGCAAAGCAAAAGACAGTAAAACATATTAACATTTTTAAGAGAGAACCGATTATGGATTGCCTATGGGCTTCATGGGCTGAACCACTGATTCCTCCTCCATGGGGTGCGTTGTAGCTGCAGGGGATTCATTCACCTTGCTACACTGGTTCATATTTATTAGGCACTGTAGATCTTCCTGAATTCTAACGACCTTACCCATCATCTCCCTGAGGTTGCTCTCGTTGTCATGAATCCTTGCATCATGATTGTTGATTTGCAGAGATGTATAACTTACCACTTCCCCCATGCTCTTGACCTCCTGTGCTATTTCCTTATTATCCATTATGCCTATCTCCATCATCTCGTAGAGACACCTGAGATTATTCTTAACGTCCATAATGCCAGCGTTTTCGTTAGCCTGAGACATGTTGCCGTTTCCTGGAGAAATACCAATACGAGAGAAGTTTCTATGCAGAGCATGGAATGAACCTGCTATCACACAAGCCTGATTCTTGGTAGAGAGGCCACTAAGGATATACTTTAGCACTTTAAGCTCCTGCTGGAGGGACGCACCCTCCTTGCTTCGACAGGATAAAGTGCCCACTGCACCTTCATTCCACCCTGAACAGGGACAGCCCAAAATCGTGTTTTTCTCAGCAGTGAGAGACTAAACTTCGGACGGGATACTAGGGCCAGAATTAATGCTTTGAAACCACAACGAAGAGCCTGTAAGGGTGCTACGAGAGCAAGAGGAGAATCTTGCGAGGGCGAGCCTTTCCTTCACAAAATTCCTGGTGAGAGGGAGAGCTTCCCACGAAATTTCGTACAACCACCCTTCGTCTACGCCTGCCATGACATCCAAGATAATGCGCTCCAGAGGAATCACGTGATGGACAGAGCCGAGAGAAGGAGAGAAATGAGATTGCAGGCAGCTTTGAGGAGAATACATAGTGAGGTGATCGATAAGACTTGGAGCGTGCGAGGGGAGGGGGAAATTAACCTGGGGGAGGTGAGCCATAAATCCTACGTTGTCCGAGAGGGGATGCAGGCTGAGAGAGATCCACGCGGCGGGGGTAAGTGTGTTGGCAGGACAACGCATTAAGTGAGGAGACCCTTCGGGAAGGAGCACGAGGTGGGAGCCAGTTGTGGGAGGATGGCGCGAGGCGGTGTGATGAAGAAGAAGGGTGAAGGGAGGGATAAGGGAGAGGGCTAAGAAAATAGCTAGGGAAAGAAATAAGGAGAAGATGGAGGGAAAAGGTGAGGGGGAGAAGGAAGCAAAAGAGGTGGAGGGAGAAGGTGAATGGATGGGGAGTTCTTCTAGAAAACCTTTAGGGGAAATAAGAGACCCTTCAAGGAGTGGAGAGAGGGAACACCACTTTCCTTGAGAAAGGGAAGAGTAAGCCCGACAAACCATTAGGGAATGAACTTGATGTAAGGGGATTTTCCATTAAGACTGAAATGACCTTGAGGTAGGGAGGCCCCCATGTTTTCCAAGGCATCCGATGCAGAGTTATTGTTGCGAAGAATGTGGAATAGCTCATAGGATTTAGACATGAGTGGCTTAGCTTTGTCATACAGACGACGACAATTAATTGAACCGGAGGTGTAACCATTAATCATCTTGAAAATAACATGCTGAGAGTCTCCGAAGATCGTTATCTTGTGAAGTTATTTACTGACTAAGGATTGTAGTCCCTGTAGGAGCGCCAACCACTTGGCCTCATTTTTGGTCCTATGTCCAAGGCCCCAAGTGAAGGTTTGTTCAACATGTCCTCTGGGATCCAAGAGGATCCCCCTCGCACCTGCCACCCCTGGATTGCCTTTCGAGGCACCATCAAAGAAAAAGGCATAAGAGTTTCTCTCCCTGAGCCAAGATTTGAATTCACTGCTGGTTAATATTATCTCCCAAGGAAGGGCTCTGCAGGGTTGGGCTGCACTATTTTTAGAGATTTTGAACTAAAGGGAACTCACTTCCTTTAAGTATTTTTTGCACCAAGATGAATAAGGCTCGGGGATGCGTTCCTTGTTAGGGAAGCTGATGTTGTTCGAGGCAAACTTCTCTGCTATCATTCCTATCGCTTTGGAGCCTATACGAGCTGGAACAACTTTTTTATCTTTGAAAATGGACTTATTCCTAGCGAGCCACAATTGCTAGCAGAGGTTCTTGGGGATAGAGGCCCAAAGATGACTCAGGATGGGATTTTTGAAGAGGGAGTCGGGAAAGAGCTTGGGCCAGTCCTTAAGAAGATGAGCTATAGAGTCTGGAGGGTTTAGGACTAGGCCCGGGGGAAGAACACACTGCCAAAATTTTAGAGATATTTTGCACTGAAGAAAAATGTGGCTTGTGGTTTCTTCGTCCATGTTGCACAGAGCACATCGAGAAGGACCAACTATGCCTCTTTTCCTGATATTTTCAGCTATTAAAAGCTTATTATGTATCAGGATCCATGTGAAGATATTTACCTTAGGGATGGTGTCTGGGTGCCAAACCTTCTTCCAGAGTCGATCTGATGCAGCCGACTCCAAGGATAGTCTCTTATATCCTTCTTTGATAGTGTATTGTCCTGTGTTGCCCCATCCGATGCGATCCCTTGCTGCAACTCGCGTTGGGGACAGGCCGTGAAGAGATGAGAGAAAATTGGCCGCAACATCAGCCAAATGAGCTTGAGGATGTAGCTCCTTCCAGCCAATCCAATATCCCATCGTGTCCCACTGAGAGAGATCAAAAAGAGTGAGAAACCCATGTTCGCTAGCCCAATTAGCAAGAGGAGCCAAGCCTGAAAGTGAGGAGCGGGTAGGCTGTCCAAGAATGCTACAGTTCCAGGCGTTGATTTTTTTCCCATTCCCTGGGATCCAATAGCAGTCTACCTGAATTGTGTTGAAAGAAGCTTTGCATAGCTGCCAGAGAGAAGTCCCTTTACCTGTCCAAGCACTGTCCAACATTTTTTATCTGGGCCTTCTGATATATTTTTTCCTAATTACTTCCTTCCACCAATCTTTCCTTCCTGAGACCAATCTCCATATCAACTTAGCTCCCAAGGCTTTATTCATTTGCTCAGGTTCCTTGATGCCTAGCCCACCTTGGTTTTTTGCTCTTTTGACCGTGTCCCACTTTACTAAGTGGAATTTTTTTGTCTGAACCTTTCCTCCTTGCTATAAAAATTTTCTGATTTCCTTACAAATTTTGTTGATAACACTTTTGGGAGCGAGGACCATCGAGCTAGCATAAATTGGGTAGGAGGAGAGGATGGACTGAATGAGGACCGTCTTCCCTGCAAGGTTTAGCCACTTCAATCCCAGGGTTTGTATCTTGGTTTTGATTTTTTGGATAATCGGGGCCCACATGGAAGAGACAAAGGACTTTTTTACTATGGGGATGCCCAAGTAGGTGAAGTGAGTTCAGTTAGGACTGGCTTTTATTTGCAGAATTTGAGATATGCTGCAGAGAGTTGCAGCATTGCAATTCCACCCATATAACTGACATTTATTCAAATTTGTTGAACTTCCAGAGGAGCGGAGAAAAAGGTCAAGGGGGCTAAGGAAGTTTCTAGCTATTTTTGTGGACGCTATCCCTAGCAGAATTGTGTCATCAGCGAACAGGGCATGGTTGATGGGGAGTACTCCATTCCTGAATGAAAGACCTGGAAGAGATCCTTCTGATTGAAGTTTGAGCAATCTTCTGCTGAGGGAGTCAGCAACCAGAATATAGAGGAAAGGGGAGAGCGGACATCCTTCTCTTATACCACAGGAGGCTTTGAAGAACTCAGAGGGTCTGCCATTGATTGGAGGAGCTATCCACGAAGAGTTGATACATGCTTGGACTTGATTGATGAAGATAGATGGAAAGACAAACGTCTTCAAGACCAGAAGGATAAAGGAGTGTCTCAGCCTATCAAAGGCATTGGCCAAGTCCATTTTGATGGCCATCCCAGGTTCACTCCTTTTAGAACTGGAGTGAATCGCCTCCTGAACCATTAGGATGTTGTCGCTAATTTTCCTGCTCGAGATGAATCCTCCTTGATTTGGGGAGATCAGAGAGTGAATGATTGGCTTGAGTCTCATGGATAAAACTTTAGAAAAGATTTTGTAGGAGGCGTTGCAGAGAGAGATGGGTCGGAATTTTTTGATGGTCCCACTGAGATATAAGATCTTCCAACCTTTCCCCAAAATGGTCCCTGACCTTAGTTCCACCTCTGCGTTTGTCCGCATAGATGGTTACATTGAAATCCCCAGCAATGAAGCAAGGGAGGAGCAATTTGCCTTCACATTGTTCTTCAAGAGAGATCCAAAAGCTATCTTTCTGAGAGTGCATGGTTGGGCCATAGACATTCCCAATCTAGAGCTGTTCTTTGTTTTCTTTATTTTCTAGCTTTATGAGAAGCCAGTTTTTATTTTCGATGGCAGAGAGCATGCCAAATTTTTCAGAATCCCACCAGCATAGGAGACCTCCGGAGGCTCCATTGGCATTGGTGGCTAATCCAGTGCCTTTTGGCCAGAAACTTTTAAGGGTTGCAAGGCTATCTTCAGCTAGTTTTTTTGTCTCCTGGATGAGAAGAATTGAGGCAGATTCCATTGATTTAAATCTCTTGATAACTTCTATCTTATGAGAACCTCCTAACCCTCTACAATTCCAGGAGACCACTTTCATTATTTCTTGAGTTGTCTAAGAGCCTTTTCCTTCTCATTTTTTTCCTCTTTTGCACTGAGTAAATACTTGCTTGCTTGCGAAGTTTTGACTAGAAATTCTAGATTAGACTGCTTTCCTGCTGCCTTCTCCCTTGCTGCTTCCTGTTCCCTTATGGCTTTGTTGGACTTTCTTCCTTTTCTGGAGAGAATTTCTTGTTCTTCTGTAGAAGTATCTATGGCTTATTTTGAACATGCTTTTTCCCTAGATCTTGTGACTGGTCCTTCAGAGTTTGCTACAACTTCCTTCCTTTCCTGAGGTTGCGCCATATCTTCTTCTTGAATTTCCTTCTCCTTTTGTGATGGGACCACTACAGGTGTTTCATCTTCCTGATGATGAGCATCTTCAGGATTTTCCTCTTGGGTTTCGATTTCTTGTGTCTCAACTTACAGGACCTCAAACTGATTTTCGGGGGCACTCTTTAGCGGGATGTGCGGCTGCTTGAGGAACTTTGCTGTCTTCTTCCCACTTGCAACATTCCAGCCCTCATCTTGCGGTCTATCCAAAATGGGTTTCTCTGGTTTCTTCGAGCATGATTTAGCAAAATGTCCATACTCATGGCAGTATTTGCATTTGAATGAAATTTGTTCATAATCCATAGTTTGCAAATGATTTCATCCATCTATGGAGAGGATGATGGATTCCGGCAGGCCCTTTTCAAGATCAACCTCAACACAGATTCAGGAACATGAGAACATTGGGGCTTTTGGCTCAGATTTGTCCACATATTTCCCCAATGTATTCCCTATTGCTCGAAAATCCTCATCGTTCCAGCAGTGGAGGGGGAGGTGGGGAAGCTTTACCTAGACTAGAACCGCCTTTGGGATATCCTTTTCTGGGTTGAATGACAGATCCCATTTATTCAAATACATGCCTCTTGGACCCATGAAATAGGGGCCATTCCTGAAGATAAGGTCACGATCCTCCTTCTTTTCGAAAATGAAAGCGAAGTAGCCTTTTCCAGAGAAAATTTGATGAACTTCCCCCTGGATCAGGGTTCTCCAATTTTTATTAAGCCAGACCTCCACTGAGCGTGGGGATGGCCAGAGCCCAGTGAATAAGCCAATGAGACCTTTCTCAGAGAGGGTAACTGCTTTACGCTTCGAGGCGACAGAGCTGAGCTTTAATTCAGGCACGTCGCCACGCTTGACAAAGCAAGAAGAGGGGGGTTCTGCCGACGAAGGGGGGGTAAGAGAGGCCATGATATCTTGGAAACGGTCCTCAATGGACACAGGATCAGGGGGATCCATGGGCGCAGGGCCTACAGGCCTGCAGAACTGAAAACCCTAGGCGAGCCCAGCTTAGGGTTCGGCGGGGAGGTTTTGCAGAAAGCTAAACTTTATTAATCTTTTTAATGGTTTAGTATTTTAACAATTTTTAACATTGTTATTATACATATATTTTATTTTTTTTAAATATTCTTAAACATGATTAATGAAATTTATTTAGTTTTAAAGTATTCATATTTTTTTTGTTTTTTGTTTTTTTTAAATAAGTATCTACCTGGTATTTGAACTCATGATTTTCTATTTACAACTTTTCATTTTAGTTACTTATGATTTTCAATTTACAACTTTTCATTTTAGTTACCCATTACCAATTGCTTTAACCAATATGAGTTATTGAAATATTCATAGTTGTTGCGATGTTTGTGTTTATATATATATGTGTGTGTGTGTGTGTTTTTATATGATTAATTAAAATTTAAAAAATAAATAAATTATATGCTATATATTATTATTTTGAGATTATGTGTATAGTGTAAGCTATTAAGTTATGACCCATATTTCATGAGTAAAATTTTTATA
>LPNX010289780.1:11120-69558 GCA_001517045.1 Pseudotsuga menziesii
TGATAGACTCAAGATGAGCACTATATTTGCAGGATCAACCAGTAATCCTTTCTTGCACACGATGTGTCCCAACAGTATCCCGAATGGTGCATAAAAAATGCACTTTTTAGAGTTCAGCGCGATCTTATGCTATCGGCACCTTTCCAGCATTAGTCAAAGGTTTGCCAAATGATCTTTGATTAGGCCATACACTATCCAATCATCCATGTATACTTGTAATAAATAATGAATGAAATATTTAAATGCTGCAGTAACAACTCAAGAAAAGATTGCAGGCGCATTCTTCAGCCCAAAAGGCATCATTGTATATTGGAAGTAGCCCCACTCTGTAATAAATGTTGTCTTATGTCAATCTTCCTTTGTGATTCTGATCTGGTGATAACTGGAAAAACCATCTATAAAGGAATACATTTCCTGACCGCCTACTCCTTCAAGAACTTCATCTGTGAACGGGGTCAGAAACGGGTCATGCAAACAAGCATCATTCAGCCTCTGTAAATCAACACAAATCAGAACTTCACCCGTTTTCTTATCTTGGACCACCATGGGACCGATCCATACTAACTCTTCTACCGGCTCAATAGTTCCAGACTCCAGCATCTGGTCGAGTTCAGCCTTGACTCTTTCTTTGTACCGCGGATTTAAGCGATATGGTATCTGTCGCACCAGTTTCACATCTGGTTTTCACGGGATCTTCATATCTCCGACTCTCGCCCAGTATCCCCTTCATCTCTGAGAACTTAAGTCGAAAAGAGATCTTGAAATTCATGTAGCATTTCCATGATTCTTTCCATGGTCTCCTCATCCCAATAGTCCCCAACACTGGAAAACTTCGGGTTCTTGTCTGTCCCAATGTTAACCTTTCTAATCTTCAACGGTTGACTCATGGGATCAGTTGGTACATCTGGTGCTGCAACATCCCTATTGCCTTCTGTCTTAGGAATATTAATGTTCAGCAACCCATCATCATCTCCAGGTTCACCAAACATGTTGTAATTCCATAATGGACTGCAGATGACAATGCGCATGTGGATCCGCTGGATATGCAACCGGAACCACCTTCAATACCACATCCCAGATGATTTGTAGCGCATTGTTGAAATCTAGATTGGTATCTGTGAAACTAAAAGTCTGTGCAAAGCAAATAGTCAACTCCTCCCAAGTAGTTATTTCTCTGCGCATCTCTACTGATATGTAGCATCACTTCAGCATTTCATCCAGGGTGTGAACAAACGCATGGACCCATTCATCCTTTGGTCCCAATGCCCACAATGTTTGGCATTCCATCAAATGGTCGCTAGGGTCATTCTGTCCATCATAATTCCCAACATGGTATGCCTCTGCATCGAAGCGAACTGTCGTCAAGCGTCGACACTAGGCCCATCCAGTAATTCTCTTTTTGTGAGTTATCCACCAGCGTGTTGGAGTAGTCTTTAGTGTTTCCTCTAGTGCCAGCAGCCGCTGTGGTTCAGGGACCTTTTCTCCAAAGTCCATTAAGAACGCAAAAATTCTAGGAAACCCTTCATACACGGGTAATTACACAATCTCAGTCACTACATTACACAATGACTGCATGATTAATCTGCATTTCCTAAAGGACGCCTCATGCATCCGATTTTGCCAATTTTCCAGTGCATCCTCAGAATTAGAAGTCGCAGAACTAGCGTTGCGCCAACCGAGTTCCCCATCGGTTTTGGGGTGAATATAATCTTCATAGATATTGTAGGCATGATCCCACCCCCTGACAACTTCATCTTTTACTGGTTCAATGTATCATCGACCTTCATCAGGGTCCATAGGCGCGATTACCCAAATATATTGGTTCTCAAAATTCATCATCCTCTTCTTGAAGTTAATGATTACCATGTTATCATTGGCCCATCCAACCCCTAGTAGAGTAGGGTAGGATCATTCACCATTAACAACCTCTATTACATCAAAATCATCCTAATTCCTCATACCTTCAACATCTATGACCAGGTTAGACACCCATTCAATTGGTTGCACCTTCGCCTGATTAGATAGTCGCAGCTGCACTAGGGACCATCCCAATTTCGGTTGCCCCATATTTTCCCATGTCTGCTTTTTTAAGATATTTATGTCCAACCCTAGATCTAGAATGACCAAGTCGACTTCATAGTATCCAATCTAAATATTCATATGCATTTCCTTGCCTGTTTTTTTCTTATGTAAATATTTCACCGCATACTCATTACCCAGACGGCACAACAAGTTTTCAATATCAGCTAAAGCAGCTGGGTCTTTCTCTAGCGATAAGCAACTCTGAAAGAATTTTTTCAAGGTACCATTCTATCACGATGGTCCTCCCTCTAGTGTGGAATCAAAATCAAAAGGCATTTCAATGATAGGTGACTTACCAAGATTTCTTCCGATCACATCCCGTGCGCCAAGAAATGTATTATTTTCTGTTGCAATATCAAACGGTGCCATATTTTGTCCAGCCAGTCAAATCTGTGGGTGGGGCCCATTTACTCCTGTTGTGTCTCCCGCTCGGGTGACAACGTAAACATCAACATTTCTTGTTCTGGGTTCTGCAGAGATTGTTGCGACCATCGGCCCTTGATTCTGGTTCATTCTGGGATTCTGAGTCAGCGGTGGATTCTGGTTCAGCGGGGGGTTCATCAGTTGGTTCACAGTTTGATTATGTATTGGAAATTGATTCTACAGATGTAACCGGTTCTTGTTTTGTAGTTGATTCTGAGTCTGGACCTGATTCAGGCTCTGCAACTGAGGAACGTTCCGAGCTTGCCATCTCGCGATTGCTTGTGGGCAGTTTTTGATTGTGTGATCAATCATCGTGCAATATGTACATGAGCATTGTAAGTGTGAGAAATCCCTTTGATAGTTCCCAAATACCCCACAATTTTAGCATTGGACTGATTCACGACCCCATCCTCCTCCTCGTCTGAACCCTCCTCCTCTTCCTCAGAATCCACTGTGGAATCCTCCTTATGGTTGGTATTGTGGCTAAGCCATCTATTGCAGTGTGGTATTTAGCTACTGCTAAACATATTGGGAAACTTGAACATACTGTGGATGCAGCTGAGGCCTCATCATTTGATTGTACTGTGGTTGTGGCGCAAATTGTGGTTGTGGTGCGAACTGTGGCTGTGAATCCAATGATATAAATTGCATCTGCGACGGTGGCGTATACTTTGATCGAGCATTTACTACTTGAGGTTGCATCTGCAGCTGTTGTACGGTGCGATGATCTTCACCGTTCACAAATTATAAATCATATGCTCTCTCTTGCAGCAGATCATATGCCCGATAGTCTTCGTCTTCATGTCCCACCGATTTACAAAAAGAACAATATAGATTGGCTAGTTTTGACACCATCTTCTGCATGTAACCACACTCCTCGTGTCGGTGCCCATAAACTTGACTTATGCGACACCATGGTACGCTGCGGCAATTTAATGAAGTCGGTGCTCCTGAGACTAGATAATTTCATAAACTGGGGCAGTTGTCCTTGGTGTACCCGTATGCATGACAACTAGTACACCAAAGATCGTCGTGATCTTCCTTCTCCTTCTTGATGTCTTGTAACTGGATTGTTAGATTTTCTATTTGCACCTGGATTTGATTCATGCCAACTGCACTCTCTCCAACCAGTGAAGCTTCCAACTTCATCGCAATCTCCAGAGCCTCACTCTGTGTTGTGATCTTCTACTTCATCAGTGGCTGTTGGATATGAGGTACTAGGGCTGCAATAAACCACTCTTTGTGTTGGACATTACTGATCTCAAAGATGACTTGCGCCATCAATGTCTTGAACCTTTGGTTGAAGTCCCACATAGTCTCATTAGGAAACTACTTTATCTCTTTCAATTCAGTAATATATTGAGCCTCAAACTTAGGATTCTGGAACTCGTCAATTAATCCCTGTCGGACATTGTCAAATGTTTTGGCATGTATCCCCGTAGGAACCTGAATGAATTTCATGAACCAATCTACCGCACGACCCTGCAGGGTAGTCACTAGTTGGCCTTTCTTGACATCATCATCGATGGTCTATCGAACTATCCACATTGCCTCGTAGAGGAACCAGTACTACTCGCGATCATCAGTCTCGTTCCCATGAAACAAAGTTAATTTAGTGTCGTCTCCTGCCATCCTCGGCCTTCTTCCTACAGACGTTGATCTACTACTAGACTATTGTTGACACATCAGGAAATTTGATGTATAATTTGTGGTTCTTCCTGAGTATGAAGTGGTGCATGGAGGCATGGACACAGTGCTACCGGGGTTTGATCTTATTGTTGTGTTGGGCGTATTCTGGGTCTGGTCGTCCTCTTCACTATTGTAGGGTCAATTTTTCCCATGTGGTTTTCCTTTGCGGTTTTTTGTTTCGATCGCAGCAGGACCTTCCCTTTTCCTCTGCCTCTTCTCCTGGAAAAACCTTGCTCCTCCCCTTGTACAACCAATTTCTTCCTCGGCTTCCCTCACAGTCTCATCAAAACTTGCACCCATCTACCCCTTACCTTCCCATTTGTCTCTCCCCTTTAGTCACGACATCCACCACCTCTGCACACTAGAGTTTTACTACTCTAGGTGCATTTTTAGTATTCCCTTCTCATAAATAAGCATTTTAATTGACAATTGTAAAAACAATCAGAACCTACCTATGGGTCTGTTGAAGAATTCTTTTTTTGCTTCGCTGTAGGATTTGGTAGTGTCGACGGAAAATACAGTGATACATCCTTCCAGGATGTTATCCATCCAGACCTAAACAGCTTGTGATGCTCGATTGTCAGTTTCTTGTAGCTCCTTGATTAACTTAGGGGTCCAAGATGTTGGTTCTCCTCCTTGGAAATTCGTCTTCTTATATGTGAACTGCACCAACCACTCATACAATATAATAGGAAACTCGGAGAAAAATTACTCATGAGGACCGTCGTTTATTTAGTTCTCCAACCACTTGCATGTGGTCAATCCCAGGATCTGATTTTTTTCTTTAGCAAACTCTCGCAGCTTCTGGTCAAACCAATCTTGGATTTCTAGTCGCACCGGATGCCACATCCCCTCCTCTCAGTCGCAACAAGGTCTCGGCAATGGAACCATTTGTTGGTTCAACCCTCAACCAACAAAACCCAGTTGATAGGGGTCCCCTCTGTTAACACTCGACTCGCCGCGATCTCCCTAAGCATCGACCCAGACGGATTTTACCCTGTCCAACAACACCCACAGAGCGGATGAGGTCTCACCCGAGATGTTCAAGGGAGGGATTATGGAACCAAGTTTCCACAGTATAGAAGAGGGTTAGGTGCATCGACAGTTCATCAGTTCACTAACCATATCATATCAACTCCTTTAGTAAAACCATTCATCATTGTACATCATTCATTCATAACTAGAACAGATCTACCAGTGCAGGAGCAAGTAAAGATAACAGCATTCATAAACAGTAAACATCGCATCATAGAGCCATATTTCATATTCATTTAGCATTCATCATTGAGTTTGTAGGAACAGAAAGACGGGAAAATATAAAAGAACACAACAGTTATTCAGATTAACATCTGCCTTATCATATTACTTCTACGCAATCACGCACAGATCAAAACAGATAACAATTCATCTCAAACATATATCAATTTCTATCAATCTGTACACAATGGTCTCTATCTCCTTGTTCTCTACACTGATATCAGGTCATTTCTATATATAGGCTTGCGCCTTTACATTCATGGTCCACTTCTAATTAACTCCTAACTGATTTAACTGACTAATGACCAATATCCACAAAAAAATGGTCAACAAGTACAAAAAGTGACACAAAATAATCAAAAGTAGTCTATCTTCTACCTATCGCGCTATCTTTGTCTTGTGTGATGTCTTCTATGCTTGTGCAGCATCCACGATGCTTCACAACTTACCCCAACCCCTTTCCACCACCAAGCTTCTGACAAGAAAATCACTTTACAATGATCAAGTCCTTCTTCTGTCCATCCTGTTGCCTATCCCCACCCTTCTTGGGGCCCTTCTTGAACTTCTTCTTTCCCTTGGCAGTCAAAGCCACATTCTCCTCATCCTCCCTGCTAGTATAAGAGTTTCCCTACACAATACCTCTATGGGTCTCCTCTTGAACATAATCATCCCAAATTCTGTCCCAAGAAGACAAGTTCTCCCTGGATACTATAGCCTCCACAAAAACATCCCAAGGATTTGCAACCCCATTCAACTCAAAATGGGCCTCCTAAGGAAAATTAATAAAATAATAGTTAAAATAATAAAATAATATTTATTAATTTTGGAAGAAGAAAAGAAAAAACTATTTTTTTGTTCGTATTTTTGACATATCTCCCTATGTTTTTACTCAAATTTTGATCGGGAGAGCTCGTTGGATGCGGAATATAATTATGCATCCAATGAGCTCTCCCAATCGAAATTTGAGTAAAACCACAAGGAGATATGTCGAAAATACGAACAAAAAAAGTAGTTTTTTTTATCATACCTATCCCCAAATTCATATTAAAAATTTGTTTAAGAGGTGCTCCCTTTTTGAATTTTAAAGCATTTTGATTGGCTAATACATGATGAAATGGAATTTGTATTATTTCTGGAAGGCCCATTTTAAATTGAAATTTCCTCTAATGTGTATGCACTAGCTCAGAACCAAGAACAACCTCCCTTACTGTTGCAAGCTCATCTCTCACCTAAGAGATCCTAGTAAAGTAGGGAATCACTCCTTCGGGTTTGGCCATCTTGATACTCTTCAATTTTTTTCTCAAAACCATTTTCCTATTTTCATTTGAGCTTTGAAACAAGCTAGTCAAAGCATCCCACATCTGATATGCACGGGTTTTACTAGAAATGTGTGGGATCATATGATCTTTAACTGCATCTAGAATGATCCTTCTAGCCTTAATGTCCTTCTTGTTGAAGGAAGTAAGCGCTTGTGCATCGGTGGAAGCGGGAACAACTATAGGATTTTTTGTTGTATTGTTAACCACTTCATCCCATAACTCGTTTTCTCCAATATAAGCACTAGTATAGCTTTCCATGGGACAAAATTCCTATCCCCATCAATCCTATCCTCCAACCTAAGTCCTGTTGTTATTTTCATTGCAAAGTTCAAGTGTCAACAAGGTGTTTCCCACTAACAAAAGAAATCACTGAAAATCTGAAATTTTTCACTGTGAAATTATGTTCTTTCTCTAACAAAGCTCTGATACCATGAAAATTTCCAACCCAGTTTCAACCACCATTTTCATCATTGTTTAATTCCCAACCCAATTTACTTTCAACTGCAAATTAATTCATTTCTCATAACCAATTTATGAATGAAACACATGAAGAATTTGACTACTTTTAATGAGCAGCAATTAAAAAACACAGTCACACATAAAAAATCAGACTCATAAATTTTTGGTCAAACGACCCAGGCAAAACCCCAACCTCCAGGGAAAACCTGTTCTAGAGAGAGAGAATTTTATTTTCTACAATAAAATCAAAGTATAGCAAAAAATAGAGATAAACTTATCTCAACAACAGTGCTCAACAAATTGACTAAATTCAAAAATTTTACAGTCAAAATTTCTGCTGATTGGCTGCCTCAAAAATCGTGCCAAACTGACTATACGATCTGTCTCAATTTTCATGTCCATTGTTGTATCATACGGACTATACTGATTGCCTCGATTTTCATGCCCACTGTACGGAATTGTACGAACTATACTGAATTCTGTGCCCAGGAAAAGAAAATCTTCTTCTCGAAAAATGTGCCCTGAATTTTCCTCGGGAAACATGCTATACGAAAATGTAATTTCTATTTTTGTAAGGTCTTGGGAAACGTTCCCTCTTCTCTTCTCTCTCTTCCTGCAATTTTTTCTCCTTCTGTGCTCTCCAACTCTCATGAAAAATAGAATGAGACTCTAATGCCTTCCCTTGCCTTTTTGGTGTCTAATGAGAAAGTTTAATAGTCATCTAATCCAAGGGCCCAAAATGAATTAGATGGATGGATGAGATTAAATGCACTTTCAATTCTCTCCAAAATTAATTTCACTCACCTCATTTAAATTTATCAAAAAGTCACTTGATTCTCTAAAGTGGCTTTATTAATTGCAAGGGTCACTTCAATTTTCCCCTTTTAATGACTTAGGCAAAAGTCACTAGGGGAACACTTTCATGGGTACAAAAATCAACAATTATGGAGATCGTGTGTTTTCCCTTAGACCTGGGGTTCTTTTCTTAGATCTACCCTTTGACTTGGATCTTCAGCCAGAGCATTTGCCTTTTCCTCTGTCTAGGGGTCAACCTCATACTGAAAAGGCATTGTGTTTCGATCCTTCCATGTTTTTTTGTCATTTATTTAAACAACATATATTTGACCATATCATTGATATTTAATGTGGTATTATTGCTTCAAATAGCCACAACCAAGATATCCCGCAACTATGGAAATGAACATAATAAACTGATGCACTTTTCCTCCTCGGTGATTTTAATATCTATGGACAATAATTGATTGATCATAGTGTTGAAATCATTCATGTGCTCTATGAAAAAGTCTTCTTCTACCATCCTCAGAAGGTACAACTTCTTCCAAAGAACCAACTTGTTAACCAAATATTTCAAGTTGTACAAGTTCCCTAACTTGTCCCACAACTTCGTTGTAGTGTCTTCTTCTGAGATATTCAATAGTATGGAATCTACAAAACAAACCAAATGGTACTCCTTGCTTTCATGCCAATATTTTGACATTCTTCCTTTGACATACCCATAGGAGTAGTTCCTAGGTCAACTACAATCCATTGCTATCAATCTACAAGGAGATATTCCATTTAAGATTCCAAAGTTCAAAATTTTGTCCATTGAACTTTTCAATTTCTATCCTTCATTTTCTAGCCATTCTAACTATAAATAATATATCTAGATACTGCCACTAAAATAGGTATTCCCTATATCCGGGATCAATCTAAAACCATTAGAAACAAAGTAATCCCCTTGAATCCAAATATAACTATGATTCCAATTGTTGGGTCTTAATATGATTTATAATAGGTTTTCATACTTGATTTACTTAGTTGTATTAATTAAACATTTAGGTAATAATGATGGCATACACAACACATCCACATAACACAGAAATTACCCTCGAAACTTGATATGGGGAAAACCAACAAACCAATGGGACCTCGGCTCTTCTATTATCAAACATAATTCACAACACTTGGGTGGTACCGACACATACTAGTTGTCACTCACGGTTACACATATGATTACCCTGGCTCACAATATTCTCCTAAAATGATGTTCTCAGTGACACATGGATTAAATGAAATGTCCACCTAGATGGTGGTACAAATGTTTGCCATATTACCTTCTTCGAACATGTCAGGTGTCGAGATCAAGTTTTTGAACCAATTGATGTTTCTACAAGGGGTAAATTATTATGTCTCAGTTGACAATTGGTCTAAGTGGACTACTAGAAGGTTTTTGTCAGTATCATCTTCTAGCATTTGTAGGTGAGTGCACAAGATAGGGAATTCTAAACAATTATGGGTAGTGTGACCTGAAACATTGCATATAGCACACGGCGGGAGCACTCAAATTATAGTATGAGGAGAGGGATTCACGGATTGGTTCGAGTTTTTTGGCATCATCACATTCTTATATTTTCCCCCGGCCTTTTTACTGGGAGGAGGTTTGGTGGCATGTGGCATTTCCTTAGGGACTTCGGTAGGGGGCTGGTTAGCAGTATTAATTGGTTGTACAAGCATCAAGACAACATGTGGTGTAGGAGGGAAGGTTAGGAGGGGTAAGGTACTGAATGGGGAGGCCTAATGTCAAATCTGAGAGGTTAAACATCACCATCATAGGTGTGATTATAGTTCTAGAAGGTGGGAAGAATAACATGATTTTCTAAATATACATGGCTCCCCATTGGTTCCCAAGTAACTAGATGGGAGAGGGTGTTGGTTGAGTTTGGGTTGGGGAGTATATTTACTAGAGGATATAGTGCACAACTATGATTTTTCTATCTTCAAATGTCGAGGTAGAGCCTAAAATGTCCCTATCACAGGGGGAATCGTGAAATATTGCTATCCCAACAGTCTTGAAAGTGGGGAATGATGCACTGTTTTGATTGTTGTCGATCATGGATAGGACATTTTCTGAACAAGCCATCCCCTTAGGGTTGTTACAGTTTAACTGGTATAGTTTTACAATCTTCTTTTAATGGGGGAACATCATAAGCCTAAAAATAAACGAGGTGATTGATTTTATATAGTGCATGTAGCTATGCCTAAGCAGGTTGTAATCTAACTACATATTAACAGCCTCAATATCGATTAGGACCATTTTTTCGGTTAACTCTACAAGGTTGTTCTGAAGAAAACCTTGAGGTTTGATATAAGGACATTGTAAGCACACAACATCATGAGGGACATTACCAATTGGTGGGGTCTATGAACCTTCCAAACATCCATAGACATGACACCGGTGGAGGCACCTTCATTAAAAATACACCGACGAATGACCAAGTTTGGAAAGGTGACTGAGATATGAAATGCTATTGACAAGGGAATTCAGAGATCCACTTGATCCAAATATAATTTCATAAAGTGAAATTCAAAATGATCAATTCCACCTAACACTGATAGTAAGGTTTTGTGATGCACAGGAGAGTCCCAAAGAACTTCCAATATAGACATGGCAGCAAGAGATTGTGCCAAGTCATCCACAATGCCATAGTTAGGAGCATCCCAAGCATTGGGATTATTTGTGATGTGATGCAAAGGAAACTTAGGGACTTTTGGAATCCCATTAGTGTTCAGTCGAGGTAGGCGCAAGGGTTGATTAACGTAAGTGTAGTCAATCTCCTTATTAGTAGTGTAGGTTTCAGCAGTCAAATTTTATTAGTTATGTCTTATTTAAAATTTTACATCGAAAGACAACATAATATGGTGTTGGACCCTGGATTCATGAGGTTGAATCGATGAAGTTGGTGGGAGTGGATAAGGTTCCATGGGTTTCCCTGTGACTACCCCTTGCGGAAGAAGGGGTTTTGCAGGACCATTGGTTGCATCTGAGAAAACTGAGGCGGAGGAGGATTAGATGTCCCATGTGGGGCGGTAGACACATATTGTTAGTTAGCATCATTCCATAGTGAGCAAGCCTTATCCAAATGGGGGTAATGATGGGTATAGTACCCATAAACACCATATAAGGAACATGGACAGTTATTCTGTAGCTAATAGTTTTTCCTTCTTGGGAAGTTTGTTGGGATCCTAACATGTAGGGTTTTCTCCAATGTTATCAGGTGGGTTAGAGGGTTGACCCCCACCTCACTAGTGTAGGTTTTTCCCTTTATGCATTCCCTTACTCTTCTTCTTGGTTTTCTCCTATTGGTTATTGGGTGCAGGTTGGGTAGGCATATTCTGTTGGGTGTATACTTTCCCATGAAGAAAAGTGGGAACGATGGGGTGTGGCTACAATGGAGACACTAACAGTGGGCTAGGAAAAGGGTAGTACAGGTTAATAGTTGGATAGGCCAAAAATATGGTAGAATCACCACCACACATGGTTCCATTACATAAGGGCTCATGAACATGGGGAACTAAGGCATGAGATGAATAAGAGGTGATCGTTCTTATATGTGATGAAGCACATGATAAATTGGGCTTGTAACCAGGTGTAGGCACATGAACCTGATAAGGATACTCACCGGTGACTCAACATTAGGTGGATTAACATGCATTTAACTACTCATAAGTGGAGTCTAAGGTGCTTAAGGATTGGGGAGGGACACTATAGTACCGATGACACCACCCGTAGCATGGGATGTTCCTAGTGGTTCTTTCTAAGAGGAGCCTATAGAAGGGGCATTAGGGATGATTGTGTATAAGTATCTGGACTATGCATAAGTCAAGTTGTATTATTGACCCTTGAGGATAAATTATTCCTCGGTCTGTGGGCATTCAAGGGCAACGTATTTGGATATGTTGGGGAGAAGGGACTTCAGAAACCAATCTAAAAATATCATATCGTTGAGATTGATCTTGCACAAAATTCAACATCAACAACACTCATGGATGTGATTTGTTATGTGTATGTAGGTGTTCTGTCGGCATGAAATAAGGATTTCTATCCCCTCAACGTAATGGATAAGAAACTAAAAGAATTGCAGGAAAGTGGACGCTAACGACATGAAGTTGGGATGTGTCCCATGAGGTTGGTCAATATACCACTTAGTGGAAACACCAGTCAAGGTTCTATGAAATGAGAACAACTTAATGAAATCATATACACTGTTGTCCAAGGATCACCATAGTTGAAACTAAATGATGTGGTTTTTGGGGTACTCAATAGCCTTCCCTTTTAAATTTGGAATGCTTGATGGGATTTTGGTAGGAATGGGAGGCCAGCTTGAATTATAATGAATCATATCATTGGCCATCCTTACAAAATTAGGGAGGTTGAGGATAGCCATGAAAGGGAGGATTATAGTATGGTTTGAGGTGGATGGACCAAAAATGGTGTTGGTCACATATTTATTGTTGGAACCACTAGAGGCAGATCCTCCTCTAGAAAGAGGGATGCTTCTGACACTAGGGTTGGGGATGTCAATGGTAGGGATGTTGGTGGAGGTGGGAATGGTCCCATCCATGTAACCAACAGTGCATGTAAGTGAAGCTGATCTTGGATGAGAGGAGTTAGAATCATATTACTCAGAGGAGTGCTCTGGTGACTGTGTAGTGTGTCGGACTAGGGTTTCGGCTTATGGATTTGACCATGCAGTCTAAGAAACTGTATTGAGTGGGATGGCCTCAAAGTATACGAGAGTACTTCAAAGAGATATAATGAAGGAATCGCGTATGAACAACTCAAAGACGATAGATTTTAGCTAGTAAAGCTTAAATAATAAAAAAACTCCACTATGAAAGAAGAACCAAACCAAACAATAGGTCTAGAGTGTGTGCAGTAAGTGAACTGATTTAGCAGAAAAAAATAATAAGTTGAAAATATCAGTCCTATAAAATAAATGACCTACTAACCTGAAGAGATCTACACAACCAAAAGGGAAAAGCACCAAATAAATCCTCCTTAAAACTTTTCCTCTATGGGGACATCACATCCCATCAGAAAAAAAAGAAGTAGGAAGCTGAATCAAGTCATCCAATCACTAGAAAACAATGGAGACATCAATCCTATCTAGACCTAGAGAATCAAGATCAAAAAAATAGTTATAGAGCTGAGGCCACATCCAACTCCTTCTATCCTATGTGCCCCCCCACCAAATGGGATCACCTCTAGGTAAGTTACCTAAAACAAAGGATTAAAGGCTACCTCGTTCATGGACATATAGGAATGAGTTATTTTCAACTTAAACCCAAATATAGTGATTTGGATGGTCTTCAGTGCTAAGTGGGGATAATGCACCACCTAACCATTTGGTTCAATTCTTGTATTAAAATGTATGGGGGTCCTGCAGCTATCTAGGGGTAGGTCCCATAGGTCTCCTATAATTCCATCAATCCTTTGGACACACATCACAATATATTGTGGAAATTAATCCCAATCTTAGAACAATTGAACTCACAAAATTGCTTGAAAACAGGCAAGAAACACTCAAGAAGGAGACTGAAAATTGAATAATACACAAACTGTTGATAATATTAATTTACATAATACATCATTAAATATATGTAGGCTTCTCATAAATTATATACTCCAAGGATTCGAAAGCATTAGGATTTTCTTTGAATTGGTACAAAAGCAGACTTACTAAACTAGTCAAAATCCCCCAAAGGTGCATAAAGCACTTTCCAAATCAGTCAAGATCCTCACGAATTTTTTGAATGAGTATGTGCGGCTCATAAGGGTTGGATAATTGACGTTATCATGCTTTTATATGAGGAAAATAAGGGAGGTTATTTGGTGCAAAAAACAAGGCAGACTACCTTAAAACTAGCTTTAGTTTTTTTCTTAAAACTGCAGAAAAGCTAGAAACTCCTAAAAATATAGAATTGTGCACTTTCCAATCTGGGAAGACTGCACAGTTGTCATAATATTATCCAAGATATTTCTAATTCATTACATGAGGTGTTTTAGGCAATTTTGACCTCAAAAATTGAATTGGGTGCAAACTAGCTAGTGTAGGACCTAGGAAATTAATCAAAAAGATAATTATTTTATCCTAAGTCTTGGGATGGGTTTTGATTATTCCAACACCCCCTCTTAAGCCTAACTTTATGTACAATATCAGAAAAATATAAGAGATATAGGGCCTAGCAACTTACGCTTAGTCACCTTTGCATACTGCTTATCCATACAAAACAAGGAAAGAGGCAAAACCACAAACAAAAAATCCTCCCTTAAACATGGACATGAAAAAAACTGTATGAAATATGGTATTCTTTTCTCTTCACCGCATGATCATTTATCCCAAGTAAATACTTGATATTTCTAATGGTCCTCTCTGAAAACATCTTGGTGAAGATGTCTGCAACTTGCTCAGTCGATGCGCAATAGTGCAGATCAATGACCCCATCATGAACAAGTACTCTGATGTAGTGCATATGGATCTCGATGTGTTTGGTCAGCTTCCTCAGTACTGGATTAGTTGAGATTCGAATGGTACTCTAGTTTTCACAATAAATTATTGTAGAAGTCTCTGACTCAATCCCAAACTCTCCAAGTATTCCCTGCAACCACAACCATTGAGTAGTTTCATTCACAACTCCTCAGTACTATGCCTGTGTAGATGAAAGTGCATTTGCACTCTGCTTATTACTTGACCAGATGATTGGTCCATATGCAAGCATAAACACATATCCAGAAGTTGATTTCCTATAAGTTTGATTACCTTCCCAATCAGAGTCAGTAAAACCAACTAACTCTAGGCTAGATTGTTCAACATAGTGAATCCCATGAGTTTTTGTTCCTTGTACAAAGTTTAGAATTCTCTTGGCTTCCCTCCAATAGATGTCATGAGGCTGAGCCATGTGTCTAGAATCCACACTCACTGCATAAGATATATCAGGTTGAGTATGAGCCAAATAAACAAGACAACCAACCAGTTTCCTATACAGGGTGTTGATTTCCAAAGGAGTTGATTGCGCTTCTTCAAGCTTAACTCCTAAAAGGAAAGGAGTCTTGATTGGATTGGAATCCTTCATTTTGAAATTCTTCAGCAGATCTGAAGCATACTTGGACTGATGTACCTTGATTCCAAGATCTTATTGAGAAATCTCAAGCCCCAAAAATTAGCTTGACAATCCCAAATTAGTCATAGAGAATGCATGGTTCATTAATGCACTCTTCAAAGAGGAAATTTCTTTCTTGGAACTTCATGTGATCAAAATATCATCAAAATACAATACAATGATGATTAAGGAACCATGAATCAGCTTCAAATAGACATTTGGATCATACTTCCATCTACAATAGTTTAGTGGTAGCAAAAGGCCATCAATCTTGGCATACCAAGATCTGGGATCTTGTTTTATCCCATACAATGATTTCTTCAACCTGAACACAAGAGATGGATTAGTCACAAAACCTTCTAGCTGTTGCATATATATTTATTCTTTTAGATCACCCTGTAGGAAATCATTATTTACATCCATGTGATGTACTTCTTACTGCTTGGAAGCTGCAATGGCCAAAACTAGTCTTATGGAGTCCCTATTTGCAACTGGTGCAAAGGTATCGTTGTATTCAATGCCTTGGACTTGGGATAAGCCCTTAGACACTAAACTTTCCTTATACTTTAGAGGAGAACAATCCACAAAAAATTTAGTTTTTAAAACCCACTTAAACTTGACTAGCTTTCTCCGTCGGGGGGAGAATAACTAGTTCCCATGTGTCATTCTTTTGGAGCGAATGAAATTACTACTTCATGGTTGTTTTCCATATTGGGTATCCACATGCATATTCATATGTATGTGGATTATATTCAATCATTAGAAAACACTTATCAGCAAAAAAAGGTTCCTTGACAGAAAGGGCACTCTCAAATTGAGATCTGGTCCTCCTAGAATCACTAGGATTTCCAGCTAGTTCCCCAACTGCTTGGATGGTATTTTCTTCCCACTTTGGCCTTGTGGGGATGTTTTTATATGTAATTAAATCATAATTATCATACATATCATAATCATAAATATCATTAGTTCATTCACTTACAACTAAAGGTGGAGGAGGTGAGGAGGACTCTCCAATTTCTGTTGCTACCATAGGCTCTTCTTCGAAGTGAACACTCCTTTAAATGGAGGATTTTTGAGTTCTCATGTTGATCATCTTGTACCATTTGGAATATTCAGAATACCTAACAAATAGACACTCTTGGATTTGGGGTTCCAAATCCCTTCTTTTGTCTAATAGAATTCTAGCCCGTGCTCTTGAGCCAAAAATCCTGAAATGAGACACATCTAGTTTGTGCTCACTCCAAGATTTGAAAGGAGTAACTCCATCAATATGCTTGTGAGGCACCCTATTCCAGATGTAGTGTGCATATTTTATAGCTTCAACCCAAAAATTTGGTGGCAAAGTCTTAGACTCCATCGTACAAGTAGCCATCTCCTTGAGACTTTTGTTCTTCCTCTTAGCCACACCATTCTGCTGAGGTGTGTAAGGAATAGAGTGTTGCATTTGGATACCTGTATATTCACAATATTTAACAAACTAAGACTTGAAATATTCACCACCATTATCAAATCTGAGGATCTTGAGTCTCCTCCCAGATTGGTTCTCAACCAAGGCCTTGAAAACCTTGAAGTGGTCAAAAACTTCAGACTTGAGTTTAAAGAAGTAAACCCAACAGTACCTGGAAAATTCATCTATGAAGGTAAGTACATATTCCGCTTGACTCGTGGATATATGAGGGAAAGGACTAGAAATTTCACTGTGGATGAGCTCAAGAGGTGCAGAGGTTCGCTCATGAATGACTCTCTCATACTTATGATCTGGATGTTTTCCTAGAATGCAACCTTGGCAGACTCCTTTGGAAAACTTTATCTTTGGAAACCCTAAAACCATATCTTTTTCATACAAATATGGAAGGTATTTATAGTTTAGATGACCAAACCTCTCATGCCAATGTTTTTTTGCTTCATTGGCATGGGTGAGGAGAGCAGAGGGGTTAGAGAAAGGCATGACGTGTGAGAACCTATAAACTTTTGAACTATAATCCACAAGAACCTTAGCAATGAATCTACCATTAGCAATATCAAAGATTTCAACTTCATTGGGAGAAAAAACAACCTTCTTAGGAGACCCGGTGTGGGTCATCTAGTATACTGGCGAGAGATTAGCAGCAATACCTGGGACATACAAAACATCATTGAAGGAACTATGGTAAAAATCAATGCTACCTTTACCCTTAATTTCAGTTTTTTAGTTATCTCCCAGCAAAATCTTAAGACCCTTCGAATCATCAAGTGATGAGAAGGCTTCCTTTGTTGAAACCATGTGCCTAGAAGCTCCAGAATCAATGATAAAGGAATGAGACCTTACAATGCTTGCAACCAGGGCATGTACTCTCTCCTTGTCTTTGAAACTAGATCCTCCTTCCTTCTTACTTGCGCCACCAGGACAAGAGATGTTTTTCTTCTCTAGGAGTTGAGTCAGCATATCTATATGCTTCTTCATGCAAGAGCTCTCAGGATGAAATCCCTTACCACAGTATGTGCACTTGCTACCTTCACATTTACCTTTCTTCTTCTGAAAGTTCTTCTTCTTTGAGTTTGAGGACTCCTCTTGAGACTTGGACTTTTCTCCTTTTTTATCTGGAGGCTTTTTATCCTTCTTCTTATCTTTGGAATTCACCTTGGAATCTCTAGCAACCAAAGCTTTATCTTTGGAAGTTTTGATGGTGCCCATTAAGACCAATTTGTCTTGCTTCTGAGTCAAGGATTCCATGAAATCTGCCAATGATGGCATCTTTCAGTTTCGAACTGTCAACTTGGTGGCATGGAAGGTCGAAACAAATACTGAGTAATCAGGGCCAAGCTTTGAAAGGATGGCCAAGTTTATTTTTTCATCTTCTTTGTTAATACCACATTGTTTTAGCTGCAAAACTAGTGATTTGAATTTTGAGAAGTATACTTGCAAGGAATCAAAGCTGGTTGGACTCGGTGAAATCAGCTCATTCTCCAGCTGGTGACCCCTCATCTTATTTGTCTTCCCAAACAAAGCTTGAAGCTTCTCCCAAACTTCATTCGGTGATGTAATACCATCAAGATGAAATAGAAGGTCTCTGGAAATGATGATACATAAGAGACCATACACCTCATCTCTCCTATTATTCCATTTGATATTCTCTGTTGTTGGATTATGCTCAGTTTCAGTTGCCATGGTCACTATGTAAAGGCCTTTACTCCTCATCGAAATCTCCATCCTTTCCTTCCATTCAAAGTAGTTGAATGGAGTCAAGATGATTGATTGAGATTGATCCATTCTTCAGCAACTGCGCACTTGAACAGATACACTATGCTCCCAATGAGTGATGTCTACCCTACAAAAAGAAATTAGAAGAGGAGAACAATTGAGCTACTAAGGCTCTGATACCTTGTAGAAATTAAGCCCAAGATTAGAACAATTGAACTCACAAAATTGCTTGAAAATATGCAAGAAACACTCAAGAAGGAGACTGAAAATTCAATAATCCACAAACTGTTGATAATATAAATTTACATCAGCCATCATTAAATAGATGTATTCTTCTCATAAAGTATATACTCCAAGGATTCAAAATAATTAGGATGCTATTCGAATTGGTACAAAAGAAGGCTTACTAAACTAGTCAAAATCCCCCATATGTGCATAAAGCACTTTCCAAATCAGTCAAGATGCTCATGAATTTGTTGAATGAGTATGTACACCTCATAAGTGATGGAAATTTGAATTTATCGTGCTTTTAGATGAGGAAAATAATGGGGTGAGTTGGTGCAAAAAACAAGGCAGTCTACCTTAAAACTAGATTTAGCTTTTGCCTTAAACTACAGAAAAGCTAGAAACTCCTAAAAAAATAGAACTGCGCACTTGCCAATTTGGGAAGACTTAAGAGTTTTCAAAATATTATCCAATATATTTCTAATTCGTTCCAGGAGGCAGTTTGGGCAAGTTTGACCTCAAAAATGGAATTGGGTGATAACTAGCTAGTGTAGTACCTAGGAAATTAATCAAAAAGATTAATTATTTTATCCTAAGTCTTGGAATGGGTTTTGATTATTCCAACATAGAGATATCCATTAATGTGAGATAGGAGCATGAAAAGTTGACTCTAATCTCGAGAAAATTCCATAAAATCATGGCTTGAGAAAATGAGTGGAGAATTGTGCATGATGGGGGGACCTTAAGGGTTCATTTATATGAATAGGAGATATCTTTAAGGATAAGGGTTAGGGCAATTGTTTCCATCATGAATACTCTCCATTATTTGTGTCAAGTCATATCACATGCACAAGTTTCCTCTTTTTGGTAGGAGAAAACAAGGAAACAACCAAAAATCATGATGGGGTGAGGTCACTCAGTTGTTGAGAATTAGTGCGACTTGAGTTGCTTTGTTTGATATGTTTTAAGTGAATTATATAGCTCATATATTCAAGCTAAGATGCTTAGTTTTGGACCGATTTGGGGAGAATATATGTTATGACATCTCAATATAATTCTTAGTTGGGTTCCTGTTGCCCTTTATCTCTTTTTATCCTCTCATCTAAGGAATATTACGAAACCACCAAGTTTAATAGGTTTGTATAGATATGGTAAACAACACTCATGTGCCAAACTCGCATCAAAGAAGGGACTCTAAGATAGGACATGAGGATCTATGCACATGAGCTAGTCGAGCTAGCATCTATTATGTGCAGCACCTAGGAAAGAAGGGGCTCATAGATATATGTACAAAGAAAAAGGGGGACGTGGTCCATCCTAGTAAATCTATAAAACCCTACTTAATTCGGCTCAATGATATATTTCAAATGAGAATAATAATGGTTGGTTTCTTCCCGATGTTGGATTAGAGGTAAATGAGAGATATATCATATTACATATAGAATATCGATCAATATTATATCTATCATCTGATTTTTCTCTATCCTCCCAGACTAAATGCATCCCCAATGCAGTCAAGTTCCGTTAGACTAATTACTAGAGTGCTTTTTAATTAGATTCCCACGAAATCCTGTTGCTTTGTTTCTTTTCTCGTTCTCGTTTTCCATTCTATTTTCTATTTCCATATTCTTGTAAAAGAGTTATAAATTAGTATGTTTTGGTTCACTCATTTAAGGTTCCTCATTAAATGTATTAAATCTATCGTTCATATAGGTGATCCTTATTCTTAGTCTAAGTATAAGAATTTCTTTGAATTGTTACCAAGTGAAAAACTATTGGTCTTTCTAGCAGGCTATATTGCGCTCTCTTAGGTGCACTTATTGTTATGGCTATGGATCTCTTTCTCTAAGCACTCTTGTGATCTCTCTCTAGTGCACTAGTGTTGATTTGTTGTTATTTTCTCTTTTACTAATTAGGGTTTCATTAGTTGGTTCATCGTCAATATCCCAAATGAAATGATGATGTACTAATCCATGATAAGCCGCATTCTTTTCCTTTCATCTAAAAAATTTATAAAGTTGTCGACGTGGATATTTACTCTGCAAGTATGATGAGATTATGCCAATGGGTTATGTGGGTCGTTGACTTATGGATCTGTGAGCTTTGCGTTGTTACAATAGTGAATTACTTCATTTCAGAGGACACACGAGATCATTTCCATGAATCTATTGTACCACCTATTAATACTATGCATAGTTATTTCTTCTTTGACTTAGATACCTTCTTCTCGTAATCGATATATTGAACCCCTGAGCTACTTTGGATGATTTGCTAGTGAAGAATGCGATGGGATTCTTTCAGTTGATGAAAATATTGCACATTTTGTGCATTATTCATGGCACCTCTGATCTCTAACACATGCAATTGGGTGGCCTTGTCATTGTCTTGGGATGATCTGCAATGTCAAAAACTCTTGCGAAACTGAATATATTCACAAGTATGGTGATATTTCCCTCCTGCGCAGTGCTTTAAATATACCTTATTAAATAGAAATAATAGGGCAAAAACACCAAATAAAATGAAAACTAATAGGAATGAAGGTTCGTATCCCTCGGTTTTAGAGAATGCACAACATATGGATGGCAGCAAATCTCCATTTGGCCCCTTGTCCAACGGATTAGGTATATTATCATCTTTCAATATTCTAGCTATGGATGACTAATTTTATGACTTCTCTTTCATAATCTTCATCTCTCAATTCATAGATAACAAGATACATGCCAGGAATAATGTTAGACAAAGCAACACATCCATATATGTACTCATGAATTCATAAAACAATCTCCTAAAATAAATAAATAAACAAATAAAATTCTAAGATGATCATGGATATTATACATATACCATGATCTCATTTATGATATATCCTCTTTACTCGATCAGGATGTAGCGAATTTCTTCTAATTGTTGGATGTGAGTAAAGAGGAATCATTCGATAAATCCAATAAAAGGGTGTGAGGCATATCTAATGATTTTAAGTGTTTTAATATTCTTACTATATCTGAAATATATATCGATACCAAGAAACAAATTGATGGACATATCATTAAGGAGGATACCAGATAGTTGCATATTCAAAAACAAATCGTATTGCACGCTAGCTTGAATTTTGGTGTGTAGATCGTTGGGATAGATATACGTAAAACCAAAATTTTAATTGCAATAATACAAACAAACAAAAAATGAATCACTAGCAATGTTTTCAATAGAAAATTCGAATGCAGAGGGATCTCCATGGCCTGTTTGCTTCCGAATTATGCGCAACAATGATAGTATTTATGTGCATATTTGGTGCTTAGAAACAATTGTTCAATAGCTCTTACTTATAGCAATTATTCTCTTATCTGTCTCATTTTTTTTTATTACGGATTTGGTTGAATGTAAATATTCATAAACGATTTTTGGTTGATTGTCTGTTTGCACCTTCTTTATTCATGTCAATTTTCAAACAACGGATATGAATTTTCATAATGTTTTATTGATTCTTCGTATGCTATATATTGACATGATTGTCAAATCAAAGATGTCTTAGGAATACATATGAACTCATTATATTTATGTTGAGTAGTTGTAGTAATTCATATGATCCTTGTAGAGGATGATATAATGATGTAATGTCCTTGAAATTTCAAGGTAATGGCAGGAAATGATTTCTTTGATAATATTTCTTATTTTCATGTGCTGGCCACATGAAATTATTTATGATGATATTTCATGATGGTAAGATATGTGACTATTTGTGTAAGATAGTTTATTATTTGCATGTGTGCACATTTGGGTATTACAATGATACGATGACATGATGATTTTATAATGATGTGTGGTATTTCATGATATGTTGATTCTTATGATAGCATACAACTCATGGCATGTGGATACTATTTAATTCATAGATATCTGATGAGGTAAATGGATAGGATTGCATATTATTCTTTAAATGATGATAATGTTATCATGTCATCATATGTTTGGATGCAAGGACAACTTGTACAAGTTGTAGACACTATAGGTGTAGTGAAGAACAATGAAATGCACTACCGAAAGAGGAATATTTTCATCATCAGCAAGCACTAGTCTCAGGTTAAATTAAAGGTAAACATATGTTGTTGTATCCAATGAAGACACTTTACATTCGATAAAAACAGGTTGCATCAAGATCAATACATGTGATAGAACACTAAAAATCAATGGATATGGTTGAAAGAAGCATTGCAACATGAAGTAATCCACCACATTCAAGAAGATCGAAGAATGGCCAATGAGGGTGTTGATCAAGGAATGGAAATGGTAGTCTGAAATAGTCAATTCACCATGTTAAATTTCATTTATTGAAATAATATCATTCATATCCATGGAGAGCTTCTCTGCAATAAGAAGTCAACATGACACATGAAGACAAAAGTCACTAAAGGACTAATTAGTGGAATACCAAATATCACCCAAGGGTGAATTAAATCAATTTTTCTAATAAATTTATTCAAAGAATTCCAAAAGTATCAAGAGAATATGGAAGGCTAAGGGTCAACTATCCTTGGCCTATATATTGCAATCTCATTTAATGAAAGGAGAATTTTTAGCTCTCAACTTTTCATGTACTATTGTTGAACTATGAATGTGGAGAAGCCATGGACTAGCCTTTGCATAGGAATATTTATGTTATGTGGATGAATGTCTTAAACTATTTCATGCTCTTTCACATAAGAATATGGAGTAAGACTATTTTATATTTCATAATGGACTCTTCCTACAAGTCTTTATTTCTTATTTCATATGTTATTTATGTCCTTTTCCTTTCTATGGGTACTGAAATCAGAACAATATAAATAGAAAGACTATTATGATATTTATGCTTTCATTCTGTCAATTGTTTATAAGTTTCTTAAAACATCTATCTGAATTATGAATAGGAATGTTCAATTGTTATTTCATTGCTCACTCCCTTTAATCTCACTCCTAGCTAGGATAGGTTAGTTTAGTGTAGAAACTGCATTTAGAATAGTTCATTTTATATCAAAAACCTACAGTGGATTAAGCATCAACCAGTGAACCCCAAAATTAGTAATGGTTGACAGGATAGAATATGGACGCGGTCCCTAAACAAAATGGTTCGGGTTTTAATTGGGACTTCTTACTGGAGAGAACCTATATTCAACACATCAACATAAATGTATTAGTGTTGAAAACATTATTTTGGGAATGGAAATTAAAAGAGACTAAGCAAACGGGAAACTATGGTTGAATCATAGGAAATCTGTTGTGGCAATATTGTAGAGGTTTAATATGTAAGAATGTAAACTAATAAATATACCTATTTCTATATGTGTAATTGTATCCCCATATCATTGTACCAAGACTCAAAAAGAGGTAGAAGACATTCCCTGCATTCCCTATGTCAATGTTGTTGGAAGTATGATGCAAGATATGGTTCGTACTAGACTAAACATTGCCCATGTAGTGGGAGTGTTTAGGAGGTATATATTATAATCATGGAAGGAACACTAGGAAGTTGTAAAGAGGGCATTCAAATATTTGTGTGGTACTTTATATTACATAATATACCACCAAGGAAGACCTTAACCTCAAAGAGATAGATATACATTGGTTTTTTTATGCATACTATTCTCAAGAGCTTGACCACATAATATCTACAATTGGTTATGTTTTAAACTTATTTGGTGGAGCAATTAATTGAATGAGTAAGAGGAAAGCTACAATTGCACTATCAACTACAATAGTTGAGTATATGTAAATACTTATGGAAGAAATCAATATATATGGTTGTAAAGATTGTGGTCATGTATTGGATTTGTTTTAAAAAATGTGAGAATAGGTTGTGATAACTCGAGTTCAATTTTTCTAGCAAAGAACACATGACTTATGATTCCAAGAAAAATCATATTGATGTATAGTACCATATTGTTAAAGACATGGTTGAATAGAACAAAGTATTGTTGGAGAAGGTGGAGACATTGAATAATGTTGAAATTCATTAGTAAGGTTTGTTAGTACTTAAAATATCTTCTTTGTGTAAATAATCAATGGGCATCGCTACCCCTAATTATTGATTACACGAATACTTTCCCTTCCCCCTTTTTCAAAGAATATGTGTTGTTCTTTTTATAGTTTCCCAAATAAATTTGGTCTTAGGGGGTGATCAACCCTCCCCCACTTGCCTCCCCTACGACCAAGGCGTGATGAGGATCCATTGTGTTCCCTACCAAGGGTTTGGGGGAAGATCACTTAAAAGAAATTTTTTGGTCCAAATTTTGATCCATTTTGTGATTTTTTGGCTAGTAGTTTTTTGACCCATTATAAGCTAATTCATAATATATCATTATGGTTGTAAAATAAACCAAGTTAACATATTAGTTTTTTAGATGGTATGATATTGTACTATATAAAATAAGATAATACAATGAGAAAGAGAGAGAGAAACAGCTATCAAGATTCTTCTGGATGTGATTGAAACAAATGGGATGGTAGATGTTGAGCTAGTGGAGCTAAATCCCACTTGGATAAACAACAGAGTTGGAAATGCAAGGATAAGTGGAAGGCTTGTTCAAATTTTTTCTCAACATGCGCTCTTAGATGGTGTGAACTATTATCAGTCATGGGTTGAGTAGGTCAGAATATCAAACTGTTTTCCAATCATACTAGAGCTAAGTTTGGGTTCAAATAAACCAAAGGTACCATACAAATATAACCCAACTTGGGGACAATTAGATGACTACAAACAGTTGGTACATGAGCATTGGAGGAAATTTGAGCCTTAGGAGGAGAATCCCATCATTGTTCAAACCATTTCTCTAAAAGGAATAAAGAAGAAGCATGTTGCTTGGGCTCATGCTCATGTACTGAATAGACAAAAAAGCGTTGCATGATGTAGAAGGGGAATTAAAATTTCTCTATGAATCTTATGTTGTTGTCCAACCCTCTAAAGGATTAGTAGATAAGATAAAAAGATTGGAGAAAAAATCATAGTTGTTACTTGATGAAGAAATGGATTGGAGGATGAAAAGCCAAGAAAATTTGTTGGATACTAGTGATCAAAACACCAAATACTTTCATAAATTTGCAAATTTCCGCAAAAGCATTAACACCATTTGGGGCTTGAAAGATGCTATTGGAAACAGGGCTTCAATCTTTAGTGATCTTGCTACTCTTGGAGTGAATCATTTCTCAACTCTGCTAAAAGATCCAAGTAGAAACAATATTTAATAAATACTCAAGGTTATATCTTACTATCCCAGGATGATCGAGGAAGTCGATAATGATGCTCTGTTTCAGGAGATTTCCAAGGATGAATTACTTGATTGGTGAATATTTGCTCAGGGTGGTGGAGGACATAAGGTTTCAAGGCAAAATGCCAAGGAGCTTCAATCCCACTTTTTTTGCACTCGTTCTGAAGGAAGATAATCCGAACTCTCTAGATGGTTTTATACCTATTGCACTTTGCAATTGTGCTTATAAGATAATGTCTTGAAATCTTGGGGGGACAAACTATCAATATATACTTTAAAGCACCTATGGCAAGTTTGGCTCTCCCATGAAGAAATGAGGTTGTCACTACTCCTTGCATTATAAATCTTCATCTAAAGCTTCATCTCACTCTTGGAACCCTTCACAATTGGGAGGTTTGGGGCTAGATGTTCCAAAGGACTCTAGAGGTTCTATGTTGCGAAGATAGCTATTAACTTAGACCAAGGTGGAGCTTTGAAAGAGGTGAGTCAAGGTAAACTAAGTCTACTATTCAGGGTCCTTAGAGCAACCAATACCCCCAAGAGGGTTACACAATGAAGCTTATGAATCTAAATGCTAGGCGCCTAGGAGGACAAGCCTAACTAGCCCTCAAATGCTTGGTGAATTGCATCAAGCCAGATGTGTTGCTTATACAAGAAATAATGATTTTGGAAAATGTTGCTATTTCAATTTTAAAGAAGTTAATGGTTGGTTGGGAGTTTGTAGCCTTCGATGTTATCGATTTTTCTGGAGGCTTAGTAATAGGATGCTGCCCTACTTGCTCTTTAATCAATTCTTATGCTGTGATTTCAAGAATTTACACTATGGTCCACAGCTATGACCTGGATAGGTGTCTACAACATGTTAATGTTTATGGGCCCCTATGAAAATAGTGAGGCATTTCGGAACTCGTTGTAGTAAAAAAAAATGGATAGGCCATGAGAACGTAATACTTGGGCATTTCAATTTTTCCATGCCAAGAAGTGAGGTTTGGGGCACATAGGCCAAACAAAACAGACTATCAACATTCTTTTTGGAAATGTTTGAAACAAATGGGATGGTAGATGTTGAGCCAGTGGAGCTAAAGCCCACTTGGATTAACAATAGAGTTGGCACTGCAAGGATAACTAGAAGGATTAATCAAATATTTTCTCATCATACGCTCTAAGATGATGTGAACAATTATTAGTCATGGGTTGAGCAGGTCAAAATATCAAACACTTTCTCAATCATACTAGAGCTAAGTTTGGATTCAAATAAACAAAGGCACCACACAAATATAATCCAACTTGGGGAAAGTTAGATGACTACAAATAGTCAGTACGCATTGGATGCAATTTTATCCTTAGGAGGAGAAGCCCATCATTGTTCAAATCAATTCTCTAAATGGAATAAAGGAGAAACATGATGCTTGGGCTCATGCTCATGTAGTGAATAGACAAAAATCGTTGCAGTGTGTAGAAGGGGAATTAAAATTGCTCTAAGTTTTAAGTTGTCGTCCAACCCTCTAAAGGATAAGTAGATAAGACTAAAAGATTGGACAAAAAACCACAGTTGTTACTTGACGAATAAATGGATTGGAGGATCAAAAGCAGAGCCACTTGGTTGGCTACTAGTGATCAAAACACCAAATACTTTCATAAATTTGCAAATTTCTGCCATTAGAGGAAATTTGACGTCTAAAATTAACCTTATAAGAAAACAAACCATATATTATCAAGAAAATGAGTCAACCATAATGGTTGACTCGGCATGTCAGAAAAAAAAAATACCTTTGGTTTCGTATTTTCAACTTATCTCCCTCTGGTTTTACTCAAATTTTGAGCAAAAACACTCATCGGATTCCACATCCAAATAGTGCCCACAATGCATACTTTTGATGGGCCCCAACCCATGTTTTATTCTCCTTTTTCGTGGGGTGGAGCCCATCAAAAGTATGCAGACTAAGTACTCGTTGGATATGAAATTGAATTATACATCCAGCGAGTGCTCCCACTCAAAATTTGAATAAAACCACATGGAGAAAACTTGAAAATGTGAAAACAAAAGGTACTTTTCATATCTTTTCCTTCAAAATTTATAATATTATTTTATTATTTTAACCAATATTATATTATTTTCCTTAGGAGGCCCATTTTAGCCCTCAAAAAATAATTGGCATCATTTGGGGCTTAAAAGATGTTATTGGAAACAAGGTTTTAAATTTTAGTGATCTTGCTACTCTTGGAGTGACTCATTTCTCAATTCTACCAAAAGATCCAAGTAGAAACAATATTCAATAAATACTCAAGGTTATATCTTACTATCCCAAGATGATCGAGGAAGTTGATAATGATGCTTTGTTTCAAGAGATTTCTAGGGATGAATTACTTGATTTGTGAATATGTTCTCAAAGCGGTGGAGGACAGAAGGATTCAAGGCAAAATGTCAAGGAGCTTCAACCCCACTTTTTTTTCACTCGTTCTGAAAGTAGATAATTCAAACTCTCTAGATGGTTTTAGACCTATTGCACTTTGCAATTGTGCTTATAAGATTCTATCCAAGCTTATTGATATGTGCCTTAAAACTTTCCTCTCTGACTACATTTCTTCATAGTAGTTTGGATTTCTTGAGGGAAAGCTTATACACGAGGCAATTCGATCAACACAAGAGACATTGCACATAATCAAGCTTACAAAAAGTCTTCCTTTGTGTTAACATTAAACCTATCAAAGCCATATGGTCATGTCTTGGATCTTTTTAAGATCATTATTGTCACATCTGGGCTTTTCTTACAATATGTTTAAATGGGCAATATCTTGTGTGTCCTCAACGATTTATTCAATTATGATAAATGGCACGGCTTCTCCAAATTTTTAGGCTTAAAGTGGCTTACATTAGGGTTACCCCTTAACACCCTATTTGTTTATATTAATGGTCGAAGGTTTGAGCGAGACCTTTTTTTCATGCAAAACATAGTAGGAAGATTCAAGGGGTGGTGATTGCAAGTAGATTTGTTCTCTCATTTGCTTCTTTTATATGACTTCCTCATGTTCAATTCCAGTAAAGGAACCTAATTCATATCTTAAATATTGGGGCTTAGTCATTAAGCCAAATAAATATCGTATTTTTTATTGGGAGTGGTTGGATGACAAAGTTGAAAGAAAATTTTCAAATAGGAGTAATAGATGAATCTCGAGGAGGGGAAGTTTGTCTTGATCAAGGCAATCATTGAAGCAATACTATTCTTTTGGCACTTCCTCAAGAAAATTCCTAAAGGTGTCATGATTAAAATTAAACTATGTGCAAATTACTTGTGGAAAGGTAGTCTAGAGTATAAAGAGGCAAACTTGGAAAGCTAGAATATGGTTGCTATACTCAAGAGTAAAGGGGGTTGGGGCATTAAACATTTACTTCAATTTGGAAGAGCTCCAACAGACAAGTCCCTTGGGCATGTCTTGACAAAAGACAGTCCTTGGCGTGAAATCATCAAAAAAATAAAAATAGATCTCGATAGTTTGTTGGATTGGATCAAGAAGCCACATAAATCCTCTACAAAGGTATCCAATCATTAAAGAGCTATGTTGAATGCTTTTAGCGTAATTGGGTAACGACTAGCATGGAGGGTTGGCTCTAAGGAAAAAGTATGTGGGATCTGATGCAATTATAGGTTGTGTTGATAGTATCCTTAAGATATCATACACTTCCTTCAAACCAGAGGTCTTTGTACCCTCCACAAATTTGAGGAAAACTCCTCACTCTGGGCACAAGGTTGGATGTCCACACGAGATGTTGGACTGGTGAATGAGTAAGCATAAGCATGGAGTCGTTTTATAAATGAATTAAAAAAAGGGCAAGCTAGACTGCTAGACATGCAAAATGAATTAGCCCGATGTTAGGAGAAGTATTGTATCTCATATTGTTTCTCAATTAGGTATTACTCACCGTTAGATCTACAAGCTCTTTCAAATGACGAGGCCGAAAGAAAATTATAGAAGGTTATTGCCCCATCTAAAGCAATCTTTGGCTTGTTTTACATAATCATATTCTGGCCTAGAATATATTACAAAGAAAGCATATGGCATGGATGTAATGGTGCACTCTCTATCACGCAGATTCGTAAACTAGTTATCATTTATTTGTTGAATGTTCTTATGCAAAGATGTTCTCTAATGTGGAATCCTCTTTGAGGCTAACAACATTGTGGAGTAAAGACTTGGATATGGGAAATATTAAACACAGGTTTGCTCGCAATGATATAAAAAGCTATAGAGCAATTCAATTCTTGGAGTTGTGGAGATAAAGATATCAAGAAATGAAATGACTTTTAGAATAAATGTGCCTAATTTCAAGCATTATCTCTACTCAATGACTTCCAAAAACAAGACAAGATTCCAACTACTCATGTAAGATTTCCCCCCAAATTAATAAACCTAAAACATGGGGACACTTCGATTGATCAACTCAAACAAATGGTTGTAGGTACAGTGCTAGCTATGTTCTTTTCCTTGATGACAATAATTATTATGAACAGGAGGTATTTATTGGAGAAAGAACCAATAATTTGGGTGAATTTACAGTTCTTTCGTTGCTTCCAAGGGTTGCACTAAACAAATGAATTATTTCCCTTCAAGGTTTTTGAGATTCAAGATTTGAATATTAGGTGGATAAAGTGTGAAAATCATCTTCAAAAAACAAGTCTATACAATTTTGTTGATTTTTGTACCTAGAAGAGTGTTCCCCTAGTGACTTTTTCCTAGGTCATTAAAATGGGGAAATGAAAGTGACCCTTGCAATTAATAACTTAAGATGAGTTTTAATTTTCACTTTAGAGAATAAAGTGACTTTTTGATAAATTTAAGTGAGGTGAGTGAAATTAACTTTGGAGAGAATAAAAAGTGCATTTAATTTCATCCATCCATCTAATTCATTTTGGGCCCTTGAATTAGAGGACTATTCAGCTTCCTCAATTAGACACCAAAAAGGGAAGGAAAGGCTTTAGAGTCTCATTATGTTTTTCATGAGTCAAAGAGCACAAAAGTAGAAAAAATTGCAGGCAGAGAGAAAAGAGTCGAGGGCACGTTTCCCACAGCAACAGAAATTACATTTTCGTATAGCATGTTTCTTGAGAAAAAATTTGGGCACATTTTTCAAGGCAGATTTCTTAGGCATGCTTTTCAAGAAGAATAAAAAAATTGGGCACAAAATTCCGTAGAGTCTGTACAATTTTGTACAATCCATATAGTTCATACATTGGGCACAAAAAAACAAGGCAGTGCATACAGTCCGTATGGTACAACAATGGGCACAAAAATCCAGGCAGACTGCACAGTCAATTTGGCACAATTTTTTAGGCAACTAATTGGCAGAAATTTTGACTGTAAAATTTTTGAATTTCAGTCAATTTGCTCAGCACTGTGGTAGAGATAAGTTTCTCTGTTTTTGTTGTACTTTGATTTTATGCAAAAAATAAAATTCTCTCTAGAACAGGATTTCCCCGAAGGTTAGGGTTTTGCCTAGGTCATTTACCAAAAATTTCCAAGCCTGCTTTTTCATGTGTGACTGTGTTTTTTTAATTGATGTTCATTAAAAGTAGTAAAATCCTTTATGTGTTTCAGTCATAGATTGTTTATGAGATATGACTTAATTTGCAGTTGAAAGACAATTGGGTTGGGCATTAAACAATGGTGAAAATGGTGGTTGAAACCAGTTGGGGGAATGCTGAAAATTTACATGGTATTAGAGCTTTGTTAGAGGAGCAGCAATTGAGGAGTTTACAACTAGATTTGAGAGAGATTTTTCTCTTTGTGTTGGGCATGTTGATATAGAGAGAGCATCCATCATCACCAGTGTAGACATTGATATTGAGAGGGAGTATTCTTTGTTCACTGACCATTCTTTCAGTGCATCCACCACCAACATGTGGTATATTAATAGTGGAGCTTTGAGCCACATGATAGGTGCTCGAGAGATGTTCTTTGAGCTTTCACAAGCATGGATAGATGTGGAGGTCGTGTTGGGAGATGACACGATTGTCAGAGTTGTTGGGCGTGGGACCATTATATTTCAGAGAGAGTCCACGAGTCCCATGACTTTGAGGGTCGTATAGTTTGTACATGGAATGAAGAAGAACTTGATATCATTTTCCATGATCAAGGATAGGGGTCTTCAGGTGTCCTTCCTAGATGGACATGTGCGCATATTCCCCAAGACTGCAAGACCATCCACCTCTTACACCATTGGAGTCGGATGTGGAAAGCTATACAAGCTCTTGTTTCAGCCCCAACATGCTTCGACACAGTAGCGGTAGTGAGCTTTGTGAGGTATGGCATAGGAGGATGGCTCATATGCGTCATCCAACTTTGAGGATGTTGAGGTACATGGTTACAGGTTTGACTAAGTTCAACACTGAGCACAGTGATGTATGCAAGGGGTGTGCTTTGGGAAAGTACACCAAGACTATTTTTACGAGTAGTGATAGCAAGTCAACAAGAGTACTTGATTTGATACATTTCGACTTGTGTGGTCCTATGTCATTTGTTTCTCTAGAGGTTTTGAGTATTATGTAACATTCATCGACGACCATTCCAGGAAGACCTAGATCTACTTCGTGAAGAACAAGAAATCTAAGGAGGTCTTGCAGAGGTTCCAAGGGTTCAAAGCTCTTGTGAAGAACCAGACTGAGAGGAGGATTCGGACACTTAGATCAGATAATGGGGGTGAGTATACCTCTAAGGAGTTTGATGAGTGTTGCAGACAGGAGGTTATTCGAAGACAATTGACAATACCATACACTCCTGAGCAGAATGTAGTGGTAGAAGGGAAGAACTGATCTATTGTTGGAGCAACAAGAGTCGTGTTACAGGATCAGTCCCTTCCTTTCTTTCTTTCGCAGAGGCATGTAGAATAGTTGTTTACCTTCAGAACATGAGTCCCATCGTGCCTTAGGGAACAAGACTCTTCAGGAGTTGTTCACACGCAAGACACCTAAGGTGAGTCATTTTCATATATTTGGTTGCCTGACTTTTTCATGTCCCTTCTGAGAAGAGGACAAAGCTTGAGCCCACAACAAAGAGAGGCATCTTTGTGGGGTATGATGAGACTTCAAAGGGCTTCCGCATCTATCTTCCTGCTATGAGGAAAGTTGTTGTGAGGAGAGAAGTGAGATTTGTGAAGGAGAAAATAGAGCAGTAGGTTCCCTCACCTCAAGTAGCTTCATAGGCACCTTCAATGCAGGTGACATGTTCATAGGTTTCTAGAGTTACTAGACCACAGAGTACATGGACAAGATCTTCAGGTTCAGCCAGCGGGTTCTTCATGGACAAGTTTTGGTTCTCAAGTCACAGGTTCACCTTCCAGAGCTACCGAATCACAGATTTCACTAGTTATTGGTTCACTAGCTCCTGGTACACAGGTTTCTAGGCCTTCTACTTCTGGGAGTTCCTCAAATGATGACAGACTAGTTTGGGAGCACCCTTCAGAGAAGAAGCCTAAATGGCTTCGAGAGACCCTGAAGGAAGCTAAGGATTTTGGAGTGCCCAAGCAGCTAGTGAGGACTATAATGATGCCAAATAGGTTGGGTGTGGCCTTGGTTGATAGTCTTCATGATTCAGAGCCATCGGCTTTTGAGGAGGCCTCTCAGCATCATGTTTGGAAAGATGTCATGATTGAAGAGTACCATTCCATCATGAAGAATGATGTTTGAGAGATTGTGCCAAGAACTGAAGGTAAGTCAGTGACGACTTCTCATTATCTTTACAAGGTAAAGCATGCTGCAGATGGCAGTGTGGAGAAATACAAGGCTCAGTTTGTGAAGCAAGGGTTCTCACAGGTAGAGGGAGTTAATAATGATGAGATATTTACATCGGTTGTTCATTATACTTCTATAAGATCATTGATTTCCCTTGTTGCGGAAATGGGTTGGAAGATTCATTAAATGGATGTGAAAACTGCATTTCTCAATGGAATCATACAGGAAGAGGTTTATGTTGAACACCCACAGAGCTTTGAGATTCATGGGAGAGAGTCTCATGTGCGCAGGGTGAAGAAAGCCTTGTATGGGCTGAAGCAAGCTCTTCGAGCTTGGTATTCCTGGATAGACTCTTACTTACTATCAATGGGTTTTCAAAAGAGTGAGGTTGATCCAAATCTCTATTTCATCATGGTTGGAGATGATCCGCTCATTCTTTTAATGTATGTGGATGATTTGTTTATCACAGGTGAGGCTAGAGACCTATTGCACTTTGCAAGAGAGATCTTGCTTCAAACTATGAGATTATTGGCATAGGGTTGATGCATTATTTTTTGGGATTAGAGGTTTGGCAAGAGCCTGGTCATATTTCCTGGGGCAAGGGAAAGTATGCAGTAGATATTCTGAGGAGATTTCAGATGGGGGATTGCAGGCCGATATCTACACCTATGGTTACCAACTGGAAGAAGCTTCATGCTTTTGATAGAGTTGGTGAATCCTACCTTATATCGTCAACTCATAGGTTCGTTGATGTATTTGGTCAACTATAAGCCAGATCTGTGTTTTGTGGTGAACACTCTCAGTTAGTTCATGGTGGAGCCTAGGAGGGTGCATTGGGTTGCCGCAAAACATGTATTGAGATACCTTGCATGTATAGTGGATTATGGTCTAGATTATAGGAGATCGGATGGGGTTAGATTGATTGTCTTCACATATTCAGAATGGGCAGGTAGTGTGGCAGACTGAAAGAGCACTTCTGAATGTTGTTTCAGTTTGGGCTCGACAGCAATGTCGTGGTTTAGTCGAAAGCAAAAGTCTATTGCTTTGAGTTCTGCAGAAGCCGAGTACATGGCAGCCAATCAAGCTAGTTGTGAAGCACTGTGACTGCGCAAGTTATTGATGGATTTATTTGATCAAGAACTGAGGCCTACAGTGATTAACTGTGACAATCAGAGTTGCATCCAACTCTCTGAGAATCTTGTATTTAACGACAAATGCACATTGAGATCAAATACCATGTCATTCGCAATTATGTTCAAAGAGGCGTTGTGGTGTTGCAATACATTTCCACTGATGAGCAGGTTGCATATATCCTGACAAAGTCTCTTGGAAAAGGCAAGTTGGGTGTGGTGCAGAACACCTTCCTCAGTAAGAGGGAGTGTTGATTTTGTACCTAAGAAAGTGTTCCCCTAGTAACTTTTGCCTATGTCATTAAAAGAGAAAAATTAAAGTGACCCTTGCAATTAATAACTTGAGATGAGTTTTCATTTTCACTTTAGAGAATAAAGTGACTTCTTGATAAATTTAAGTGAGGTGAGTCAAATTAATTTTGGAGAGAACTAAAAGTGGATTTAATCTCACCCATCCATCTAATAATTTTGGGCCATTGGATTAGATGGCTATTTAGCTTCCTCATTTAGACACCAAAAAAGGCAAGGGAAGGCTTTAGAGTCATTATGTTTTTCATGAGTTGGAGAGCACTGAAGGAGAAAACAATTGCAAGCAAAGAGAGAAGAGCATAGGGCATGTTTCCCAAGACCGTACAGCAACAAAAATTACATTTCCGTAAGCACATTTCCCGAGGAAAATTTTGGGCACATTTTGTGAGGCTATTTTCTAAGCAAGATTTTTTAGAATAAAATAATTCTGGGAACATAATTTTGTACTGTTGATACAATTACATACAGTCCATAAAATAGACACAAAAATCAAGACAATCCGTAGAGTTTGTACGATACATCAATGGGCACAATAATCGAGGTTGTTCGCACAATCAGTTTGGCACAATTTTCAAGGCAGCTAATTAGCAAAAATTGACTGTAAAATTTCTAAATTCGGTCAATTTGTTGGGCTCTGTGGTTGGGATAAGTTTTCTCTATTTTTCTCTATACTTTCATTTTATTGCAGAAAATAAAATTCTCTCTAAAACAGGTTTTCCCAGAGGTTGGGGTTTTGCCTGGGTCATTTGACCAAAAATTTCCAAATCTGATTTTTGATTTTTTGGGTGACTATTTTTTAAGTTGCTGCTCATTAAAAGTAGTAAAATTCTTCATGTGTTTCACTCAAATTGTTTATGAGACTTGACTTATTTTGCAGCTGAAAGTAAATTGGGTTGGGCATCAAACAATGATGAAAATGGTGGTTGAAACCAGATGGGTGATTGAAACCAAGCTCAAGGAGTGATGGAAAATTAACAAATTTGGCTATCCACATAAGAGACCTAGTCAACTCTTTTAATTAGATCACCTTTGATTATATCTATCGACAATATAATGAGCATATAATGAGCAAGTAGATGCCATTTCAAAGGTTGGCCTAGTTGGTACTCTTTTACAAGTGGCATAAGATGAATGCTACTCGAGGATCACAATATCATCCGAGACATTTGTACACCAAAGCATCTAGTTTCTAAAGTTTTATATGCATTGATGATGAAGCTAAAAAATGTATGTAGTTATTTAGCAATTCATCACTGTAATACGCCATAGTTCTACTTTTGGATAATGATCAATTCCAACAAAAGACTTTGATTTACAATGGAAGATGATACTTCACTAGGCACTAAATCTTTATAAATCATTCTGTAAGGATCACACAACAAGGTTACTGACATGGAAACTAAGGTCTTCTTTCATGCAAATATCCTCCAGCAATTCCTTCATGAGCTTCCTGCATAATAGTATTCCCTAATCCCTAAACCGTGCAAAAGGGATGGGACCAACCTCGATCAAGTACGCCTAGGTAAGGATACATTGGTTTTCATCTCTTTTGGATACTATGGATAGGAGTGTTTGACTAGTGGAGAACTCTATGGTTTGTTGATAGCCCATTTTTTGCATATTGAAGAGTATATTATTATTCTACTCAACATACATAACAATTTTTTCCCGATGAAAAAAAACCTTATTACAAGTTATACAAAGTTAAATGGTTATATTGTTAAAATAGTACTTTGAAATTGTACTAAAAATATATAATCAAAATAATGTTTAAAACATAAATTAGTTAGATAAATGTTTAATAACACCCATTAACCAGAAGAGTGTTACAAGAGCCCAAACCATGGCCCAGCATTCTTAGCGACACGTGATCAAGCTCTTCAACCACCTCGTCGTACTTCAAGGTCTCAAATTATTTACCATGTATACAACTCTAGTTACCACAAAATAATCTAATTAATTACAAAGCCATGATAATTAACCAAACAATCTAGTTATTCACTACAATATTTCATAACCAATAAAAAAGCACAATCTTAGAAAGAAACAAACCAGAATTTTTAGTTTATTTAGACGTACAAGGTTCTTATTCAAGGACAATACATAATCAAGACCAAAGAGATAACGCATTAATAACTTCAAAGTTAAAATAAGACTTACTTAACAAGGTAACCATTGAAATGATTATACCGTCACCTTTCAACACCTTTCAACATATGAGCCTACAATATAAGAAAAAAATAGCCAACCATGCAATAACAATTTCATCATCCACATTCACTCTGATCATCATAATTCTGACTGCGTTTGTTCAAATTAAGACATCAATAAGCTAGAAGCCCGTAATTCTGAAAGGTTCTGTTCGAATCAAGGCACCAATAAGTTTTAAAAACTCATTAGTTTAGATTTAATATTTGTTATTTAATGTTCCCTCCCAATGCCTTTATCTACCTTGGGAGTTTTTGCCCAACACTATCCACCATTACCTTCTTAGAAGAAATTGACCTTTACCATTATGTTAAACCCATATATACCATGAAGAAGCAAATTGTTAGCTTGATAATTAAAACATCATGGTACTTGAGTTCTTTGGACGGCATCAATCATGCTACAATCTCCAACATTGGTTACCATGTCAGTTACAATCCAACTCACTGTAAATCAATCATACTGCACTTATACGTTGGTTGTGCTGCATGTAGCTTCACATCATTATTAGCTAAAACTATAACTCCATTTATTGTAAGCATAGAACACAAATTCTCTACATCTCAAATACATGATTATTAATTGCCCAAACTTTAACTCCGTTTCTTGTAAGAAACGCAAACTAATTTACTATAGCTCAAATACATAATTGCTCGCTTACACTTGCATAAAAGAAAAACTATAATTCCCTATGTATTAATGTTACTGATTGCTTAGCGTTTTTAACTGTTCACCTCACAAATGAAAAAAGGTGTAACATCTCACTTCTAACTTCTGTTGCTATCTTATAATTTTTAATTGTTCACTTCATAAAATTGCAAAATCTTATCATATTATACCAACTGTGTTGACCTTTTAAACCCCAAAAAATAATTTAAATTCCTGGAGTAATGGAACTATTCCTATCCTCCAGACAACTATGTGCTACACGGAAAAATAATAAGCTATTATTGTCCTCGAGACAACGCCTATGTAGTACAAAAAGGAGTAAGCATAATATTTTAGGTCATGGGCCCTATCCAGCATGCCAGATTTGCCAAATGACAATCCATTTGACCAGATCATTATTTCTTGTAATGATCACAACATTTTTTAGGATTAGACAAAAGCATCTAACCTCTATGGTTTCTAGGTACTCAGTTGCAAGCAAAAGCATATCCGCCACCTAGAATGGGAACCACAGTTCCACAAGACAAAAAAACTCGCTATAGCACAACATTATAATTTGACTTGTATGAACAAGTGATTAGCTGGACAAATTTTGAGGAAATATCACCTAATTATACAGGTAACTACATTTATTCTATTATTATAAGCAAATATTCGCTATAAATACTTACATAGCTCCTTCATTTGGATTGAAATTACCTGATATCCTCGGAATAGCTTCTGTTTTGGGCTCATTATTATTTCTATACCCTGTGTAAGTTTAATTTTATAAAAAAATGGAAATATTCAATTCAACAGCAGAACAATAAATCAATTGAAAAAGAAACCCAAATTAGCAGAACAATTAAATCTAATATTAAAATGTGATGAGCAAAACAAACACTCAATCGGAAGGTTCCATTTAAATTAAATATTGCATACCTGACCACATAACTAAACCCTGATATCCGTGTACAACTAAATTACAACAGTCTTACTAACCCAGACAATTTAATTCATTCAAGTGTGTCTCCATAGGCTTCTACATTCGCAGCTGAAATGGGTAGTTAAGCACTGGCTAAACCTGCTAAAAACCATCTAGCATAGCCACGACCTTTTAATTTACAGTAGGTAATAATAAAATGTCCTGTTATGTATTTTCCTGCAGAGTCCCTAACTTTGGAACCTTGCAACATATTATGCCACGAGTCAAACAGTAAACCTGGTAAATAAAATTCAGTATTCCCACTTTAGGTTAACCCGCAGCTAGAGATTAAAGAAAAATGAATCCATTCAACAAGATGTTAAAATTGCAGCATTTTAATCAAAGCTTCTGATTAGAAGATAGCACGTTCCTAAATCATTTCTTTAGTGGTTGGTATTGATGATAGTGACACTTCCAATGACATTCAAAACATTCAACATAAACAAAAGAAACTTGTAACTAACACCCAGACTTTGAGAACAAAGATATATTACAAGAGTGGAGATATCTCTAGAATTCAAAATTTAATTGGTAAGTCACCTATTTCGACCCATTATCAGTAGAGCATCAAGGCATTTTTAAATTCCACCATATACGCATTGAATCGCAGTCTTATGGACATGATGTGCTTTCTCAGGTAGTTAATACAAAAGTGGATATTGCTGAACGATCTCCAAGATTCTGGTTCATGAATCAGAATATGTCTGAAGGCCAAAGGTGCCATTAGTTTTCTTTCAAAAAAGAGACTTTCATTAATGGACATGCAAGAACATTTCAACATGCAAAAAATCAGAATCAAAAGAGTGCACTTGGAAGCAAATCAAAACTTGTAAAACCTATAGCATCATTCCAAATCCAGCAATAAAAAGTCCAAAATAAATTCACAAAAAATGGCATGCAAGAGTTGAAAGCCATGTTGCCAGATCATCTAACACGGGAGCAAAACATAACATAATAAAATATTCATCTGAATCCATATTATGGTGTGTGATCTGGAAACCTACCTCTCAAGTTTGAAAATAATAAGTGAAGGCTTAGACAACTATACCTGTAAACAAAGATACATATGCCTGACTTTCTGGTGAAGCAAATTTTCACTGTAATAACAGGAAAGTGAAACACAAAATAATAAAAAAATCATCTGAAGCCATATTATATTATGGGACCGAGAAAACCTATCTCTCAAATAATAATAATAATAAAACAAAAAGGTGGAATAACGAAATAAAACTGACAACAAAAGGCAAAGTCTTACACATGTAACATAAGTGAAAGCAACAACAATCAAAGCATTGCATTAAAGCCTTGCAGAAAGTCTTAAAAATACAAAACAAAAAGGTGGATAAAACTAAAATTGGCAGAAAAAAAAATGGGTGGCAGAAGGTTCCAATCTAGCTTCAAAGTTCAAACTATAATACGACAAAGAGCTTCACTGCTATTCGATAGACAGTCATCTGTCAAACTATGCAAAACTCAATAGTCAAGACACCATGTTGCCTAGAATGAGCTGGAGACGGATAGATATGTTACCATAGAAATTTTGTACTCTGCAGGTACTTCCAGCTCTCTCGATGCACCTTTCCTTGGCATTGTCTTCAAAAGGTGGACAATCATAGTATTCCACTATCGTTATTTTGGTACCAGTGGTCTGACTTAAAGATGAATAAAATTGCGCAGAATACTACTTGCAACAGACCCTCAATAAAAATTTGATCTATCATAATATAAGTGGATATTAAAATATGCATAAATATCCTACGATAAGCATTTGAAGTTAGGGTGTAGATATGTACCTACTAAAGAAAAAACACAATTCAATTATTTTGCAAAAGATAACAATAACAAATGCATATTCAAACAGAGAACTACTATGAGTAAATGAAGCTTTAAAATATGCAAAAATGCTTACGTATGAAGAGATGCATATACACTAAATAAAAAAAGTTTGGCATGCAGACAAATAAAACAAAATCCTGAACCCTACGAAGTACATGATCAAGACACTAACACGTTGCATAGTCAAGCACAACATGAGTATGAATTCATCATCTTGCATAGTGCATCAGATGTTCCTACAAAATTATTTGTTCCTAATCCCAATGCCAGTATGCCAATATGAGGAACTATTGTTCATGTATGGATGATGATGGCACACGATGTCTCCAAATATGATTCTCATGCACCTTCCCTCCCATGAATAGAAAATTATTCTTCATCCTTTCTCCATGCTTGACTGATGCATATCTCCATATTCCCCCTAATAAATGTAGAATATACCATCCTACCTATTGTATTATGGATGATAATGGCACAAATGATAGCAATAACCACATGCAAAAACAAATGGAGGATATGCTGATGACGACAACATCAATCATGACAGCTAACAACGATGCAATCTGATGCACCAACATGATGCTGATGATGGCATTGATTTCTAATTTCATGCTTCAAAAGGAGCATTAAAGAGTAGAATACATCCCTCGAAATGTTGTTGTCGCCAACCTAATCTGGTATCACTGCGATGACGACGAGGATACACCATTGAGATCTGATAAAGAAACACCAGGAGCTCCATCGACTGAATGTGCCATAGATCCAGCTGAATCTTTCTTTCTTCCAAAGGGATTCTTTGAATACGTGTTTACGTCAAGGAATAAACAAATATGTTGTCTAGAGAACTTTGAAAGTTTTAATCTACTCATACTACAATGAAATCATTCTTAATGCAAAAAAAGGATATTGTATCCTCATGCCACCTCGATCTGAGCTTGTGAGAACTGCACCTTGTAAGTTGTTGTGAACAACCACAGCACTATTTAGATCCTGAAAATTTCAGGAAAAGGGATCACAGTAATTAATGAAAACTTGACAACCCTGAGAGTGTGCCAATAATAATGCTTCAAACATATGTCCTGCTTCATGCTGAGAGTCTTCAACATGATGATTCTAGGCTATGTAAATACATGACACATGTTCAGAATGATGACTAAGACATCGACAAAATAGAATAACTTGGTCATTTAAACACAAGCTAACCTTTAATTTATAAAGCAAACTGTGCTCCATACCTCGAATTCTATAAAGCAAACTGTGCTCCTTCCCTGCCGCAAGACTTTCATCTGTTTGAAACCAGTTTGTCTGCACAATAATTCAATAGTTAGAAATACCAAGACTTGAATCTGTAATTCCAATTTAGTAAAGTTATAATGAAGATCAATTACACAAGAAAATAGAAAATAGCATAACATTATCAGCAAACTATTAATGCATTTCAAAGGAGATATATAAGCTCATCTACATACCCACTAAAAAGCCCTCGTAGCTCAGCCTCACTTGTGTTCTCACCAAGATTGCCAATGAATAGAGTATTGCATGGGGGGTTGTCCTTCATATTCTGTAAGTATAACAAAATAATATAAGTACGTACCACAAAAACGCTGCAAAACAATTAGTCCAAAGGGGATTTCAAAGGTTGAAATGGATTTAGATCATGATCAGGCTTGAAATAGAGGCACAGAAAGAAAAAAATCATGTTACTAAGGGATTTATAGATTTACAGTGATTTTAATTTATCTGAAAAACGGTTGAGTGTTGCATCATTGAAAAATTAGAAAAAAAGCAGAAGAAGGTTCTTTATTTGGATGTTGGCCACCTTCTATAGATTTCTAAGCCAGAACCACACCCTAGGGCTTAGGGATAGAAATGACAAATACGCAGAAAATATTATTTAGCACATCCTTGTTTGAAAATTGCCCTCTTCTATAGATTTTTAGTATTCACAGCACTGGCAACATGCTAGGTTTTGAAATTTTGAAGTTGGACAAATATGCAGGAAGAATCATTCAGCACATTCTAGGGTGCTCCTTTCCTATTAATAGAAGGAACAATGGCACATATAACCAGAGAAAAAACAGTTCTATTTTATTCAAAAGATGGAAATTATTTGACCCAACTCCCTACCATAATTGATGCTAAGTTTGATAGAACAGCCAAATAAAATGAACATTATGATTAAGCCAATTTGTCAATTTAGGATAGAATAGTTAAGTTTAGCCTGATTTTCAGATAGTTTATCCAATTCACCTTTTTGTCACCCTTTTCAACCATTAAAAAGATTCTTTCATGAAAGTCTGGTATCGTTTTATTACCTGAATAGTAAGGGTGGTTTCTAGGATTTATTTCTGAACAATTTGTTTTACTAACTTGGCATTTTCCTAAAAAGAATTATGACTTCTAACCAGTGTTGTGCCCAAGCAACAACCCCCAAACCAAAGGTAACTGCTCTCAAAATGTGCTCAGGACAATTGCAGGTCAAATAACCAATCCCAAGATTAAAAAAGCAGTCCTTGCCATTACTGAAGCACCTCTGTTGCACAGGAACCTTTCCATGTGTTTAGGAAACTCATTCCTAAGCAACAGAACCTTTCCATGTGTTTAGGAAACTCATTCCTAATGTTCCATCATTTCAGGGAGCTTGGGAACAGGAGCGAAACATTCCAAATTCAGTGGGAATGGTTCCGGCAGTTTTCCACAGGGATACAACATATAAGACTTGTGACAACAATCAATAGGAAAATAACTGAGTATGAAGCCATATATTTGGGGCCCTTAGAGGCTATAATGAGGTTGATCGTGTTGAGATGCATTTAGGAGTAGGATTCAAGTGCAATAGCTTAAGCTTCACAACCTCCATTACTAGGTGGGGACTACGTTACTCTAATGAGTCTCATCCTAGCATCCCACTTCCAACTACTACTATTATTAGAACACAAAAATTAGGAGTTGCCCGTAGAATTATGAAATATCAATGGATAGTGGAAATGTTTGTGTTTTTCTGCTTAGTGGTTTCACCTTCCAATTTTCACATTTCAATTTTCAATTTCTGTTATCTATTTTATAAATTAGGTACATGACTTATTTTGTAAACAATATCTAACAACTAACCGCATATTATTTGTTAGTTTTGTACCTAGGGAAGTGTTTCCCTAAGTGACTTTAGCCTTAGTCACTTAGAAAGGGGAAATAAAATGACTCTTGCATTAAATGACTTAAGTGACATTTAATTTGACTTTAATGTCTAAAGTCAGTTTTTGATAAATTTAAGTGGGTGAGTGAAATTAATATTTTAGAAATAAAATATGAGCAATTAATTTCAACCGTTGATCTAATCTAGTATTCACTGTTGGATTAGATGGGCCCTAGGGTTTACTCAAAAAGGCAAGGGAAAGGCATTCTGCCTCACTTTTGCAGATTGAAGTGAGAAGAGAGAGCTGAGAAAAGAAGTTTTCTTTTCTGAAATAAAAAGGAAAAATTTGCAGCACGCAAATCAAGGAGGACAACACCAAAGATGGCATGAAAATCGAGGAGAGGGCAGCAGCATTTATTGCTGGTCCATACGGTACAATTTTTGAAGCAGCATGCACTTTTTCGAGGCAGATTTTTGGGCACGATTTTCGAGAAAAAAATTCCTAGACACGGATTTTGAGGTCCATACAGTTCATCCATATAGTCCGTACAACGGCACAGAAATCGAGGCAGAAAACAGAAGAAAAAAAAACCGAGTTTGATTTTTTCTGTTTGGCACAGAAAACGAGGCAAAAATTCTCTCTTCCGTGTTGAGAAAGGTTGGTCTGAAAATTTTTGAGTTTTGCTGTAAATTTCCTAATAATAAAATCTCTCTCTCTGCCTGGTTTTCCCCTTGTGGGTTTTTCCAGGACCATTAGTCGAAAATATTTGTGTTATGTGTGTTGAATGGCGTGCTGATATTTATTTTCTGTCAGTGAAAAATTGTAGATTCAGCAGTGTTTTAAAGTCTGAAAATTTCATGTTTATTTCCAGCACTTTTATTTTATGAGAATGTCATAAACAGAGTTAAATTTTACTTGAAACCGGCGGCTGAAAACTAGTGAAAAATCTACATGGTATCAGAGCTGAGTTGGGCAGAAAACTAAATTTTAGCAGTGAAACAGTCATTTCCAGAAATCAGAGAAAACTTTTGTGACAGTAGTACATTTTGCTGAAACTTGTTATTTGGGAAAAATGACTTCCGTTGGGTTGAGAAGTAAAGATAGACTAGATGGGACTGGAAACTTTGTCTCATGGAAGGCCAGGATAGTGCTTTTGTTGAGAGAGAATGAGTTGTGGGATGAGACAGTTAACAACACTACTGCTCACCCCATTGTCATTCCAAGTGCTACCACTGATGCAGTAGCACATGCAGCCTTCAATAAGAAGGATATTAAAACCATGAGAAATATTTTGGACGTTGTTAAAGATCATGTTATTCCTCACATTTCCAGGAAGGATCATGCAAATGAGATGTGGAGTGCTTTGACCAGGCTATTTCAGAGTACTAATGAAAACATGAAGATGGTGCTTAGGGAGAAGCTGAAAAACATCAAGATGGTCAAAGGTGAGATGTGTATGACTTATCTTACTAGGATCTCTCAGGTGAGAGATCAGCTTGCAGCTGTTGGTGAGGCAATTACTGGTCCTGGGTTAGTGCAGATAGCCCTGAATGGGATGACTACACCTTGGGCTGTATTTGTTCAGGGGTTGGTGGCCAGAGAGAACTTACCAGATTGGGACAGAGTATGTGATGACTTTGTTCAGGAAGAGACTCGAAGGGGTTTCTTACAGTGCAGTGGTTCTACTAGTAGGGGAGATGAGGATGTGGCATTGGCAGCAAAGGGGAAGAAGAAGAGAAAGAAGGATCCCAAGAAGGGTGGGGCCAAACAGCAGCAGGATGGGCAGAAGAAGGATATGAGCACTGTGAAGTGCTTTGCATGTCACAAAATGGGACACTATGCTGCTACGTGTCCGAACAAGAAGAAGAAGCAGCAACAGACAGCCGCTTCAGCTAAGATCAATGATTTTGCAGCACGATTTCAGAGAGAGTTTTCTTTATTCACTGGGCGTATTGAGAGAGAGAAAGCATCCATTCTCACCAGTGCGGATGTTGACAGACAGAGGGAGTTTTCCTGTGTGACTAACCATTCTTACAGGGCATCTACTTCCAGCACTTGGTACATAGATAACGGAGCCTCGAGCCACAAGACAAGTGCTCGTGAGATGTTCTCCGAGCTTTCACAGGCAGAGACAAATGTGAAGGTTGTGTTGGGAGATGACTCAGTAGTCAATGCAGTTGGACGTGGGACCATTAAATTTCAGAAGGAGTCCATGAGTCCCATGGTATTGCGAGATGTATTGTATGTACCTGGGCTGAAGAAGAACCTAGTGTCAGTTTCCATGATCGAGGATCAGGGTCTTGGGGTGTCTTTCTAGATGGACACGTGCATTTGTTTCCCAAGACTGCAGGACCATCTGCTTTAGTTACCATTGGAGTGAGATGTGGGAAACTATATAGGCTCTTGTTTCAACCGCAACATGCTTTAGCACATAGCAGCAGCAGTGAGTTGTGTGAGCTTTGGGATAGGAGGATGGCTCACTTGCATCATCCATCCTTAGGGTTGTTGAGACACATGGTTACAGGGTTACCGGAGTTCAGCACAGAGCAGAGTGATCTGTGCAGGGGGTGTGCTTTGGGAAACTACACCAAGCCTGCTTTTTTTAGCAGTGATAGCAAGTCAACAAGTACTCTTGACTTGATACATTCAGACTTATGCAGACCTATGTCTTTCGTGTCATTGAGAGGATACGAGTATTATGTGACATTCATTGATGACCATTCCAGGAAGACCTGGATCTACTTTATGAAGAGCAAGAAGTCCAAGGAAGTCTTGCAGAGGTTCCAAGAGTTCAAAGCTCTTGTGGAGAACCAAACAGGGAGGAAGATCCGAGTATTGAGATTGAAAAACGGGGGTGAGTATACCTCCAAGGAGTTTAATGGATTTTGCAGACAGGAGGGGATCAAGAGACAGTTGAAAGTTCCATATACTCCAAAGCAGAATGGAGTAGCAGACAGGAAGAACAGGTCGATTGTTGGAGCAGCCCGAGCTATGCTACATGACCAGTCACTTCCTTTCTTTCTCTGGGCTGAGGCTTACAGCACCGCTGTATATCTTCAGAACAAGAGTCCCCATCAGGCAGTGGGGAATATGACACCTAAGGAGTGCTTTTCAGGCAAGAAGCCTGAAGTTGGCCATTTTTGGATATTTAATAGTCTGACTTACTCTCATGTTTCTTCAGAGAAGAGGACAAAGTTGGAGCCCACTGCAGAGAAGGGCATCTTTGTGGGTTATGATGAGACTGCGAAGGCTTTCCGTATTTACCTTCCCTCTTATAGGAAAGTGGTAGTGAGAAGGGATGTGAAGTTTGAGGAGGAGCAGGCCTTCAGGAAGTCGAGAGAGTCAAAGCAGGGAGGGCAGCAGGTCCCTGCACCTCAGGTTGTGGCACAGGTTCCATCTACACAGCAGTCAAGATCACAGGTTTTCGGGGTTACAGGACCGCAGTGTATTGGCACAGGTTCACCAAGTTCATTGGTTGGGCCAGCAGGGTCTTCAAGGACAGGTGGTGGGTCTACTATTACAAGTACACCTTACAAGGGATCGGGATCAGGATCACAAGGTATACCTGGTGTTGGCACACCAGCTTTAGGTTCACAGGTGAATGGGGTTTCTAGCTCTGGTAGTTCTTCAGACGAGGATAGGCCAGTGTGGGAAGAACCTTCAAGGAAGAAGAAGCCTAAGTGGCTTCGGGAGACCTTGAAGGATGCTCTAAAGGTTGGGACACCCAGGAAGGAGGTGAGAGCCATCAAGATACCTGACAGATTGGGCATGTTGTTAGTCTCTAGTACACGAGATTCTGAGCCTTCTACTTTTGAGGAGGCCTCCCAGCATTCGGTATGGAGAGATGCCATGATGGATGAGCACCATTCCATCATGAAGAATGATGTATGGGAGATTGTTCCGAGACCCGAGGGGAAGTCAGTGGTGACTTCTCATTGGCTTTACAAGCTACTAAAGCATGCAGCAAATGGTAGTGTGGAGAGGTACTAAGCCAAGTTTGTAGCGCAAGGGTTTTCACAGGTTGAGGGCATTGATTATGATGAGACTTTTGCGCCGGTTGCTCGAGACACTTCTATCAAGGGCTTGATCTTCATTGCAGCGGAAATGGGTTGGAAGATCCATCAAATGGATGTGAAGACCGCATTTCTCAATGGGATCATACAGGAGGAGATTTACATTGAGCAACCTCAGGGCTTTGAGATACATGAGAGAGAGTCACATGTTTGCAGGTTGAAGAAGGCCCTTGATGGGCTGAAGCAAGCTCCAAGAGCTTGGTACTCCAGGATCGATTCTTACTTGTTGAGCATGAGGTTTCAGAAGAGTGTAGCAGATCCGAATCTCTACTTCATCATGGTTGGAGATGATCTGCTTGTTCTTCTGCTTTATGTTGATGACTTCTTTATCACAGGGAGAGAGAGACCCATTGCAGCTTGCAAGAATGGTCTTGTGGCAAAGTACGAGATGACTAATATTGGGTTGATGCATCATTTCTTGGGATTAGAGGTTTGGCAGGAGCCTGGACATATTTTCCTGGGAGAAGGAAAGTATGTGGTTGATATTTTGAGGAGATTCAAGATGGAGGATTGCAGGCCTATGTCGACACCTATGATCACCAACTGGAAGAAGCTTCATGCTTCTGAGGGAGAGTTGGTGGAACCTACTTTATATCGTCAGCTTATCGGGTCATTGATGTATCTGGTCAACACTCGGCCAGATTTGTGTTTTGCAGTGAACACTCTTAGCCAGTTCATGGTTGAGCCCAGGAGTGTGCATTGGGTCGCTGCAAAACATGTGTTGCATTATCTTTCAAGGATAGTGGATTTTGGTTCGGACTACAAGAGGTCAGAGGGGATCAAATTGGTTGGCTATACAGACTCAGATTGGGCAGGCAGTGTGGCAGAGCGAAAGAGCACTTTCGGATGTTGTTTCAGTTTGGTCTCGACAGCAGTGTCGTGGTTCAATCGAAAGCAAAAATCCGTTGCATTGAGTTCTGCTAAGGTTGAGTATATGGCAGCGAGTTTGGCCAGCTGCGAGGCCTCGTGGCTTCGCAAGTTGCTGGTGAATCTATTTGGTTAGGAGCCTAGGCCTACGGTGATTTATTGTGACAATCAGAGTTGCATCCAGCTCTCTGAGAATCCAGTCTTCCATGACAGGTCAAAGCACATTGAGATCAGATATCATTTCATCCAAGGCTATGTTCAGAGAGGGGCAGTGACGATTGAATACATTTCCACAGATAAGCAGGTAGCAGACATTCTGACGAAGTCTTTGGGGCAAGGCAAGTTTGTCTTCTTCAGGGACAAGTTGGGAGTGGTGCAGAATACCTTCCTCGGTAAGAGGGAGTGTTAGTTTTGTACCTAGGGAAGTGTTCCCCTAAGTGACTTTAGCCTTAGTCACTTAGAAGGGGGGAATAAACTGACCCTTGCATTAAATGACTTAAGTGACATTTAATTTGACTTTAATGTCTAAAGTCAGTTTTTGATAAATTTAAGTGGATGAGTGAAATTAATATTATAGAAATAAAATATGAGCAATTAATTTCAACCGTTGATCTAATATAATATTCACCGTTGGATTAGATGGGCCCTAGGGTTTACTCAAAAAGGTAAGGGAAAAGCATTTTGCCTCACTTTTGCAGAGTGAAGTGAGAAGAGAGAGCTGAGAAGAGAAGTTTCATTTTCTGAGATAGAAAGGAAAAACTTGCAGCACGCAAATCGATTAGAGGACAACAGCATTTATTGCTGGTCCGTACAGTCCATAAGGTACGATTTTTGAAGCAGCATGCACGTTTTTTGAGGCAGATTTTTGGGCACAATTTTCGAGAAAAATTTCTTGGGCACAAATTTCGAGGTCCGTACGGTATAGTTCATCCATACAGTCCGTACAGCGGCACAAAAATCGAGGCAAAAAACAGAAAAAATCTGAGTTTGATTTTTTCTGTTTGGCGTGGAAAACAAGGCAGAAATTTTCTCTTCCGGGTTGAGATAAGTTGGTCTGAAAATTTCTAAGTTTTGCTGTAAATTTTCTAATAATAAAATCTCTCTCTCTGACTGGTTTAGCCGAAAATATGTGTTCTGTGTGTTGAATGGCGTGCTGATATTTATTTTCTGTCAGTGAAAAATTGTAGTTTCGGCAGTGTTTTAAAGTCTGAAAATTTCATGTTTATTTCCAGCACTTTTATTTTCTGAGAATGTCATAAACAGAGTTAAATTTTACTTGAAACCGGTGGCTGAAAACTAGTGAAAAACCTACATTGTATCATGTAAGTTACCCTAATGAGGGAAATAAAAAAGTTATGAGACTCCATTTGCACATATTTCAAGAGAAGTTGAGGAGAGGCACGAGTTCCAAGTGGGGCATGAAAAGGTTTATTTATGCTTGGGTGAAGTATAATGTGGTTGGCTTATTATTATCGACTGATATCAGTGGTTCATAAACTGTTTGACGAAAATTCTTCAATGGCTGTGTGTGAACAGAGATTTGAATTTTCTCAAATTATTAACATGGTATCAGAGCTAAGGCTCTGAGTTTCAGTGGAGTGTTGGAGCAGCAGAGAATGCAAGTGATTTGCATGAAAAGTGCTGGCTTAGTACAGCTATATATGCAAGAGAATTGCTGCGTGTGACAGCTGAGAAGCGACGTTTTTACAGGTGAGAAGAGGTTGTTTTGTTTGTGAGCAGTTTGTGTATTACATACTCTCAAAGAAATGGCCACCAGTTTAAGGTTGGAAGATAGGTTAGATAGAGCAAGAAATTTTGTTCCATGGAAGGCTAAGATAGTGCTTATTTTGGAGGAAAATAAACTTTGGGATAAAGTGGTGCATAATAGCATGCAGGCGAATCCAATTCAAGTTCTTGTTTCCACCAATGCACAGGCACTAGCAGCCTTTAAGAAAAAGGACATCATAGCTAGACGAATTATCCTTGATGCGGTAAAGGACCATGTTATCCCACATATCTCAAGTAAAGACCATTCATTTAACATGTGGAATGCTTTGACTAGCTTATACGAGAGCTCAAATGAGAACCGAAAGATGGTTTTGAGGCAGAAACTGAGAGACACAAAAATGACCAAGATCGAGAGTGTTTCTTCTTACCTGACCCGCATTTCACAGGTTCGTGATGAAGTAGGGGCTATTGGCGAGAAGGTGGATGATGCAGAATTGGTGAGAGTAGCCTTGAATGGCTTCTCACAAACTTGGCATGACTTTGTACGTGCAGTTGTAGCCTTCATGGGCTAGACTTTGGGATGACTTCACTCAAGAGCAGTTGTGATCTAGCTCCACTTCCACGAGTCGACAGAAAGAAGTTGGTGAAGAGAATGTGGTTCTTGCAGCAAAGGGCGGGAAGAGGAAAGGTGACTCACGCAGTGGAGCCAAGTCTGAGAAAAACATGAGCAAAGTGAAATGTTTTGCTTGCCAAGGATATGGAAACTATGTTGGGCAGTGTCCTCACAAGAAAAAGAACAAAAAATAGAAGAGTTTGAGGCTGCCACTTCAGCTGAAGTGGAAGAGTTTGCAAGGAAGTTCATGAAGGAGTTCTCACTAGTCTCAGTTCTTTCAGGCGACAGCATACTGAGTGTGAAGTTGCACGCCATATGACAGGGACACGAGATATGTTCCTGGAGTTGATAGAGTTAGACAGATTTATGCTTACCGAGGATGGGTATGCTAGCACCCATGCGGTAGAGGGAGTTGGAAGAGTCCTATTCCAACTCGCGTCTAGTGGTTATCTGGAGATTGGTGGTGTGTTGTTTGTCCCAAAGCTAAGAAGTAACTTGCTCTCAATATCAACTCTGTAAGATGACGAATATGCAGTCCTTCATGTGCAGGGACAAGTTATTATTTATCCGATGAGTGAGGGTGAGGATGTAGCACGAGTAATTGGCACTCGGGAGGGAAATGTATACAGGTTGAGAGGACAACTTGTAGATGATGAGTCTGGTGGGAGGTCAGACTCGATGGCAGCAATGATTGCAACTGGTGGAGAGGATTCTTGCAGCTCAATGAGACCAAGTTGGTATGAGATGACTCTAGAGGATGAGCAAGGGAGTGAGCAAAATTCTCAGTTCATAGTGGTCTGGTGCACACCTTTAGCTATTGATCCAATACAAGCATCTGAGGAGCTTTCTGATCCAAAGAGAGCAGCTTCAGCAGTTGGAGGGAGTAGAGTAGAGAGTAATCCAAGTGGAGCTAATGCCAGCAGTTCCTCCCTCGCTAAGAGGGAGTGTTAGCATTTTGTAGCTCAGAGGTACGCATGCATCAGGTGCCTAGGTGCAGAAGTCCGAGGTGATATGAAGTCTCATTTAATGTCATTAAGTGAGTTGCCCCTAGAATTATGAAATATCAATGGATAGTAGAATTGTTTGTCTTTTTCTGCTTAGTGGTTTCACCTTCCAATTTTCACATTTCAATTTTTCAATTTTTGTTATCTATTCTATAAATTGGGTACATGACTTAATTTGTAAACAATATCTGACAACTAACCGTGTATTATTGTTAGCATTTTGTAGCTCAGAATTACTGATGTATCAAGTGCCTAGGTGTAGGAGTCCGAGGTGACTATTCAAAAAGACTTTTCGAAAAGAAAGGATTTAGTGTATAGTTCACTTAGGAAAGATCCCAGCCATGGATCTTGAGATCAAGATTTAATCTCAACCGTGGAATTTGAAAAGTGGTGTAAGTTACCCTAATGAGGGAAATACAAGAGTTATAAGACTTCATTTGCACATATCTCAAGAGAAGTTGAGGAGAGGCACGAGTTCCAAGTGGGAGCATGAAGAGGAAGGCGAGAAGCCTATTTGCAAGAGAGGGGTCGAGCTGAGTTTGAGGGAGAAGGCAGTTACAGGAGGGCTTGATTTTCAAGAGAGCAAGCATGGTTTTCCAGGAGCGGCGCACCAGGCTGAGAGAAATCAGCACACAGTCCAAGAATGTGCCTGGAATGTTTTGAATGTTTGCACAGCAGTGAATGTACTTGGTTTGGGCACACTTTTTGAGTAGGATTTGTGGCTCACAGTTTAAGGAAGCTACAGCAAACATTGAAGGTCTGTATTGCAGAGAGAAAAGGAGGGCGTACAGCAGTTGCCTTGCTGCTGTCCACACATTTCCCAATGCAAGGTATCAGCTTGTGTTTTCAGAACTGAAGAGAGGATGATTTGTGAATGCAAACCCAGTTTTTATGCTGCCTGAGAAGTCTTCACACTGAGAATTTGCAGACTTTACATTCCTGTAGCAGACTGCATACCGGTAGCAGGCTTGGCACGCATTTCGAGGCGGTGTATCGGCACTGTTTTCAAGATTCTGTTCTGAGCATTTAATGCTGATTATTGCTGTGATTTACTACTGCTGCACATTGAAATTTTCTCCCTAAAAGCTCAATAAAAATCTCTTGCATGCTGGTTTTCCCCAGGGGTTGGGGTTTTTCCAGGGTCTAAGTTTTGACCAAAAATTCCTTTGCATTAACTGTGTTTACAGTCTGCTGATATATCCTATTCTTCTGTTGCATATTGTATTTATGAACAGTATATCAGTGCTAGAACAGGTTTATTAATGCTTGGGTTAAGTATAATGTGGCTGGCTTATTATTATTAACGGATATCAGTGGTTCATAAACTGTTTGATGAAAATTCTTCAATGGCTGTGTGAACAGATTTGAATTTCCTCAAATTATTGACAATTATAACTCTTTGGTAATGATGGTCTATTTCATTTCATGGTGAATAAGATATATTAAAAGTTGCCAACAAATGTTATTGACTGAATCTTGATCTTATGGCGGTAGACGATTGCATAACCATTGATTAAGCGAGTTTGGATTATAATTCTAACATCTTAAAGATAATTAACTCTCAAAGGTGCTGATTTTTTAAGAACCCAGAACTGATTTACAATCTCGAACAATTTACGACAATTGTTAACTGAAAACACACTAAACTCACAACAAATCACGCAGCGGAATGAAACAAGAAATCACACACATTTGACACAGTTATTTACCCTGAAAACCCCAACAAGGGAAAAACCAACAACAGATGATTTTATTAACTATAAAAATCACAGGCTACCGTCCTAAGATAATGGCCCTCTTGAGAAATATACTGAACAGCAAGCCGCCTAGACTATCACACATGGCTGCTACTTCCTTTGCTGCCCCTTTGCTCCACCCCTCGTCCCCTACCCTCACACTTGAATGGAAGTCCTTCTCCACCCACCTAATGAAATCTCACTCACTCTGTGTGACTGTTGTGTCCTCCTTTCACCTAGGTTGTCTTTTATTATTGATAACATTACAATATGCAAATACTTAAGGCCAATACCATGGGCCCTCTAGTTCACTTTACATAAAGTAATTACAAAAGTACTTTCACTTTAATAGTTCACTTAATTAAAGTGGAACTCCCAAGTCTGAGAGGTGACCCGGACGATTCCTGCATGCAAACACTTGGCCTATGCAGAAGTACCTATCTGATGCCACAAAAATCAACAAAATGACACAACTCTTCGGGTTTTGGGGGAATTGGAAATCCTGCTTAACACTCCCAACATCAATGCTTTTGAACCTTAGAGAATATTGTATTAATAGAAATATACCCAATGTAAATGACCCGAGATTCTATTAATTTCTTAAAATAAATGTGATATCTTAATCAATTAATCAGGTTTTAAGCCCAAGGAATTCAATTAAGATTTTAGGATGTGAGGCTTAATTTCCTTACCTTCTTAAGTTATTTGAGAACCTTAAAACCCAACTAGTTAAATACTAGACTTTACGATGTTACATGATATTCCATCCCAGCCTATTTCTTAGTTAATACTAGACATTACGAACTTACAAACTATTTCTTAGTTGCATGTGTGTTAGTGTACTGAGTAAATATTGAATAAGTTATTCAGAGCTATAGATGCTTGATATTCAGAGCTCTTTACCTTTTCAATTCAGAGTCTTGCTAATTTTATTTACTAGATAGCTGTATACTTAGCTCATGATATCTTCTACCCTCTCCTACTCCCTGATCACCAAATCTCCACATGCTTCTTTTATGACCGCATTGCCATCTTTTCAAGCAACTAGGCACTAGTCTTGAGATTTTATTCCTTCTTTTAGTCATGTAAATCATTTAATTTATTCATTTTAATTTTTTTCTGAATATGAAATTAATCTTTCATCTCAAGCATAAGAATTAAGAAAAGTTAGTTCAAACCCTCTTTCAAGGTCTTCGTTTCATTTCTTTCTATTAACACCATATATTTCATGATTTGCGAGGTTAAATATTATTTTCGTGGTCAATTTTGCTTGTTGTTTATTAAACGACATACTTGTGTTGTTTTAATAAACAACATACTTGAGGTGAATGTTAGTTATTGATTTGATCTAATTTATCCCTAGATTAGTTATTTTATTCATCATTCAAATGGGATTTAAGTATTTGAATTTTTTGGAGCATTTTCTTTTGCATTATCTATAGCACTCTTGGACATATTTACTAAAATTTCAGATCTTGTGTTATTTTAAAAATGTTTCATGGTATACATCACTCATATTAAACAGATCTGAAATTTAATAGTTGATAACTTATAAGCACACCTTCCTTATATGTCGATGGCAAGCACAAGTAACTGAATACACTTCAATAATTGGCGCTTCGAAACACATAGCTACATGCCATTTTCTAGCTCTTTGCACTCAACTTCACTCGTGTAAGTTGCTGGAAATACTTTAATGTTATTAACCACTCTTTCAATTTCATCATTGGGTTAATTAACAATTTATGCTGTGAGTTAATTTATGAAAATGATGGTGAATCTATTCTATTAGCGATATTAGCAATAGAATACAAGCTTATGGTTCATCTAGTTTTGTTTCTTCAAAGTTATGTTCAGATTTATTTGCAATCTATTTCAATACTTCAAATCATTGCACTTAATGTTTCACAATCATCACGATTCATAACTGGTTATATGTCACTACTCATTTTACATTTTCTTGATCTAGTTCCTCTTGCAACAAGCTGTTGCCATATAGTTCGCTAATCACTTATCATATAAGCTAGATGGCTGCATGATTTACTTGCTTTACTTAAATTCATTCCATATGCAATGAAGTTCTATGGTTATGGTTTATGGATGTTATGATCAATGAATGATATAGTTTGATTTCTTGAAATCTAGGATGTTTCATCAGACTCTTAATTCAAATTTCAATTCATAAACTTCTCTAACTCAAAGTCACAACCATAATCCATCCACAGCTAATTTTTCAACCTAAGTTGATTTGCCTCATCAATAGACACTTGGTTGCTTGAGGGGACCCCTCTTCAAGTGATTCGATCTTCATCCAAGTCCCTAAAGAGAAGGGAAGCAATTGCTAAGTGTTGAAAATCTGAGCTTAACTCAGCCCAAACACTTAGTAGAACTCTGATATCAGTCTTCAACATTCATAAAACCAAACACATATCACATGCATGTAAATTTCATGTCTCTGTAAGCTGATATACTGTAACTAAGTAAATTTTGCAGCGGAAAATTAACTCAAAATCAGCAGACTGTAAAACATATTTAAGACACAATATTTTGGTCAAATTTGACCCTGGTGTTGTTCGCCGATTGCACACCAGCAGCAGAAATCTTTCGAAAGCTGTCTTCTCACTTAGGAAAGTGGGAGAGGTGTGACCTTGGGGGCAAGCACAGAGCTAGGTACTGTCACCTACTCCTAGCTCCTCTGTTTAGGCTAACTCCTAACGAAGCCAAGGGGGGTAGTCCCTACAAAAGAGTTTCTATGGCTCTTAAGTTGTTAAAGTGTTCTGATTAGTTGCGGATGTGGATGGGTGTTGTTTAGGAGTTATTATGATTTGAAGTGTTTGTTTATTATGAATATGACACTAAATCAAAAGCAATCCACGTTGCTAACAAGAGATTATACAGATAAGCGAAAGATTCCAGACTTTACTTAAGCATTCAGATATAATCAGCAAACATAAACCATAGACAGTTGATCAAGATAGAAGATTACTCAATTATAACGAAGGACCAGTGCCTTATGGAGTCAAATAAATGCGTGAAATAAAGTCTAGGAATTAAGCTAGTGAATATTAGGTTTTGCAAGTGCTCTTGGTAGATTTTAAGAATTTTAAAGAATGCTCTTGATTAGGGTGTCAACGAAGGTTTGTCAAAGCCGGGAGACTCTTCTAAGTTTCCTCCGTTTAAGACATGTCGGGCCCGCCCAGTATCCCAGGCTGATATTGTCAAGTGACCAGCTAGTCGAGACTCTATGACAGCGGGAGGTTCCGGCGCCTCTACTAGGAAGTACTTTGGAAGAATCCCTACAACGCCGGTGCGTTGGTTACGGGGTGTTAAGTATTATTAGGTTACTCTTGCAGGGTTTAAAGATCCAGTGCCGTTTCTGGGTACTCCGATCTAAGATCGGTCAGAGCATACTCCGGCAAGGAGGGAAGGAGTTAATTAATTAAAGGGGTGTGTGTTGCAAGTTTTATTAAATAAATTAATTAGGACTCTCCGACAGAGAGTGCTCTTGACCCCGTCTTATGACAGTGGTTCAAGAGACTTATCTAATCTAAGATGCCTAATGCAGGGATATGCAGTTCTATGAATGCTCTCCGATAGAGAGTGCTCTTGACTTGTGTTACTGCAAGTTCAAGAGTCTTACTTAATTTGTTAAACTTGAAAAAGACATAGAACATAAAAAATCTAACTACCCAAGAGTCTCTTTCAGGCTTTTTAGGACCCTAATCGAGAAAGCAAGGGGGTAAGTATACAGTAAGAACTTATTCAATATTTAATCAAATAGTCAAATCAATACTTTTACTTCATTTTCAAAACATGAACTACTTGATTATGATTATGCAACTTATCCTACCCTATCCTATCATTAGCAATTTAAACCAAAAATGAAAAGCATGACATTGAGACGATACAGGCTTCTCCCAAATGGGGGAAGAAGGGTGTGGGAGCCGTAATCCCACTCGCTTTTTTATTAATTTTTACAATTTTGATGGCTTTTATTTTTTGCCTTTGCCTTGGAAGAACATGGAGAGAAAGGGATAGAGAGAAGATGGAAGATTTGTTTTTTTTGTTCTTGCTTGCTTCCTTGCTTGCTTAAGGCCCTTCGGGTTTTTCTCGATTCTTCCTGCAAATAAGAGCTTTAAACAATTCAAACGTTGTATGTTACTTAAAAATTTAAAAACAAACTACAAACTAAAATCTCAAAAAGGAGGGTAAAAACCAGCGGTGAAAGAAAGGGAAAGAGAGAGGAGAAAAACCAAGAAAAGGGAGAGAGAAAAGGTGAAAAAGAGGGCTGTCCTAAATGTGAAAAGGAGGGCTGTCCAAAGGAAAAAAGAGGGCTGTAAAACAGTAAAAAAAAGGGAAGCGAACAGTCAAAAGAGGGCTGTCCACAAGGAGGAAAAAGAAGGCTGTCCAAAGCATGAAAAAAGGGGTGAAAACTAGGTAAAATGAGGGCTGTCCAAAGAGAAGAAAGAGGGCTGAAAAGCTGAGTGAAAAGAGGGCAGCGAACAGTCAAAAGAGGGCTGTCCACAAGGAGGAAAGAGAGGGCAGTGAAAAGGAAGGAGGAAAGGCGAGCCAAACAAGGCAAAGAAAGGGAAGCCAAAGGATGGAAAGAAGTAAACTAGG
>LPNX010289780.1:70563-102292 GCA_001517045.1 Pseudotsuga menziesii
TGCGGGGCCATGGTCAAAATTATTCAAAATAAAAAGTGACTAGCCAATATTGGCTAGACAAGCAGACGGATCAACTGATACACTGGAATCAGACTTTGAACAAGTCTGTCAACTAGCTGCTCCTCAGGTAACCCAACTTATGGTACAAAAAGTTGGATAACACCTGGAAAAACCCCCTCAACCCCTGGGGAAAAACCAGCATGCAAGAGAAATTTTATTGAGCTTAAGAGAGAATTTCAGAGAGTACAACAGTCATTAATTTCAGCATTAAACAAACAGAACTGAACCTTGATTTCTGTGCACTTCATCTACCTCGAAATGCGTGCCTGAATGTACACAGTCAGCTACAGGAAATTTGCAAAGTCAGATCTCACTGTAAGGACCTCACAGGCTGCAGTTACTCCCTCGGTTTGTGTGCACAGACATCATATATTTCTGTATTGTCAAACATGCAGCTACAGTGCCTCAAAATGTGTGCCAACAGCAGCAAATCTCTTGCTGTACGGCACCCTCATTCTCTGCTGTTTGATCCTCAATTAATGCTGCATCCACCTCGAACTTTGAGCCACTTTTCTACCTTGAAAAGTGTACCAACACACTGCTGTAAATTCTGCACATAATTTTCAGACCTCTTTGGGAATGCTTGCTCATCAACAATCTCTGCTGGTGTGCCCTTCCTCTTCTAGAAAATTGTGCCCTCTCCAACAATGGACAATGCGCCCTCCTGCTGTACTAGTCTTGGAGTGCGTGCTGCCTCTTCCACTCTCCCTATCTCAGCTCAACTCTTCACATTCTCTTGCAAAATGTGCTTCTCACACTTCTCACCAAGCTCCTCTCTTGGAAATCGAGCCACTCCAAGAACTCTCTCTTGAATAATGTGCCCAAATGAAGTCTCAGCACTTTTATTTACCCTATTAGGGTTATTCTCATGACTTTTCATCTTCAATGGACAAGATTAGATCTTGGCCAAGAGATCTATGGCTGGGATCTAATCTTTCACTCACTTAAATCTCCTAAGTGAACTTTACACCAAATTTTTCTTTTTTGAAAAGTCATATTACCCTAAATATTTAAAAGTACACTTTATGACTTAAAGTCACTTTAAAAACATAATAAAGTGCAACTCATTTTTAAATCATAAAGTCACATCAAAAAGGTACTTTAATAAAAACACATTACTAAAGTCACTTTAAGAATATAAATGAGACTCCAAGTTAATGACCCCTGCACCTAGGCACCTGATGCAGGAGTGCCACCGAGCTATCAAATTCTAACACTAAGTTGCAATGGCATTGCTTCCATAGTTGCATTGTCCACAAAGCTACAACTTGGTGAAGAACTTGCAGCAAAGGGTATTAGTTAATGTGGCAACAAGGCCAAGGCCATTCACACAAATTAGATTACAACCCTAATCCCTTAACAAAGATTAAATTACAACGGGCTGAAAAACAATTGGGAAACAAGCACAAAATATTCAAAATGGATGAAAAACAAACACAAAGTAAACTTCTATGAAGCTGTAAACCATAGTTTTAAAAATTGGAATCGAACTTGGAACCGGTCAATGGTCAACTCCAAATCAAAATCAAAATCGGTAATGAATTGGTAATAAATCGGTCGATTTGAATTTAATGAATCGGTTTGCTCAAAAATACATAAAATATTTAAATTTTAATACTTGACTGTTTAAAACTTTAAAATTTAAATTTAAATTAAACTTTTAATGGTTCAGTGTTTAGCTTCAAAGTTCAAACCACTGTCGGCTCCTTCCACAGTCCACGGGCCACTTCAAAGCCCAACAGCCCACACACACCACAGTATCACAGTTCAAAAAACTAAAAATTGTTTCTCTTCCAAAAGGGTGCCATGGCATCTAGGGACCAAATCGACATTGACTCAGCCAAGTAGTTAAAGACTTGATCAAATTTGATTAGTTTGGTAGCAAACCAATCGGTTCAACTCAATGCCAAACCCGTTCCCAAGCTGATTTGAAGGCCAAGTTAGTACATTGGAAGGTCAACTCTGGCAAGTCCAAGTTGATCAAGATTTAACACATTGGATATATATTCTCAAAAAGGTAGACATTTCATAAACATATTAAAAATAGCATTCACAATAGCCTAAAACTCATCTGTCCAAATCTGCTTCAAACTCTTGATTTTCTGGTCAATTTGCCCTACTCATTTGTCCAGCACCTTCTTGAGTGCAGCCAGTCCCTCAGTCCATCTCAGATCTACAGCAGTCCCTAGGCCTTCACCCGCTCTCTTTGGCTTCTCAACTTCACTCTAATAGCATGAGTTAATGCACAAGAATGTGTACAGCAAATGCATATAACGGAGACAATATCAATTTGGAGTGGATGTCAATATCCCATACAACCACTTTATCAAGTTGCTTATGTCACATGTCATAAATAGAGTTATGTGACAAATACTGTGTTACCGGATCCATCAGGGATGAGTCAGAGATCCACAGATCCGAGGTTCCGATCTGGATCTGCCAAGATCCGTGATGGAACCAGGTGTGAACCGCATCCTTCAAATGCGAAAATGTAGTTTCCAGCTAGGAAACAAATCCTGGGAAAAACAATCAGATCAAGAAGAAAAAACGCAATCCAGTTGGGCATAAAAAATGTGCTACGACTGTTTATCTGCCAGATCCTGCGACTGTTTATCTGTCGGATCCGCCACGTTTCGTGGCTTTATCATCTGCCCATGGACTAGTATGGATTCAACCGTAGTCAAGGCCGTGGACTGGTGTGCAGCATTGGCCATCTTTTGGTGTGCCACGTTTCCCATCTTTCTGTTGGTATTGGTTAATTTTTTTTGGTTGTTAGTCCTTCTAATATATATAAAATCAATGTATCGTATTAAATTGATATTTTTCGTTGTTATTGTTTAATTTTTCTTTAAGCAATGTTTCATACTATTATAATTTGATTTAAGTTTCATATAAAAATAATATTTTTCATGCTAAGCTAATAATTTGATAAGGAATGTTTCATACCAATCTAATTTAATTTAAGTTTCATAAAAGTTATTATTATTTGTGAGTAGTGATAGTATTATAAATTATATATTAACTTTTATTTACATTTTTTATATATTATATGTATTTTTTAATTCTTATACTAGTTTTATTTAAAATATATATCAAAATTAATTTATATTGTTTGTAGTTGTTATTTCCTTGCCGTATCCGGATCCTGGCTTTCAAAAAATGAGACAAATCTATATCGGTATCCAAAGCGGGTAACTTAGCATAAATAATAGCTCTATTTATGGCATGTGACATAAGCAACTTAATTTTTTTTTTTCAGTCGAAAAAAATACATTCCTTGGTATTCATTGAATCAAAGGAACTTTTTACATCTTCCAAGTGTAGTGCCAAAAAACTGTTCATGTGCAGCAGTATGTACATTTACAGCAGAAATAATAATCAGTCCTACCTGTGTGTATCAGCAAATACATTCCTATCAGCCCAACAGTCACATATAAATAACAAGTAAATACATAGAGTCTCAATACCCCTCCACAGAAACATAAACTCAAAGCACTTTGGGATCACTACCTAAGAACACCCTCTCATAGGAAGACAATCAAGTACAGTCATCAATGTTCCTAAAGAACATAACAGGAACCCAAAAACCTGATCCAAGGAGGGAGTGATACTCAAGTAATCAGTAAATATATGTTCCACATATAACCTGTATGTTTCTCACAAAACTGGAGAGAGAAACTGAAGTAAAAAGTGCATATACTAAAAGATCTGTGCTGAGCTTTCTCCAATAATCTCATTCCCATAAAATTCTTTAAGTATGAGATGTCCCTGTGCCAAATGCAGTCCCTCCTTAGATAAGATATCTGCCCTCCTGTTATGTTCCCTATAAACATGACTGAGATCCACCCACATAAATGTGGATATGAGAATCCTAGTGTTGTGGCACCAGGCCTCTAGATTCACCATATCCAGGGCAGATTCCATTTTTGCCCACTTTATAATCACAGAGGAGTCGCCAAAGACATGAAGGTAAGGTAACCCAATGTCCTTAGCGACCCATAGTGATGCCCAAAGTGCTAAGAGCTCAGCTCTAGTATTGGTACTCCTGCCACATCCGAGCTTGAAGGCAAGATAGTGAAGTTCATTCAGCCATATAACAAATCCAGCACCCCCCTCATCTTTAGCGGCCGCACCATCAAAAAATACCGAAGGGTACTTAAGTGAAGGAAAATTCCCAATATTCCTGTTCCTGTGCTTATGTAACAGAGGTGGCTTATAGGTCATAAAATCATCATATATGATATATATCAAACTATTCAAGTATGGTTCCTGTTCTTCAAAACATAATCTGTTCCTTGCCTTCCAGATATGCCAGACTAAGAAGAATGGTAAATACAGTAAGTATCCCTTCCTAGCAATCCAGCAGTTTAATAGTTCCAGAAAGGTATGACCACACCAGTCCAGGTGCAATTTAAAATACTGCTGAGGCCACCAATTACCTCCTTCAGGAAATTACAGCTGACAAAAAGATGTTCTACCGATTCTGCCTCCTCCTTGCAGAGGTAGCATCTATTGGGCCCATACCATCCTTTTTTCCTTGAGGTATCCCAAGTATTAATTTTATTATTACAAGTGAGCCAAACAAAACATTTGATCTTGAGAGGAAGATTAAAGTGCCAAATCTTCATCATAATATCAGTATCCAATACAGATTTGTAATTTTTGACAATAAGATCATAGGCTTTCCTAGCTGTCACTATACCCCTCTGTTCATCAAACATCCAAAGCAATCTGTCTTCTGAATTAATAATCCTTATACCCCCATGAGTCAGACCAGCAACATATGAGGACCACTGTTCAGCCCAGCACCCACCCAAAAGTAGGTCTGAGGCGGAGTACCAATCAGTCCCATCCAATCTAATACCATCCAGATTTTGAGCATGTGCTAGATGAGTTATACCCAGATCAGTGAGATATACCCTGAGTTCCTCTGATAAAATATACTGTGAGCTTTGTCCGGCAATGGGGTCAATACCAACTCTGATTTTTAATCCATTTCCCACCTTCCATCCCAGCTGACAAGTAATCCATCCAATAATTCTGATGAAACCATTCCAAAAATATGAGGTACCAACAATATTAAAAGACCGACCACGAATCCAATCATCCAGGGGTCTGTTCTTTAAATACTTGAGGGTAATGATTCTGCTCCAGATCCCAGTACCAGTAAGAAGAAGCCACAAACTCTTGAGTCTTAAAGAGATACCAAACCATTCCAGGTTCTTGATGTCCCAGCCACCAAATTCAATAGGAAGAGCAAGAGATTCCCAGCTGACCAAATGTGAAAGACTATGGTCCCCAGATGATCCCCAGAGAAAGTTATAAATAAGTTTGCGCAAAGTATTAAGGATGGATTTTGGACAACGTGCCAAGGCAAACCAATAGACCGCCAGACCAGTAAGTACTGCTCTGATAAGTACCACTCTACCACCCAGTGATAGGTACCTGTAAGTCCAGTTTTTTATCTTTCTTTCGAATAAATGGATAATCCAGGTCCAATCAGAGGTATGGTATCCCAATGGTTTCAGGTAGAAACCCAAATACTTAAACCCCTCCGTGATAGGATCCATTTTAAACGGAAAGACATAAGCAACTTAATTACTAACCTGAAGTATATTACAATTTTATCATATCACTATTATTATATGCTAACCCTAACAAAATTTATAGCACTTCTATATATTCGTTTGTTGTCTTTTTTGGATAGCCTTCAGAATCATTTCCCATGAAAAATAAAATATATAAAAGATTACATAACCTGTTGGTCAAATAACTTGTAACTACATCACTATTAAAATGAATTAATATGAGCCCCACCACAATTTCAGCTAACTCCAATTTTTATAACCCGTTGATCCGCATTTACCCTTTTCCAAAATTTTGGGGTGTCATATTTTGAACGCATACCCATTTAGAAAACTCGTCCTCGTTACCCCATTTCATGCAACCTAGTGTAACAAACCCTGTAAAAAATCAAACATTAAAAATACAACCTAGATAGACACATGTTATAAGACCACATTGCATCAAAAATGCAAATAAGTTCTTCAACTTTCCAAAAAAAACCTTTCAATCAAGATTTGACAACTTTCCACCTATTTCAATTTCAACAATGCACTCTCATTCATTGTTTACTCCTTTCAAGGTGAAAACTCGAAGAAAAAAATTTCTTTAATATCCAACATCGAACAATATGATGTATTACTTTATTATCTTGACCAATAAGCCCTATCGCACATTCTTTATGTAACAAGGAATAAAAATTATATTTTACCCATACCGAGGGGTTGGGTAGACGAACTAGTACCGAGTACAAGTATTTGGTACTTGGGTACTTCAATGGTATGTCCCTAGCCATACCCAAATCCAACCTCACGTACAAGGTACTTCATGTATTAAAATAGGGTACTCGCATGGATTTAAGTACGTCGTACCACGTGTTTGGGTATGCAGCCGATACAACCCTTGGACAAATTATCTTAGCTCGTCGTTTGGGGCGAGTCAATTTGCAAAGTTTGAAGTTCAAAATTTTAAAAATTAAATAATAAAACACTAAAATACATGTTATGTGGGCCCTTGCCCCTTACCTAAACCCACGCAACACTGCATTTCTCACTGCTAGTGCACTGTGCTCACTACTCGAGCGACGACGTGACAAACGACCTTAGTGATGCTAATAACATTGATCCTAAGGCTACTGATGACATGGCTTGAGGAAGCCAAATCAACTATCTTGTTCATGTTCAATGTTTACTGTTTTGAACTTTCTTTTTCATGTCTAAAACTGCCTTTAGGCAAATTTTGGATGTTGTATGACAATGAAGTTTGAACTCATGGTGTCATGGAAATATAATATTTTATGTTAATTATTTTAATATAACTTCAGTCTTCCAGTTGATATCTACGATGAGTCTATGTCATATGATTTATCAAATTTATTATTTTATGTTTCAAATTTTCAATGTGAATGTTCATATGAACCATTGAATTTAGATATATCAAATATGCATGTATGATGTGAGTGTGACATGTTTTATTTTTATAAAGTTTAACACACACACAAACACACACACACAGATATATATAGAGAGAGAGAGAGAGTACCCCTGACGTACCCAAGTACCCTGTTTCAAAAAGTGGCGTCCACGTCCTCGTCCCCGTAACAGTACCCATCCCCGTACCCACGTTTCCTGGCTACTTAGTTATTAAAATATCAATGAGGCCAGTTTCTCTATGGGGAAAAATGATATCTCATTGTGCCATACCTTTACAAAAGTAAGAAAGATGGAATGCAAGAATAAAGAGGAAGGAGATAAGAGAGGGGTCATCATGTGAAAATAATGTCACAAAAGATTCAGTGTACTACATATTTAAATGTGCCCAGCGAGGTGGGTCATCTTCTCTGACTAAATTGGCACATATAGACCTCTCTCTAAGGTGCATATCATCATTGGTGTAGTTTTTATAATGTCCTCTAATTGTGTATCCCATAAAATTGCTTCCCTAGTAATTTCTTCTAATGTCAACCCTTTCCTATAGTTGATGAATGCCTCGCATGGAGTAGCATCTTTTGTTGTCTACACTTCTCTTGATTTGCACACTCAAAATGTTGCAACTATCATGTCATAAATTTATCGTCGAGGGTCTGTAAAGAAACTTATTAGAAACATAGGGGAAAATATCGAGAAATATTGGGAAATATCAGCAAAAATATACTTAGACAATAAGCATAATCAAAATACCAGACAAATAGACAACACAAAAAACTCAAGAGAAATCGGAAATATTGAGCGAAATCAAAGATATTTGCAACACTATTAACAATAGCAACTTCCTCACAATGGCATATAAATCATCTCTTTATTTTGACAATAAAGAGATTCCTATTCCCTCGATAGTAAGGATTGGTCAATGGCAATCTATCATAGATTGCTTCTCTCCATCAACATCACTTGAGTGCAACTCCTTTCATAGAACCCATACAATAACCAGAATGCCCTAGCTTGTAGCCCTCTTCATGTTTGCATATCTTCCTCAATCCAAATCCTTGTTTGGCAACTTCACTCTAGACAAGCTCTCACATCTTTTCCACAAAGACAGACCCACACCAACAGTTATTCACCTATGGTGTCTCTCTTATCAACAAATACCTTTTTTTACAATTCTTCATAGACTCACAGGTGGCATCAACTCTTCACAAGCAATCATGATTCCTCAACAACACAAGCAACTTAGCTCCGTCCCACAATATCTTGAATGACACCATTCTGCCCACATCATCACTCTAATTTCCTTCAACTTGGCAATGGAAACTCCTAGTGGTTACAGTTCCTAATGAAAAATTCTATCGCAACCCTTCAACTCTTCTCGTTACTTGATGCTTTTCTCTACAATTATTCAACCTCAATGCTCTTAAAGCCCTAACACAACACTAATCCCAATACTCCTACAACATCATCTCACAGCTCTTCTAAAAGGTAACAACTCATACAACATATCTACATGTGATTTGTGTTCATCACAAGCAAATTTACCTCTTTGGCCCAACTCTCAAAGTCTCTCATTATGTGTTTGTAATAACACGTAGTTGTAACAGCCAAGCCCCAATGCAACCTTTCTTCAACACCCTTCTCAAATGTATAGAATGTTTTAAACTCAGACTCGCCCTCGAAATCAATCGAGGGTCCACTCTGACTCAACTCAAACTCATCTCAAATCGAACAGTTTGAATTTTACAACTTTGTTTACTAAAATACACAAAATATTAAAATTTAATGAAAAAATTTTAAATATATTTTAAAGATATCAAACCATTAGACACAAAACATGCAAAGTTTCCTCTAAATGGTAATAAGTTCAATACATATCTAAAACAAAATACATAATCAACAAGGCTCTAAATCTCTGGAGTCCAAAAAACAACATGCTACAAGTTACTCGCCTACTACAAACTATTGATCAACCTGATCAATCGTCAAAATCAACACCCCTGATGGACTTGGGGTTTAAGGTAAAAAAATCTAGGGTGGGACCAAATCGACATTGACTCAACCAAGTAAGTACAGACTTGATCATGTTTGATTAGTTTGGTAGCAAACCAATCAGTTCAACTCAGTGCCAAACCCATTGCCAAGCTGATTTGAAGGCCAAGTTGATACATTGCAAGATCAACTCGGCCAAGTCCAAGTTGATCAAGATTTAACACATTGGATATATATTCTCAAACAGGTAGACATTTCATAAACATACTAAAAATAACATTCACAATAGCCTAAAACTCATCTGTCCAAATCCGCTTCAAACTATTGATTTTCTGGTCAATTTGCCCAACTCATTTGTCCAGCATCTTCTTGTGTGCAGCCAGTCCCTCAGTCCATCTCAGATCTGCAGCAGTCCCTAGGCTTTCACCTGCTATCTTGGGCTTCTCAATTTCACTCTAATAGCATGTGATTTTATGGACAAGAAAGTGTACAGAGAATGCATATAACGGAGACAATATCAATTTGGAGTGGATGTCAATACACATAAGGGGGACAATATCCCATACAACCACTTTATTAAGTTGCTTATGTCAAATGTCATTAATAGAGTTATGTGACATGAATACAGTGTTACTGGATCCATCAGGGGTGAGTCAGAGATCCGCGGATCTGAGGTTTCAATCTGGATCCAGATCCGAATCTGCCAGGATTCATGATGGAACCAGGTGTGAACCAGATCCTTCAAATGCGAAAACAGAGTTGCCTGCTAAGAAAAGGATCCTGGGAAAAACGATCCGATCAAGAAGAAAAAACGTGATCCAATCGGGCATAAAAAATGTGCTACGAATGTTTTTCTGCCAGATCCTGCGACTGTTTATCTGTCGGTTCCGCCACATTTTGTGGCTTTATCATCTGCCCCTGGACTAGTGTAGATTCAACTGATGTCGAGGCCGTGGACTGGTGTGCAGCGTTGGCCATCTTTTGGTGTGCCGCGTTTGCCATCTTTCCGTTGGTATTGTTTAAAAATTTTTTAGTTGTTAGTCCTTCTAATATATATAAAATCGATGTATCATATTAAATTGTTATTTTGCGTTGTTATTGTTTAATTTTTCTTTAAGCAATGTTTCATACTAGTATAATTTGATTTAAGTTCATATAAAAATAATATTTTTCATACTAAGCTAATAACATAATAAGTAATGTTTCATAAAAGTTATTATTATTTGTAAGTAGTGATAGTATTATAAATTATAATAGTAACTTTTGTTTATATTTTTTATATTTTATATGTAATTTTTAATTCTTATACTAGTTTTATTTCAAATATATATCAAAATTAATTTATATTGTTTGTACTTGAGATATCCTTGCCGTATCCTGATCCTGGTTTTTCAAAAATCAGACGAATCCGTATCGGGATCTGGATCCGTATCCGTATCCAAATCCAGGTAACTTGGCATAAATAATAACCCTATTTATGACATGTGTGACATAAGCAACTTAATTACTAACCTAAAGTATATTACAATTTTATCATATCACTATTAGCATATGCTAACCCTGACAAAATTTATAGCACTTCTATATATTTGTTTGTTGTCTTTTTTGGATAGCCTTCAGAATCATTTCCCATGAAAAATAAAAAAATATAAAAGATTACATAACCCATTTATCCAATAACTTGTAACTACACCACTAATCAAATGAATTAATATGAGCCCCGCCTCAATTTCAGCTAACTCCATTTTTTATTAACAAACTTTGACAGTATCGTTTTACAGTAATCCAGTAAGTTGTCTACGAACAGTGGATATGTTAGTAATTGATCAATTATGACTCTGGGTAAATTTCTCAAGAGAAGGAAACTGCTTGCAATGCTGGAGAGAACAACCTGATATTAGTGTCCCAGAAGAAGAAAAAAGATTGGGTTCATCACAGATGAAGCCAGACTTTTTCTAAAGGCATATTTAAACCAAAATAACAACTTGGAAAGAAGAATCTTTCTCAAGCATTCCGTGTAACTGTGTAAGTATTACTAGTCTCTTTATCAATCAATTGAACTATAGTTTAATGGTCAAGCTGATATCTATTATCAGGAAACAACCTAAAATACTGGACAATTAATAGAGACTTTAATTTACATGCTCTTGCTGAAAGATTAAAGCACACATCGACAGCACAATTGGATAAAGAACTTTGCAAGCCCACGTTTCTAAACAATGTCCTACCTGAACAGGTGCATAGCCTGCAGGAGCAACAGGCATTGGAACTGGTGTGACTTGGGGAACTGGATAACCTCCGTATGGATCATAAGATGCAGTTGCAGTTGCCATATAGCTGAAAATTGAATGATGTGAAAACGAAAGTTCAATGCTTGTTGGATGCAGAAACAAACTAAACACTTTCAAAAAGGATCATTCAGATTAACTTTTTATAAAAAGTCTTACCTCTGAGGACCCCAGACAGATGCAGGAGGGGGGACAAATGTGCCAGGAGCATGGTAAGCTGCAGGAGTGTAGTCTCCACCAGTTCTCATTCGTTTACTCTGGTCAAAATTGTTTGTGTCTGATACTACACCAATTACATCTGAAACCATTAGAAACAAATTTTAAACCAAAAATTTAATGCCAAATGTGCAAAATGCCAATTTCAAGCATAACAATCAGAGTATAAAGTTATAAACTCATGCAGTTGTAATGTAATCACAAAATTATCTTAGAAAACCAAGCAGCTGCAATCAATTATTTTGTAACTTGTAAGTTGTAACCAATCAGTTGGAAGAAATAAATGAACTAAAGATGCATTTTCAATTGCACCGATACACAAAGTCACCACATTCGCCGATTTTCCAGCTTGGAAATCGAAAAACGTCGAATTTTATGGGAAGGGGAATTTAATCCATTAAGTTCGCCGATTTCCATCTTTTACATTTCACACAGCCCAAGCGAAACTTTATAGCCACCCTGCAGCAGATAAATTGACCTACGTTGTGAGAGAAATTAAAAATTTAGAGGCTTCGTCCGACGCCCTTACACCGGAACTGCAACAAAACCTCCAACTGGTTCGTGGGCTCCTAGCATACCATTTTGACAGTCATTATTTAAATCAGAGTGTAGCTACATTTATCAAGAAGATCGTCTCCATTGTTTTTTCCGGGCCAATTAGATTCAATTGTTTTATTAATCTTAGGTTAATTTATTTTATTGTTTATAGCTTGATATAATTTACTGTTTACATTAAAATTTATGTAAACGCTTTTTTTTGTGAGGTTCGTTATAATAATATGATATTCTTAAAGTTATTATTATTACTATTGTTAATATTAAAAGATCTAATTAATTTTACTATTTATGTTAACTTTATCACTCATATATATAATATGTTATTTTTAATTCTAAAATTAGGCTAACACCATAACTAATATTAATACTAGGATTATTAAAACTAATACTAATATTAATAGCATAACTAGAACTAATACTAAATACTAACGCTAAAAATGATAAGTAGAATCCATACATATGATGACAATGTCAAGGTATTAAAACTTTGGTTTTCTACCAGGGAAACATTGGATTCTCTCCAAGAATTCAAACCCCCCCACAAAATTATAAGTAATGTGCAAACCACGAGATTTTGTGGTTATATTAAAACGAATTACAGTGAATGCATGTTGCTACTTAACCATTATAATCATAAATGTTTCCATCTAGAGATTTAATCTTTTCAATGCCACATGATGTTAATGCTTGTCCACATTGTTGTCATTATCTTGGGTGCATTTATGAAATACACACTTAATCAAATTGCTGGCAGAGCATTTGTACCATTCTGGGGACAATGATTGACTTGATCTCTTGTGAATCGTAACCAATGTCAGCATCGTCATAATAAGTAGCATATCAAGCATAGCTTAGATACTGCGAGAGCATATATTAATTCCAGCTTATATTAATATTCAGCTGCAAGCGTGTTTATAAAAGTAGTTATGTTTCTTGGAATATCCATACCTGTGAAACAATGCAAGTTTGATGTAATCAAGATAACTGCAACCTATTGATCTATCTAAATGTACTCTAGAGCAACTCCACACATCTGGACCCTATCCCTGAGAAATGGTATTTGATGTTAATGTGCTTGGAGCAGTCATGAAATATCAGATACTCAAAGAGTTAAATACAACTCCAAATATCACAGTAGACTATAGAAGGCTCCAACATCTTACCTGCCAGCTCTACAATCAGCTTGAAAAGCCAAACGGCTGCACAACTCAATGCCAAGGCTAAACTCAATGCTATTTACTCAGTTTCTGCTAAACTCAATGCTACTACAGCTTACTCCCTACTAAACCATGAAATCATTCTTGAGCACAAACTGAAGCAACATCCTGAAGTACTCTTCCTGTCACCTGAATCTCCTCCCAGTCAGAATCAATGAATCAATGCAACATCAACTCACCATCTCCAGCATATCTCAAACCATGATGTATTGTTCCCTGTGACTCCTCGTGTCGTCTGAGGCTCTACTTCCATTTTATTTACCTTGATCATTGATGCAGTACAGATAGATCACACTTGATAGACTCAAAGGAGAGTGTGATGCAGAGTTATTTGCATTTACCCCTAGAGACTAGCAACTGTCAGATGGATTTTGATGTGGTGGTGTAGCCGAAATGTGGTATAATCACATTTCATGGTTGTTTCTCATCGAGATGAGGATGGTTGCAGTTTATAGCATGATTTGCCTGAGTGAAAGTCCTCTAGCACTCTAGAGTTATTCTTCATATGGACTTAGCCTTGGCATTATGATCAACTGTTATGGCTACAGCAACTGGTATTGTTCATGCACAACCTAGCGATCAACAGATCAGAAAGGAATCAGCCGCTACCCGGCACAACAACTATGGACCTCCTTCCCAGCGTGTCACTAGCAGAAGGAGTTCTTCTTTAAGGTTTCCCAGGCTCAACAATAACCAAGGGAGAGACCCTATCCAAGCTTTTCCAAGGCCAATTAAAGGAGATCTAGCTTGAAGGTCCACGTTTGTCATTAAACCAAAAGGCTTACCTGTTAGTTTTCGATACAACTGATAGAGTTAACAGATCCACGGGAGGCTGTTATACCATGTCACAAGTCCCAAAACAGATACTGACCACCAAGTCAACAATCTCTCCCTCATCACCGTCTGAGTTACTCAACACCAATCAAGCAGACTCGAACCCACAACTTTATGGCTATATGATGCCAAATGTTGGCCCACGTTTGTCATTAAACCTAAAAGGTCAACCTGTTAGTTTCCAATACAATCGCCTAAGTTAATATATCCATGGTAGGTTGTTAAACCATGTCACAAGTCCCGAAGGAGGTGCTAACCACCAAGTCAACATAGGTAACCCCAAATACTTGCCTAGCTCTATTTTTCAGGAAGAGGTGCCAAGCTAAAGGTGATTAATTGGATACAAGACACTCTTAATTCAATATTTCAATGATGTAAATGAAATAACCATGAATATACAATACATGATACAATAAACAAAGCATTACATCAACAATTAACCATGATTATCTTATATTGCAAAAACCCCCAAATCGCAAAATGGCTTTCAAGTCACAAGGCTATGTCAAGCTACTGTAGCCCTTCTATCTACCTGCACAGTTCAACAATGGTGCTCGACCCAATCTTTCAAAGAACTACCAAGGAGGATAAACCGTACCCTTTCCCACGCCACAAAACTTCACAGGAATGAGAAGAGTAATCTTCTTGAACGTTGTTTTTAGTGCACTACCATAACAAGACGACCGATGGGATGGTTTTAGGATGCCTAAGAGGGTTCTCGAGATATGCAAGGAACGTGGCATCCAATTTTGTGTTTAGTGTCGTATAATGTGGTACTACTCAAAGAAAGGGACTAGATCAAAGTCAAGGGGGATGTCAACATCTTACAACTAATGAGGATGTAAGGAAACATGTCCCAACAATGGTCACTATCTAATAGGGTCCCTTCAACAGTAGTTTTACCCACCTAACGACAAGCACCTGGTGTTGTTTATATATATATATATATATATTAAAAATATAGACATAAAGATCCAAAAAAAATTAGAAACTAGAACATTAACAAATATTCAATAGAAATTATTATTAGAATCAATACACATTACACATTCTGTCATTCACAAATCACAATGAGACACAAAGATGATAGCTCAAGAAAGATAGAGATGGGCAAATTAAATGATCACATAGAGGTCATCTCCTTTGGATTCTCTGTTGTCTTATGCATTTTTTATGAAAACTGTAGGCCAGTCTATTGGTGAATAACGAATTTATAGCTTGTGGCAACCTCATTTAATGGGAGAAATGCCACCATGGTGTATGAAATAAATGGAATATGATGATATTAGAAAGGAAAGGGTTGAGATAAAGGCTATCGACTCATCATGTTCCTCCTAGCATGTTTGATTAATATTCTCTAAGGGATAGGGGGAACTCATTAACAAATTTCTTTGAGCAAGCATGGTAAGTTTACTAAATAAATGTCATGATAAATCCAACGTGTAATCCTTAATATCCAAATTTCTCATGTTCAATAGTATTGCATTTTGGAGGAATGAAGGGGAACAAGAGTATAAATGGATAATATCCAGACATGTATTGACATCGTATCTTAGCTTTCCTATGACTGAGCGAGGATGAAGTTCCTTAGCAAAGGTGTTCCTTTCCCTAAATGTCAACATTATACTCTTATGAAGTTCCTTAGCAAAGGTGTTCCTTACCAAATGGTACGATGAACTAGCAAAATGTTTGGATGGGACTGATCCCTTCAAATATCATGAATAGTTGCATGTATGGAGTTACTGCTCTGAGGCAGTCTGTAAGATGGGCCTTCAATTCGAGAGGTGGTGGATCTCAACATTTATGGGAAGCGTTTATGGCTAGGAAGGACCAAAGAACGGTTGAGCTCAGTCGTGGTACACTTGCAATTATCATGGAAAGTGGGAAGTTGCTATATATCTCTGATTGCTAGGCGCCCATGCAGCTGCATGGTAATCTTTTCTCGTTATTGATCCAAAGGTGGTGGCTTTAAAAAGGGTTCGTTCTGCGTGTAGGTGGAGATATGGAGATGGGAGACAGTCCGTAAGATGGGCTTTCAATTCGGGAGGTGGTGGATCTCAACTTTTATGGGAAGCGTTTATGGCTAGGAAGGACCAAAGAACGGTTGAGCTCAGTCGTGGTACACTTCCAATTATCATGGAAAGTGGGAAGTTGCTATATATCTCTGATCGCTAGGCGCCCATGCAGCTGCGGCTAGGTGGTGGCTTTTAAAAGGGTCCGTCCTGCGTGTATGTGGAGATATGGAGCTGGGAAAGTCCATGGCGGGGGGGTAGCAAGGGAAAGACACCCTGAAGGGCTCGGGATAGCCATCCCCCGATCTTCCATAGACATATCATGCGGGCTCAAAAGAAAGTCGTGTGGGAAGCCAAGTGTCTTCAACTGGGGTTGCCTTCGGAGTTCAAAGAATGGATTGGTGGTATTGAAGGGCGCATGTGGGAGCAGTTGGATGAAGAGCCGCTTAACTCTGAAAGTAGGGGGATTGAGGACCGGGTAATGGACCCAGGAGGCTCAATGATGGAAGGAGCACCACACAGAGACCAGTCACCTAAACGCAAAGATGGATGTAGTGTTGAAGGCTCTTGGGATTCAGTCACAGCTCCTCTAGTTGGGCGAATGGGTGGCACGTCGTCAATCCAAGACAGTGATCTCCTGCATCATCTGGCGGGTCATTGCTACTTCTGAGGCCGAGTTTGAGTTTTCAGTGTCTACTCAGTTCGAGGTTCTTTCGGCTAGTCTATCTGATTTGGGATTCTTTTGCATATTGTGTTTGTAATGGGGGAAGTGGGCTTATGGGGGGGTATGCATTCTATGGGTTAACGAGTTTTTATATACCAGTCTCTATTTTGTAATGGGTGATACTAGGGGTCTAAAGAATTCTCTTGTCGGGTGGTGGGATGTTTTGGAAGCTATTGCTCATTGGTTTTATGTCATGAGGATATTTTGGAAGCCCTGTATCTCATTTCTCTGTCAATATAATATCGTTCTTACCTAAAAAAAACTTATCTTTGATTTTTGTTATTATATAAGTGTTTTACTTTAGACAACTTCTATTTATATAATTAGAAGATACACAGTTGTCGTAACACAAGCTACTTCTTTTACAAGTAACCTCCAACTTCTGGAAGGCTCTAATAATTAATGGCATCAACCTTCACATCACCAATGACATATTTAGCATAACTAATGGAATCATCCTCCTAACTCTCCAAAGCCATTAACTCATCGATGTTATAATCATTATCACACAGGGCATCCTCTATCACATAGAAGATAATCATTATGTTCTAACAACATGAATAAATCAGACCTTTTTCTAATTTAGTAATTACAGAACTAGTTAGTATACACGATACATTTATTTTTATAGAACCTAATTTGACTCGAGCACACTATTACTAGCTAGTCAGAATAAATCCCAGTATCAAAGAGTTACCCTAAAAGATTTGAGAAGATGAATTGCCTGGCTAATTTTGACATCCTAAATGTACTACAAATTTTGAAATTGGAATTTAAATGCTTTTGTCAAAAATTAATGAGATGGACCACTATCATAAATGCCAAATAAAATTGTGCTAAAAGCAACTAGGAGTGATGCATGCGCTTGATTAAGTGAATAAAAATGTCATTGACAAGACAAAAATTACAAACCCAGAAAATACCCATTTATTAAACTCTAATACAATTGACTAGAAAATTGAAAATGAATTTTGTATGAATGATAACCTTGTGCAAACTATTCAAAGCTAGGAATAAGAAATATTGATTCCTTCAAAAGGAACAACATAATAGTTCAAACCTAGCCCAAGGGTTAGCGCAATTAGTAAATGATAGAGGTCTCAGGATCAACTCTCATCAAGTCCTTTGGGGTTACTAAAGGCCTATGTCACTGATGATCAATCTACTTTCCACCCTAAAAATTCAGGGAAAAGGGGGAGAGCTTTGCAAGGCTGACATGGCACCAGCACCCCCATTCTTCGTTTATGTGTGTGCGGGTGTTGTGAGATTACTTCCTCAAATTAAATATATATATATAATTATGTATATATATATGTATCATCCTCAGGCATAAGGTGGAGACTCTTCGCCAAAAGAGCAAAGCCATTTGGATTCAGGCAGGGGATTGCAACTCGAAATACTTCCAGATCTATGCCAATCATCGAAGATTGTCGAATTCGGTTTGGGAAATAGCCTCTGATTCAGGTTTACTATATAGTGATCATTCATCGATCTACAAGGCGACCTCTGAACACTTCAAATCTGTATTCACTCAGCCTAATTCTTTTAATATATTGGATCAGCTTAGTACGATCAAAAACTTTCCTTGTATGTTTAATGAAGAGAACTGGGCTTGAGTGGACAGGCCAATGTCTTTGTCTCGGGTAAAATCGTCGTTGGATATGTTCGCCATGGAAAAGAGCCCAGGCTCGGACGACTGGACGGCTAAGTTTTACAAACATTTCTTTGACATTCTTGGTCCTAAGATCGTTGAAGTTGTGGAGGAAACCCACTCCAACAGATCTATTGGTGAAGTTTTGAACTCGACTTTTCTTACGCTAATCCCTAAGAAGGATCGTCTAAAATCCTGTTTAGACTATAGACCGATTTCTCTATGTAATCTACTATATAAATTGATCACCAAGATCATAGCAGAAAGAATCAAACCTATCCTGGGTCAATACATCTCTGCAGAACAGTTCGCCTTTCTCCTGAATAGACAAATCATTGACACTATGGGTGTGGTGCAAGAATGTCTCCATACAGTCAAAGCAAACAAAAAGTAGGCTATCTTCATGAAACTCGATTTGAAAAAGGCTTACGACTGTGTTGATTGGTTGTTCCTGAAGCTGATCCTTTTTCAAGTGGGTTTGTCGCCAGATATGGTCGAATGGATTATGAGTGTCGTTTCCACGGCTCGGTTTGTTGTTCTCATAAATGGGCCTCCCACTGAATTCTTTCTTGGCAGTAAGGGTTTAAGACAGGGCTGTCCCTTCTCCCTGTACCTCTTTATCCTGGCAATAGAAGGACTCAGTCTACTTATCCAACGTGCCGAGACACAGTCATGCTTCCAAGGTTTAAAGATTGCTAGGGGGCTGAGTATTACTCACGTGCTATTTGTGGACGACGTGCTCGTCATAGGAGGCGATTTGGCTGAGGAGTGGAAGTTTATGTATTCCCTTATCGAGGGGTTCTGTAATGCATCCGGGCTGGAGGTAAATGTTAAAAAAACTTTTATTTTGCATTCCTGTAACGATCAGTCATTTTTAAATGAGATTCGTGAACTCTTTCCTTTTAATGCTGGTAATGTTGAGGAAGGCTTAAGGTATTTGGGTTTCGTCCTTAAACCGAACGGCTATGGACCTAAGGACTGGGTATGGTTGGAAAAAGCCATAAACAGGAGAAATTCATGCTGGCAGGTGCACTATTTGTCTCTTGGGGATCGACTAGTGCTGGTGTCCTCGGTTCTTCAGGGCATTCCAGTATACTGGATGCCTCTATTCGCTCTACCTCAGAGTTCTATTGATAAAATCAGAGGGAAGCTTTTTAATTTTCTTTGGGATGGCAACTGGACTGGTGATAAGTGGCATCTGGCATCGTGGAAATCTCAGTCGCTGCCTCGAGCCCTTGGTGGCTGGGGTATTAAAAACCTGGGTGTTTTCAATGCTACACTTTGTGCTAAATCTCTGTGGAGATCTTTTTTCAGCATTGGGGGAAGGTGGTCAAGGAAAAATATTTTAAAGGTCTGGATTTCACATATTGGTTGAGAGCTGGTCCGAGATTAAGATCTTCAAGTTCTACTGTTTGGAGAAGCTTGACAAACAGTCTGCCGATCATTATGAAAGATCTGAGCTGGAAAGTGGGAAGAGGGATCCAAATGTTCATTGGGATTGACCCAATTTGTGGTATTGGTGATTCCTCTTACCCTTCCTGCTCCTTAATCAATGAGCTTGCCCGAAATAGGGAACTTTGTATTGAAAGATATTTGTTTTGAAGGTGTTAATGGTATGTGGGCAGACTCGGTGGTGTTGGGTCTGACTGACAGGAGTGCACTGGAATGGGATAATTTCATTCTAGCGCTGAAGAATGGGAATTTCTCGCTAAATGACTCTCACGATGAGGTGGTTTGGCTATATAACTCTAAAGATGTCAAGGCGAATGCAAATTTGGCTTATAATTTGGCAGTCACTAAGAAGAATGTTGGCAGAATTAAATGGTGGATGAAATGCCTTTGGAAAGGGACTCTCCCTTTGAAAATAAGATTATTTGCTTGGCTATGTCTTAACAACAAAATTCTGACCTGGGATGGATTGCAGAGAAGAGGTGTGTCAGGCCCTGGCAGATGTTCTCTCTGCTGCTTGAAGCTGGAGACGATTACGCATTTGTTTGGTAATTGTTTTTTTTTTCAGCAGGTTTGGCTGATTCTTATGAATCACTTCCACATTCATCATTGTTGGGAAGGGGAGTCTGTGGAGGACAATTTGCTTAGCTAGTCCAATAGAAGGGATCCCTACAGTCATCTTCCCTTATTTGTATTGTGGGAGGTTTGGAAAGCTAGGAATGCTGCCATTTTTTCTAGTACTGTGCATAAGCCTGAGGTGATATATCTTAAGATTCTGTCATCTATTTCTGAATGGGGTAAAAAGCCCTCCCCATTAAAGGGCAGGATACACTCCGCCCCTCTATTGCGGCAGGAGAAGCCAGTCGATTTTCTTAATGGAGCGTCAAAGGAAGGTGTATGTGGGGCCAGTTTTGTTATCAAACTCAATAATAGCAGAACTTTTAGAGGCTGGTTAAAGGCTGGTCTGGGATCTAATACTCAGGCTGAAGTCATTGGTTTGTGGAGTCTCCTACATTGTGCTCGAATCTGGGGGGGTTGATCATTTTCAGGCCTTAGGGGACTCTCAAGTGGTTATAAATTGGCTAAAGGGCAAAGCTAGTTTGAAGTCGTTGGAAGTTGGAACTCTCACACTGGTTAGATAGCATTTTGCTCAAAAAGAAGGAGTTCTCATGGATATCTTTTAACCATGTCTACAGAGAGTTCAATCAAGATGCTGATGATTTATCTAAGCTGGTCTTGGGTGATATGGATGGCTTAATCCACTACTCTTTTGTCTTGGATGGAGCGTTCACTGAATCTGGCAGTTTAGTCTTCTTTTCATCTCATGACATTGGCTCCTTAGGCTCCTTTGGATATATAGAGGATGCTGCGGTATTTTTGGATCCCAATTTGTTATATCAGTCCTCATCTTTATGCCGTCTATTCGATGGTTTTATAGAGCTTACTGCTGATTGTAATTTAGACTATGTAGGCTGTTAATGGCTTCTTTGCACAGATTGTACTGTTGAAACAACTTTATTTAACAAAAAGCTGTCTTTTCTTCCTTGAAAAAAATATATAAAGAGAGAGAGAGAGAGTTCAAAACTAGAGTTAAAATGCAATGCAACATAGATTATATCAATATTTATCATAGATTTCTAAAAATAAGCATGACAGCTATGAAAATATCATGATAAATAACTCATATTAGTCTACAAATAATATTATTCCAAAATAAAATTGACTAATACAAGTTGCCATATTGGAATAACTCAATTCACATTTAACTATTTTATGACCTTTCCATCTAAAAATCTTAACATCCAAAAATAATTTTATAGCATTTTTAGTTTCACTTCAGTATAACAATAACTAACACTAAAATCTACATAGATAAATCATAAGAATGTCTAGCAATGTAAACAAGAAAAGCTTCTAGAAACTCACCTCTTTTCACATATAGATTTTTCTTGGCCATTTCAGAACGCAAAATAGAATTTGTTTCAGCATCAAATACCAAATTCTAGAGCACAAAAATTCACTTCTCAGGTTAATCACAGTTTATAAACCAAGCCATTTGAAGTACAATTAAGGACACATTTATATACTTATATAAAGATTGAAGTTAGTGACTCACTTGAAGAGCATCTCTAGCTTGCATTGCCATTTGAGATGTGGAAAAAAGTGCAAAACCCATCGCTTGGTCACCTTTAAAATTAATTTGTGATGCTTCATAACCTGGCCACCATCTTAACAGATTTTGGAGTTCTCTCTCCTTAACATCTTTTGGAAATCCTAGCACAAATATTGTCCTGACCTGCAAGCAGTGGATGAGTTAAAAAAAATTAATAAGGCAATATAACAACAAACCGGACGCTTGGTCATTAAGGGAAATTTTTTACTCCAAGAAATAACGTTCTTTTCAACTCATGTTTAGATAAATTGGAAAAGTAAAAAACAATTTCATGTTATTCATAACGTATTAGCAGTTTCGGAATTCAAAATTGCATTTCATCTTAAAATAGCATTTGGCCACACTTGGGCCAGGAATTCTAGGTGGTTTAAAATGGGTTGGGCTTGCTGGGACAATCGTCCAAAGTTGTCTTGGCTGTTCATAAATTTTCAATATACCATTGGACTTGCATTCATTGGTGTGGTCAACAGAGTATTAATCTGCCCGCCAGGATTTCATTCTCATTCAAAAAAGGGATCAAACCAGGTGCAAGTACTGGGTAATTTCAACAAAATTTTAGTTTAGTTAAATGTCTTTTCCTAATGTACAAGAGATCTGAAAATCGCATTCAATCTAAAACGGCATGTGGCTACAAATGCAGATATTTTTAAGAACAAATCAAAACAAATGTGACTGCCAATAAGGAAACTAGTTGCTAGTGGTAAAGAAAAAATTTGGGGAAAAACAATCCTGCAGTAAAAAGGGTAGCAATCAAGAGATAGACAAATGCTTCCTCTTATCTCTTAAAGAACTCCTCCATCAAGTGCCAAGCAATTTTGGCAGAATTGTAGTTTATCTAGATTAAAAAGCAAAATACTTTTCCTAACGCACAAATATTTCAGAGATCTGAAAATCATATTCAATTTTAAAATTGTGGTTTTACAAATACAGATACTTTGAGGAACAAGTCAAAGCAAATATAGATGACAATAAAAAGACTAGTTGCAAGTGGTGAAAAAATATGTTTGGGAAAACAGTTGTTCCATCGAAAAGGAAGCATCCAAAAGACAGACAAATGTTTACTCTTGTCTCTTGAAACAATCCATCAAGTCCCAAGTCGGAAATCTCCGTCATGTAAAAACATCCAATGAGATCACACTGCAGCTTGAAATACAAGTGGTGGTTTAAAATGGACAAAGCTTGCTGGGACGTTGATAAATGTTGCCCTAACTGTTCATAATTTGTCAATATAACGATAACCATGGTTCATTTGTGAGACTCTTAGTTCATTTGAGAGGTCGACAGGGATCAATTCTCGCAGTGGTCGACCTTACCCAAGAGGCTTGTCTCAAATATAAAAGGGATAAAACCAGGTGCAAGTACCATGCGATTTCGGCAGAATAGTTAACCCTCCAATCTGGATAACGTAAAAAGCGGCTGATTCACGATAAATCCAACCATGCTTTTCCTTTTTAAAGGGTCTTCTTTTCGAGATTGTGGTTCACTATTTGACCACAGCTATCAAATGCTATGAGATGCAATTTCATCAAAATCAGACGAATGCATAGTGTTATTTGAGGACTAAATCAAACATATATCCTCTTCTGCACAATTTCCGTTTGCATTTGAACAGTAAAGACCTTTGCGGGCACCAATAGCATTCACTGACCCTCGACTTTCCACAAACCCTACCACCCGATAGAAATAGTTTTTTGCAGAGACTAGAACTGGTGCCATGTCAACAATTGCATATTCAAATGCGTACACCTTAACCCTGTCCAAAAATATAGACAAAACCCCAGAAAGAGAAATACAACCACAAGAACATTTCGTGCAAGAATTTTCAACAGAAGGACGGCAAAAGGAGCTACTAAATGTAACTGTATAAAATAAAATTTTCAAACAGAAAACAGTTCAAATGGCCCGCAAAAACACACAGGAGGAACCGTCAGCTGAATAAAAAAGCACAGTCTACCTTGAACATAGGGGCATGATGCAAAGTGACCTACAGATTTAGGGTGCGTACCTCTTCCATGAGGCCGTGTGACTGATAAGGCGAGTCAGCTTGCATGGAAGTCGCTGAAGGGGGAGGTGCCCATTGATGATGGTACTGGTGATGAAGCCCCGTACCTGCCATGGCCCGATAAATTTGCAGTGAACAAAACCCTCGTCTTCTGCACACAAGGAAACGAGGAGATGGAATTGGAAATAGCCTTTTTTACTAAATGTCTAGAGAAACCCAGTTGAGCCGTGTAGCTTTTTCAGATTCCGGGAAAACTCGAAAGAATAGTGGAAAAAAAGCATTGAATGCATGATGATATTTTGATGAATGTCATTTCTTTATGTCTATGTTTTTATAGTTGGGTTAACTATAAACCAAAGTATAATGAGCAGGTTCCTAAAATATTAGTCCATAATTGATGACAAGGGTTTCTCATGGCTTTAGATGGTTTTTGAGAGGGTTTATGTGGTTCGTGAAACGTGGGTATGGCCTTATGAGGGAATGGCGGGTCACATCTCATTAAGTGGTTTTTAAAATGGTCTTGTAGGGTAATTGATATTCATGTGGTGAGTTAGTACTACAAAGGAAATGGACAAGTTTATGTGATTGGCTACTGTTATGTTATGTAGTGTATGTGAGGGGTTTTTTTTTTTTTTTTAATATTGGTTTTTTGGACATCTAGTAGAATTCCAATTATCTGAAGAAAAAGGATTTTATATTATATTCCCTTGGTAACAAGGGCAGGATTTGGAGACCATACAATCATGGCTTCCTCCTTGCGCTCCCCTGGGGTATTATGCCTGCAGGTCCGAATCCACCCAAAACTTCTTCTCAACTATGTAGCGGTGTTGACTTGGAATATTTTGTTGGGGTTCCTTCACATGTGGGGATAACATCTGGTATGGTGTCTACAGAAGGCTCATAAAATGTGGCAAAGATGTCATATTCTAGGGTTCATTTTAATTCAAAAAAGACAAGGCAGAAGGAAAAGGGAAACATCTCATAGCAGATTCCTCCCCCTTAGTTGGTCACGAAAAATATTTCATCTCGCGATTTTCATCAGGTGGTACCTTCGGGCTCCGGAAAGCGGATCGGTCGAAAATTCTAGAAGTGGAAGCTCCGGAAAGACGAGGAAAAAATGGTCATAAGCAAGAATGTCGACCAGGAAGAAATCGTTCGACTTTCCTTAAGAGAATTAGTCGGGAAGTTTAGTTACAAGGCAATGGATTGTCGTGATATAGAATATTGGGCTTCAACTGTTTGGGCCCCTCTTATTGGTTATAGGCCGACAATCTCTATCTTTCAAAATGGATGGTATGGCTTCATTTTTAGATGTGAGGAACATGCCTCATATATTATGGAAAGAACATGGTTAAAGGGCCAAGGCAACCTAATGCTCAAGAGATGGCATTATGGCTTTAACCCAGCTTCTTAAAGCTTAAAGGATAAATTTATTTAGGTTTGATTACCTTGAATTCCTTTTGTACTATGGAACAAAGAAGCTTTTATGGCTATTGGAAATCATATGGGGAAATTCCTTCATGTGGACGAGGAAACCCTAATGGGTGTAGATAAAAGAGTGGTCTAACGGCTTGTTGAGTTGGATATGTCAAAGGGTTTTTTGGCTCAATTACAGATAGAGTGGTGTGGTATATCCTTTAATCAACCCCTAGATTATTGGGGTATCCCCTTTCGCTGCTCAAAATGTCGAGAGGTTGGTCATCTCTGGCAGTCAATGTTCTTCCTCCGGTTCGGATGACATCAAGGCTTGGACTTCGATGGATAAAAGTGGAAAATAAGAAGATTTAGCTTCGGGGTTGGATTCTCCAATTTCCCAGCCTGCAACAAAATCCCTGCTGGTGAACCAACCTTTCATCAATAAGCTTCAAAATCTAAATCCTGGTTTTATCTATTCACTAGATTCTCATGAGTTTGAATTTGTTAAGAGTGTGGAATTAAAAGGTGATGGTGTTGGCAAGATCTCACTAAGCGGTGGTCCATTCTTTTACAAAGGGGTTTCATATTCTCTCCTGGACAATGCCCCTCCACAGGGATGTGAATTAGCTACCAATGACATGACCAAAATTAACATTGTACCCTCTCCCCCACCTTCGAGGGTTCCATTAGAATCGTCTCAGCAACCCATAAGAGTTTTGACTGATTCGGTGTCATCTCAAGGGGATGGTCACTTTTCTCCCAAAATTCCATCCATATGTCCTAAAATGGGGGTTGGGATACTGGACACTCATGTCAGCCTTGGGTTCGTGGATATTGAAGAATATTTTTCTACCATGGAACCCTCTCTCCCGAGTCCAAAACGATGCCCCTTTGCAAAAAGGTTTAGCTTTAATCTTATATTGGAAATTCGAGGATTGAGGTGTCAAATACTAATCAAGATAAGCCCCTTGTCCACCCTCCTTTTGTTAATCCTTCTGAGAAATCTAGAGGAAAAAATTATAAAAGGGTTTTTTCGGGCGGTTTGAAAATGGATAGTTCTTATGTACAAACCAAAAGTGCCAAGAAAAAACAAAACCCTCGTAAACCATCTGAGATGGCCCATCCCGCTTCTCCCCCTCTTGTTCCTTCTGCTTTCCCCTTTGAATCTCGGGATCTTAGAAATATCAAAGCCCTTACAAGGGTTGGGGAATTATTTGCATCTCTTCAAATGTTAGGGGATTGGGGGGTCTCCCGAAATTACTAGCCCTCCAAAGATGCTTGGATCGTATCAACTCAGACATTATATTCCTACAAGAAACCATGGTCTTAGGGGATAAATCTCGTTCTTTTATCGCGAGCATTAAAAAATACTAGGAGGTTGTCACCACATATGCCATAGGATTATCGGGGGGTCTCTTGACAACATGGAACCCTAGTAAAGCGAAAAAGAAGGCATACTCTATTTTTGCTAGCATTTTATTGACCGACGCTGATAGGTTTTAATGAGGACGCTAATCTGTTGAATATCTATGGCCCATACCAATCTAAAGAACAATTTTGGAGTAAGATTATACAGGAAGGAACCTTAAACCTTCCCAACCTTGTACTAGCTAGATATTTAAATTATACATGGTCTGCTTCAAAAATATGGGGTCAGCATGCTTGCTTGGATCCCTTAAGTGATGTTTTCAAAGGTCTCTTTAATGATGTTGATTTAGTGGATGTGGAACATTTTCCCCTCAAGCCTACATGGAGGAATGGGCGTTGTGGAGAAAATGGGATAGACAAACGAATGGACAAGTTTCTCACAAGTGAATCTCTACTCTCAAAATTTCACAGGTTTTAGTCATGGACTGATTCTACCAGAGTATCAGATCATCTCCCCATTATATGTCACTTTGATTATGAAAGTAAGAATTTGAAAATATCATTCAAGTTTAATCACAGTTTCCTCAAGCAAGTGGAATTTAAGGAGTTGGTGTTACAGGTATGGAAGAGGGATGATGACCTAGACCACTTTTATGTAATGGATAAATTATCCAAGAAACTGAAATCTCTCGAAGATTAAGTGATTAAGTGGGAAAAGGCTAGATGGTCCCTTGCTAAGAATGAACTCATCATTATTGAAGCCAGTATTGAACGTATTATTGATGATATTCCGCTTAACTACATTCCGCAAAAGGATTTAGAAATGTTGGCATCTTTGGAACAAGAAAAATAAAGGATCCTTAAACTTGAAGAAGAAAAATTGCAACTTAAAAGCCAGGCAACTTGGTTGGAAGCGGGTGACAAAAACACAAAAAAAATCCACAAATTTGTTGAGCACCGGCATAACGTTAATTCCATTTGGGAATTGAATTGTGGTGATGGTAAGAAGACTTATGAGCACAAGGATCTCTAGCAGCTGCCGATGTCACATTTCAAAGACCTTTTTCCATATCCTGGAAACTTCTATGTCAGGGAGCAAATAAATGTGATAAAATAATACCTGAGATTCTTCTCTAAAGAAGAAGGTGACAATGTATTCCTCCCAATAACTTAGGATGAATTAAAGTTTGCTTTATGTGCAATGGCTGGGTCCAAAAGCCCTGGGCTAGATGGCTGGACTATAGAGTTGTTTCTTGACTATTTTGATCATATGGGAGAGTGTTGTGAGGGATATCTACCTTATTTATTGGGGTCCTATGGTCACCAACATACTAAGTTTTGGCGACAAATTACAATGAAAACTGAAGACGCTCTAGGAGGACGCGCTGTGAAGTGAAGACGCTGGAAAAGGCCGCGTAGGGTTTCGCCATGGCTGCGCCTGGGGGAGGGCTTTCCCCTCCCTCTGTTCCTTCTTCTGCAGCTGAAGCATTCCACCGGTTACTCAGGACTCCGGGTTTCAAGCCGGTGGCTCCAATCATCCCAAAGTTCATCAAAAAATTAGATGCAATCCCTGAAATTGATCTCCCTTCTGAACAGCCAATCAAGATCGCCTTAGCTCTGGCGGAGCGAGGACTGGTAGGCCAATTCATGGGGCTTTGGCCCTCAACAAGAACTACTGATGACTGGATCCAAAGGAACTGGAGGCCTCAGCTCAAGAACAGTGTTACCTGCTACCCTGTTGGTCGAGGGTTCTTCATCTTCGAATTCATAGCAAAAGAAGACCGAGATCTTATTTTCAGAAATGGCCCGTATTTCATGGGCTCCCAAGGTCTGTATCTCAACAGATGGACCCCTGACTTCAATGCAGAAATAGATGTGCCGAAAGAAGTTCCAGTTTGGGTAAGACTCCCAAATCTTCCAGTTCATTGTTGGAACACTCAAGCCCTGGAAAAGATAGGCAATGCTCTTGGCAGATACATTGATAAAGCCGAAAACAAGGGCCAATATTCTTGTGCCAGAATTTGTGTAGAAGTAGATCTGGAAGCTGGGATGCCTGAGGCTGTGAAACTCAAAGTCGGAGAATGGCATCACTTCCAAAAGCTGGATTACGAACAATTACCCTTCAAATGCCGACTCTGTCATGAACACGGGCACTTCCAAAGAAACTGCCCCAAAGTGCAAACTCCAGAAGTGGGAGAAGGATGGCAAAAAGCCAAAAAAGGGAAAACAATGGGCAAAAGTAATGAAAAAAAGGCCGCAGGGAACATGCAAGATCATCCGGCAACCTCATCAAAATCGAACCATGCAGACTCAAATCTCGATCCAGCTTTCATCCCAAATCTCGATCCAGTTATCATTCCAATTAATGAAGAAATTCAAATCTCCAACGAGCCAGTGGGGAACGATTTGATCTCTGAAAGCATTAAAAGGAAACAAACCGGAACTCAATCTTCCAATAGAGAGGCCGCAGCAACGTGGGAGCCAGGGGAAATTCCATCTGTACTCTGTCCTTCGTTGGCTACTGAGGCTCTAGAGTCCCCCAAAGAAGCAAGCGCAGATCATCTCCCAGATTCAAACCCAGGTGAAGAATCAGATGAGGACTCCTCAACAAGCAGCCGGCATGCTACGCCCATCAAAAATCCAAGAGGAAGAAAATCAAAAAAAAAGAAAAGAGAGGAGGCCACCTACCTAGCTATCCTAGATGGCTCGCAGAAGACATTAAAAGGCATAATGAACACCAGATCCAAAAAAGGAACTACTCAGGCCCCAAAAGGGGCCAACCCCACTCAAAGTAATTAATGCGTTACATCTCCTGGAACTGCAGGGGCCTAGGATCGGCTTTAAAAGAAGAAGCAATGAAAGATTTGGTGCGAATTCATAGCCCTGAGATACTACTAGTTCAGGAAACTAAAATGGAGGAATCTGCTATGCTCCAAGCTGGAAATAATTTCTGGAAAAAAGGGCCTGGAATTGGCAACAACTCTAGAGGCGCATCTGGAGGTATTGCCACTTTCTGGGATTCCAATCTGTACGATCTTGAAGATGAGGAGAGAACGCTGCACTGGGTATTCACCAAACTCAAACATAAAAACTCTAGTCGAATTGTAAGTCTATTTAATCTCTATGTCCCTGTATTACCTCTGGAAAAAAATAACTGCTGGAGTATGCTCGAATCCTTTCTTAACATGCATCAGCTGGAGAATATCATAATCGCTGGTGACCTGAATGTCACCCTTGCTACCAACGAGAAGAAAGGAGGATCGCTGGTCAGAGATCCGTCGAGGGAATTGGTCGAAGACATTATGTTGGGATGGGATCTGATCGACATAAAGCCAGTCAAAGGAAAATTTACTTGGACTAACAAACGTGTTGGTCCTGGCCATGTAGCAGCCCGGCTTGATAGGTTCCTGGTCCACTCTGCCTTTCTCGACTTGGGCCTTCTTGCCTCCTCAAAAATCCTTCCTCATAGCACTTCTGATCATAAGCCAATCCTCCTTGAGCTGACTCTTGACCAAAACCTTGGCCCGTTACCCTTCCGTTTCAGCCCGCTCTGGATCCATCAAGAGGACTTTATGCAAGTAGTCTCAGATTCCTGGGAAGCACAAATAAGAGGATCTCCGTCCTACATTTGGGAAGCAAAAATCAAGAAGCTTAAACTTGACTTGAAAAACTGGGCAAGGAGCATCCTATCCCCCATCACAAGTCGGAAGTTGGCTCAAGCTGAACTTGAAGCCCTCCAAAACCTCATGGACATCAACCCCATCACGGACAGCCTCCTTAAAAAGGAAGAAAATCTGCAGAAAGCCTTCCATTCAGCCTGTAGAGTGGAAGAAGAGTTTTGGAGGCAAAAATCCAGAAATCTCTGGCTGCTAAGTGGGGACAAAAACACCAAGTACTTCCACAAGCAGGCAGCAGCACGGAAAAATTACAAAGCTGTCTCCGAAATACTCTATCAAGGTGAGCTGATCAAAGATTTTGAGGGCATTAAGAGCGCTGCTGAGAAGACTTTCAAAGAACTTTTCTCAGCTCCCATAGAGGACCCTTTGGATACAAACGCCCATCCATTCGATCTCATCCCTCACATTATTAAACCGGAGGAAAATACCTGCCTTACTGCCCCAATCACCATGAAGGAGCTGAAAGATGTCCTTGATATTATGAAACCTGACAGCGCCCCTGGTCCTGACGGTTTCACAACCAGATTCTTCACCTCCTGCTGGCCAATAATAAAATATGATCTTCTAAGAATGATCCGGTATTCACAAAAGACCAACAAGCTGGGAGGCAGCACCAACTCCTTCAATAGATTCAGGCCGATCTCCCTGTGCAACACTAGCTACAAAATTATAACCAAGATTATAGCCACCAGACTCAAAAAAGTATTGCCCAGGATTATTCCAGAAAACCAAGGTGGTTTTATCAAAGGCAGGAAGATTCTTGACAACATCATACTCGTTCAAGAAGCCATCCATTCAAGCTTTCAGCGCAATGAAAAAGGTATGGCAATCAAACTTGATTTAGCTAACGCGTTTGACCGTGTAAGACATGAATTCCTGTTTGCTGTTATGGGGAAATTTGGCTTCTCACAAACCTTTATTAGTTGGATCAAAGGTTGTGTGGGTGATCCCTGGATAGCTCCGCTAGTCAATGGCAGGCCAACAAATTTCTTCAAAGCATCTGGAGGCTTAAGACAGGGCTGCCCGCTGTCCCCTCTGCTCTACGCCATTCAAGCCGCTATGCTCAGCTTTCAGCTCAATCTCAGTCAGGACAACCACTTGCT
>LPNX010289780.1:102484-140153 GCA_001517045.1 Pseudotsuga menziesii
ACACAAAAAATACTTCCCCGGAACTCGGAAGAGATGCCTAGACAGGCTGCCCCCATTCCAAAGTGGTTCCCCTGTTTACAAATTATGTTTGAAAGCGCTGGATCTGATCAAAGCGAGCCTTTACTGGATTCCGGGGAATGGGAAGAATATCAAAGTGTGGGATGACTCAATCCTTGGAGAAACTCCTCTTGGAAACTGCCCGGAAATTGACAACATCAAGCTTTGGCTCTTGCCCAAAGGGATCACCTCGTTGTGGGATCTTTCAGTTTGGGAAGACACCCTCTGGCTCAGCTGGGACCTCAGAGACCCCCCTCCTGATCTTCAACATGAAGCTGAAATCCTCACTAGCCTCCTCCAAGGCAAAGCTCCGATTAATGAAGATCTCAAAGACAGAAGAGGGTGGGGTAACATGTCTGGTAAATACTCAACCTCTGAAGGCTATAAGCTCATCCATGCTTTCCCATCGGCTGCCCCCAATCCGGCTTTATGGAAGTTTATCTGGTCTAATCCCTTCATTCCAAAAATTGATTTCTTCTGCTGGACTCTTGCCCACAAGAGCATTCTCTCTGGGGAAAACTTAAAAAAACGTGGCATGGAAGGCCCGCTCCGCTGCCCACTCTGTAAAACTGAGGAAGAAACCTCAGATCACCTCCTCCTGTGCTGCAATTTCTCCAAAGAAGTGTGGATTAAAGCCCTCAATCCTCATCAGGCCTTGAATCTACCTGGTTCCATCAAAGGGCTGCTATCGAGCGGGATGAATCTTTCCCCCTTCCCCCAGTCAAAAAATCATATTATCCACTCAACCTGGAACTGGCTGTTAAAAGCCATATGCTGGAAGCTGTGGATAGAGAGAAATAACCGCATTTTTCGAGATCTTGAAAGCCAGCCTGATAGAATTGCCACTCAAGCCAGAGCCATTCTGAGGGAAGTAATGGATCAACATTTTAATGACTTCAGTTGTCTCCTCCCTGAAGAACTGCATTGGATAAGTACTATTACCTCAGTTCTGAAAAATAAAACAGTCCCTAATCTCCCTCCACCCATCCATTGGGAAGTTAGGATGGCAGATCCAGATTTCACCAACTGGAAAGCTTCGTTGAACAGAGACTGTCTCTTCTTTGATGGGGCAGCTAAAGGAAATCCAGGATTATCTGGATGCGGGGGTGTGATCAGCTCAGCCACTGGTATTACGATCAGTAACTACTCCTGGGGTCTTGGCGTTGAAACCAACAATTTCGCAGAGTTTTGTGGCCTTCTACAGGGTCTAAAGATTGCCCTGTCCAAAAGAATCTCCAATCTGGTGGTCTTTGGGGACTCAAGAATGCTAATTCTTGCCCTTAATCGCAAAAACCGCCCAAATCAGCTCAAGCTTGCACAAGTGTATCAGAAAATCCGCTTCTTAAGCAAAAAATTCCATTCCATTGATTTTTACCATGTGCTGAGGGCCCTCAACGAGGTAGCTGACAAAGAAGCAAATTATGGGACAGTACTGCGAAGAGGAGTTTTAGTCAATGACGGGGTTGAAAGCAGGTGTGACATTCCTTAGTTTCTGTAGAACGTTGCCCAAATGGAAATCCTCCTTCAGTCCTGCAGAGTAACCATAGTCCTTGTTCTACTGTCAGTAACTCTCAATCCACGAGTCCCCTTTTTTCGCTGGCTAGAACTCTGTTCCAATTCAAAATTGGGAAAGCACCTCATCAGCTATCTCAGTTCACTCGCAGTAGCAGACCAAAGCGTGATTTGGTACCTTTATTTTGGTTTTTATGGTCTGCTCCAATCCCCAGCTCTCTCAGAAGTCTTTCAAAATCCTTTATGAAGAATTTACACAGCGTTTCACTGAGCAAATTTGGAAGAGATTGCACCCTCAGGAAGCTATGAGCTATCCTTATCTCCTCAAAGAAAACTCTTGCAGAGTCCATGATTGAGCAAGTCTCATGGACGTGGCCATTGTCCACACGATCTGGAAGTCGAATCTGGTCTCTGAACTCAGCAAAGGCGACCCTGGAAACCAGTTGACCTTTCTCAACTCGCAGTAGTAGACCAACGAAGGCCCCTTTTCTTTGGTCTTTACTGTCTGCTCCCCTCCCCAGCTCTCTCAGTTGTGTTTCAAAGTCCTTTGTTTGGAAGATTTTACACAGAGTTTCCACTGCGCTAGATTGGAAGAGTCGGCAGCCTCAGGAAATGTCCATGGCTACTAAAATGAAAAGTCTCTTGGACGTGCCTTTGTCCAGCGATTTTGGAAATCGATGCTGCTCTCTGGAATCAGCAAAGGCTATCCTGGCACCCACCTTGGGCTTCTGAATGGAAGTTTGAAGATTATCTAAGTCCCCTGGCACAGCCAGCGCTCTGCTCCTTTAGTTTTCTGCGTTCCCTCCCTCTGTTTACTCTGTTCTCTAGCCGTTGACCGTGGCCTAGACTATTTTTTGAACTTCAGTCCTTCTTAGCTATTGGCTATCGTTTCTTTGTACAGCACGCGGTAGCTGGTTTACCGCTTCCACAATAATCTACTATTATGCTTTAGTCAAAAAAAACATACTAAGTTTTGGCTTGCAGACATGAAGTATTACATAAACATATATGAGAGAATTAGGGTGAATGGAATGTGCACCTTATTATTGACAGTTGATCCAAGCTTTAACCTTCTTTCTCAAATGCTCCTCAAGTTCTTGACCTTCTGTACCTGCAAAAGAGATTGATGTTCCTACACAGAAATCCTAATTGTTTTTTTTTTTTTACAACAACGGTTAAAGAGATTAATAAGAGATCGACAAACCAGCTACCGGGTACTTTTAGACAATTTTACAAGATCGAAGATTCTATGTTCTAATTACATCAATATAAAACAACAAATTCCCAGCATACGCCTGGGAACTTAAGAGAAGGACACTTGGATGAAGCCTTAGCTACCGCAGCAAGCCTGAGGGATAACTGCTGCAAATCGACAGGCGTTAGCTTGAACAATGATTTCCAACATCTTCACTTGGGCTTTTGGATGTTAGGCCATTCACCCGACAGCTTACATTGATTTCCATCCTGCTAAGATGTGTCCCATAATCTCCATGAACATTAGCAACGTCTTTAAATTGAGCGCCTGTATCATTTGATAGCTTCTCCCGCAGCTTGGAGAGGTCTTGGCTGAGCGACTCCCATTTCATTAAATCTCTATCTTCCAAGTATAGCATTTTCCCTGCTTGCTCATGGACTAAGAAATTAACTCTATCAAACTCCCATCGTAAGCATGCCATTCGAACCTCCAAAGAAGTCCTGGGAGAAGTCGATCTGGAACCCCTTCTCTACCCCTTGTAAGCTAACTAATGGACTGAAAGGGGATGGTGTGTAGTGCTGAGAGCCTTGGTCGAGGATATAGCCTTCTCTTCTAGGAAGATCACGAGGATCCTGACGGTGGGACCGAGGGAGTGATCAACTTCGAGCCCTGGAAAACCTTGTCTAAAGAGTTGTAATCGTCAAAGAATGATTGCTCTAGCCAGCTGATCTTGAGAAGGATACGATACCTTGCTAACAGTAGATTGATTGACAAAAAGGAGTTCTTAGACCCCATGACCAGCCCATCTCTTGGAGGAGAATCGACCCTATCAAGGGACGAGAGAGAACGATTTGAGGCCATCAACAGATAACACACCTTTGCTTAGAAGCATGCCTTTATTAGCTTTTGAATATGGCAAGTAATTTAGTCCCCGAAGGACATGGAAGAGCCTGGCCTTCCTGAATTTGTGCAACAAAAGTTTGGATTTCTTGAGGATTTGATCTAAGTTAACCTGGCTTGGCTTCCTTTGCGTATTCAAATCCTGGATAATAATTCTGGAGTCTTGGAAGACCACTAGGTTCTGGATGTTCCTGGTTGCAGCAAGCCTTAGCCCATGCCAAAGATCTAGCGCCTCTGCTTTGTTATTCGGGACAGAACCAAGGCCCCAAGTGAAGGACATCTCCAACAAGCCATTTGGACCCAAGAGGACTCCTCCCCCGCCTGCCACGCCTGGGTTCCCCTTCGACGCACCATCGAAGAACAAGTAGCGTTCTTCCATATTCGACCTCCACTTTATAAACTCTTCTTCTTCTAGTCGAATTTCCCAATAGGCTCTCAAGACTAGGTTGGCGCTTTTCATGTGTTGATGGTTTGGGACAAATTCCTTAAGCCAGTGATCTTCCTTTGCATCCAAAGGGTCTAATTTCCTGATAGTGATCATGGATTCCAAGGTCTCGTCCATAAATGCCTTCACCTTATTTGTGACCCGGGTTGGGTTACAGCTTTTCTCTCGAAACAACCTATTATTCCTTTCAAGCCAAATTTACCATGCCAAATTTTTTACATGGTAAATTTGGGGAGCCACATCTAGCAAGTTTTTAGCAGGTCCTTTTGTCTCAGCAGGAACGATGATCGATTAGCATAGCTATCCAGAAGGACAGACACATTCATTGGCAGAGAGAAATGAGCTTGCTCAAATTTTAGCACATTGTCCTCATACCTCTTTTGCGAAAGGGCATGCAAGCAACAAGTGATATGTATTCTCTTCCTCTTTCAAGCACAGAGGGCATCTGGAGGGACCCCCTAGCCTTTTCTTCTTAAATTTACACTTGTCAAGATACTCTTGTGAGCCATCGTCCACATGAACATATCGATTTTTGGGACAAAAACAAAGGACCAAATTGTCTTCCAAGGTGTTGGGTCCGGAGGGACGTGTGGGATTGCCTGTAAAGACTTATAGCCTACAGCAGTCGAATACTTTCTTGTGGCATTGCCCCATCCTCTTTTGTATTTGACTGAGGCTTTGATTGGAGCTTTCCCTTAAAGACCTCAAGTAGATTTCTAGCTTCATCCTCGAGCCTTTCTAGGTAAATGCTCAGATCCCACTTAGACCAGCATCGATCCTCATCAACAGCCCACCAAGAGATGTCCCAGAGCGTAAGAAGATTGTTGGATTGGAGCAAACATTTTATATTGTCCAAGCCTTCATGATGGTCTAGCGGCAAGTCACCCAGAATTGAATCCTCCCAGATCCTAATGCATTTTCCATTGCCCGGAATCCATGTGATCTTAGATTTGAAGTGGTCCAAAGATCTAAGATAGAGCGTGAAAATCAACGAGCCTTTTGAGACTATCGGAGGCTAGTCCAAGCATCTTATCCGAAGTCTGTGGAAGTATTTTTTCCAGAGAACTTGCTTACTCGAGGATGATTTGTCAGAGATTAAATTCCATAAAATTTTGGAGCCCATGGCAAGATTTTGGGTTGCCACGTCTCGAATATGAAGGCCTCCTTCTAGAATGGGACTTTTAATTTTATCCCAGCTAACTAAATGTAACTTCCTCTCATTCTCCCTTCCACCTTCCCATAGGAATCTTCTCAGCAGGCCATCGATTTTGAGATTAACGTTTTTGGGGCAAGAAGGTTCGAATTTTGATAGATAGGGAGACCGGTCAGGACTGACTTCAGCAAGACCACTTTCCCTGCAAGGTTTAACCTAGCAATTCCCCATGCTTGGATACAGAGTTTCAATTTATCCAACATGGGAAGCCAATGAGCCACTCTAGGGACAAAATTGAATATTGGAATTCCCAGGTATTTTAACGATTCAAAGCTCATGGTGCCTTCCATTTCTAAGACTCTGGTGATATCAAGCATCTCTCTTTGTGAGCAGTTCCAAGTAAAGATCTTACTTTTTTGGAAATTTATTTTGCTGCCTAAAACTTCTTTGTATCTGTCAAGTTCCTACTTGAAGTGCCTTGTAGAGATGACACTGGTTCCTCCCAGAAGTAAGGTGTCATCTGCGAGTTGTACGTGATTGATGTCCTTGACATTTGAAACCATTTTGAGGCCTGATAGGGAATGAATATACTGGCAGTGATACAATTGAAAGCTTAGAACTGAAGATTGAATTACACAAAGAAGAGGAGACAAAGGGAAGCCTTGCCTTAGGCCCCTTGAGGATTGGAAGAAGTCATCTAAGCGACCATTCACCAATGGAGCTATCCAAGGAGAGGAAATACAGGCTTTCACCCAGCCTGTGAATTCTTTGGAAAACCCCAACTTCTCCATTACCATGAAAAGAAAATCATGTCTAACTCTATCAAACGCATTTACAAGGTCCAATTTTATGACCATACCTTTTTATTTTCATTGACATCTCGAAGGGATGGCTTCCTAATTCAGCATTATGTTGTCCAGAATTTGATGCCCTTTGATGAATCCACCTTGGTTTTCCGGAATAATGCCAGGTAAAATTTGCTTTACCCTGTTGGCAATTATTTTAGTGACCAGCTTGTAACCAGTGTTGCATAGAGAGATTGGGCGAAACTGGCTGAAATTGCTTGCCCCTTTTTCTTTAGGAATTAACGCTAAGAAAGCTGAATTTGTGCCTCTGCCGAGTTTGGAGCAGGTTTGAGATTTCTTGACCATTCTCAACAGATCTACCTTGATAGTTGGCCAACATACCTTGTAAAACTGGGCTGTGAATCCTTCAGGACCAGGGGCCTTATCGGCTTCCATGTTATCCAGGGCATTTTTTAGCTCTTGCATGTTTATCGAGGTTGATAGCCTCAGGTTATCCTCATCGTGCATAAGCTTAGGAACCAGGGAAAGAGGGTGGCAATTTGAATCAATGGGGACCTCATTAGGAGTCGAGTACAGATTTTAAAAAAAGGAATGAGCCGCTTTCTTAATGCCTTTGAACTCATTTATCTCTTGCCCTTGATACTGAATTTCATTTACTGCTTTAAAATGCTTGCGGGCTTCTGCTTACTTGTGAAAGTAGCTTGTGTTCTTATCTCCTACTAGTAGCCAAAGGCTTCTGGACTTTTGTCGCTAGAATTCTTCCTCTTCTCTGCAGGCTCGGTGCAGCGCTTTCTGGAGATCAACTTCTTGGTTCCACAACTCCTGGGTCACGTCAGCATCTTCCAGGGCCAGTTGATGGAGCTTGAGGACCTCCTGGGCTTCCTTTCTTTTGGTGGAAAGGGAAGTGAGTGATTTAGCCCAGCATTTCAAGGCCCTTTTGAGGACTCTCAAATTTTCTTCCCACACATAGAAGGTAGAACCTTGGACTTTCTTGCCCGATGCAGTGGAAACGACCTCTTGGAACCCTTCTTGATTGATCCAAATTGGGCTGAACCGAAAGGGGATGGGACCAAGGTTTCTTTCGAAGGAGAGTTCCATAAGAATGGGCTTATGATCCGAGGTATAGTTCAGCAGGATTTTGGAAGTGGCCATTATCCCAAAGGTTAGGAAGGTGGATTAGACAAGGAACCTATCTAGACGGGGAGCAATGTGCCTAGGGCCCAACCTTTTATTTGTCCAAGTGTACTTTCCACGGGCTGGTTTGATGTCTTTCAGGTCCCATTCCAGGATGAGATCCTCAACCCATTCTCTAGCTGGATCTCTGACTGGGGAGCCTATTTTTTTCTCTTCTACATCGAGGGTGATGTTGAGATCCCCTGCAATAATTACATTCTCTAGGTTGCACATGCCAAGTAAGGACTTTAGGGAGTCCCAAGATCTTCTTTTTTTGGACAGCAGGACAAGAACATATAGATTAAAAAGACTTACATGATGGTCAGATTCTTTATGGAGGAATTTGGTGAAGATCCAGTGGGTATTGCTTTCCTCTTCAATCAGATCGAACTTTGAGTTGTCCCAAAAGGTGCCAATTCCTCCTGAGGCACCTCTCGAGCTCAAAGATTTTCCATGACCCTTTTTCCAAAAGGATTTGTTTTCTAGGAGGAGATCAGAGTCCTCCAATTTCGTCTCCTAGATAAGAAGGATATCAGGCATCGACATTCTAATTATATCTTTCAAGGCTTCTTCTTTCAACTTGTTTCCTAATCCTCTATAGTTCCAGGAGACAAATTTGATTATTTACTTGCTTGGGAAGAAGTGGCTCCCTTTGGAGCCTGGCCTTTCTTTCTCGTGTTTCATGTGTTTAACATTCCCTTGAGAGTTTTTTGGGACCCTTGCAGGACATCCAGATATGTTTGTTCTTCTCTTTTTTTTGGCTTCCTTCCCCTGGTGGATTTTTTCAGGGTGGCTTGGTAGCTGCTTGTTTTTGTTTCTCCATCGTCTGAGTCCCCTTCTGATTCTGATCCAAGGCTGATATGATCCTCCTCTGTTTCCTTCTCCTTTAGAGCGTCCTCTGGGGCTGCCCGATCAGAGGTTGTTTCTCCTTTTCCCATCTCCTTTGGATTCTTTTCCTGAACTTCTATGACCTCAGGACTTTTTATTGAGGCTGGGGTTTCTTTTGGTGCCTCTTTGGATTCTGGGGTAGATTGGGGGTTTTCAGTCGGGCCTGTGTTATTCTTATCTTTCGTTTTTGGAGCTTCTTTGCCTTTTTTAACCTTTTGCCATCCATCTCCTTCCTCTTTGTCTATCGGCTACGCCTTTGGACAGTTTCGTTGGAAGTGGTCGTGCTCATGACAGTTCCTACATTTGAACGGTAGTTGTTCATAATCTAGCTTTTAGTAGTGATGTCATGCACCCACCGCAAGCTTGATGGCTTCAGGAAGCCCAGCTTCCAGATCCACTTCCACACAGATCCTTGCATAGGAGTATTGATCTTTATTGTCTACTTTGTCAATGAATCGACCAAGTCCATTCCCTATCTTTTGCAGGGATTGAAAGTTCCAACAGTGAACTGGCAGATTGGGCAGCGAGGCCCATACCGGAACCTCTTTGGGCATGTCAACTGAAGGATCAAAGTTGGGCATCCATCTATTAAGGTACAAACCTTCAGTCCCCATGAAATAGGGGCCACTCCTGAAGATAATATCATGGTCTTCTTTCAATATAAATTCGAAGATGAAGAAGCCTCTGCCTACAGCTTAACAAGTCATGATGTTTTGGAGCTGAGGTCTCCAATTTCGTTGGATCTAGTCATCAGTGGTTCTTAGTAGGGGCCAAAGCCCCATGAACTACCCTACCAGGCCTCTTTCTTCCAGAGCCAAGGCGATCTTGATGGTTTATTCCTCCGGTAATGAAATTTCAGGGATTGTTTCCAGTTTTTTAATGAATTTTAGGACAACAGGATTCGATGGCTTCTTCTCTTGTAGATCTAGAAGCTTCTGAAAAGCATCCGTAGCAGAAACTGATGGGGGGGGGGGGATTCGGATCACCATCCCTAGACACACCCATGGCGGCCAATTGCACTCTCCACGCTCACTCTCATCTCACAACGAACCCTAGCGGCTCGCTCCCGGCAACAAAAAACACAGAAATCCTGATTGTTATATGAAGAAAGATGAAAACATTATAATTGCATATAAGAACAAATAACAATACATTTCATAATTCTTAACAACAAGAACAGGTGCAAAGACAGTATGGAAGAAAGACACTCTTTATTTAGAAGTTTCAGGGAACATTACAACACTGTCTGAGACAAGCTTCTTTGCTAACCAAGAAACTCAGTTCTCTTGCTCCTCTTTCCAATGGATTCCTCCAGCATAACCTTGATCTCCAAACTTTCTTCCCCTTATCCTCTACCCCTCCACTCTATTTATACTTGATGGTGAGGAGAGGTTACAAGGTCGAGGAATTTTATGGGAGCCGGGGAAGTTATGATTTCAAACCCAACTGCTACACTAATCATGTTTCATTTTCTAATTTTGTTTTTATGGGACTTGCGTGTGCATATATAGGGAACTCGCGAGTGACTCGTGACTTCTATGAAGGAAACTCGTGAGTGCAACATTTATAGTTGACTCACGGGTTGCATATGAACATACCCACGAGTGACACACGACTTGTCACAAGAAGAGTTGCGAGTGCAAGACAAGCTTCTTTATAAACATGGGCAAAGCTGAAGGAAGGAGTATGTACAAGGCTTCACTTCATCTATAGTGTTTAGGCTACTCCAATCCACATTGTTCTTTTGTGTACCGACACATTTGGTGTCAGTACTCGGACAGAGAAGTGTCATTTCATAGTATAACAAAGAGGATCTCCTACTTGTTGAAGAAACAAGGGTCATTGGAACTATATCTAGAGCAATTAATTCCACTTTTATCGCCCTTATTCCAAAGTCCTCGTCCCCTGAAGATTATAATGACTATCGACCAATCTCACTTTGCAACTTCGTCTATAAGCTTATATCAAAGATCATAATTGCTCTTTGTATCGAGCCAATTCTTTCTAGGAACATGTCTAAGGAACAATTTGGCTTTTCGGAGCATAGGAAAATACTAGAAGCCATTGGAGTGGCTCAAGAAGTCTTCCACAGCATAAAGAAGCGGAACCAAAAAACCATGGTGCTTTAACTCAACTTAAACAAAGCATATGATAGAGTTCACTTGGGATTCCTTAAACTAATTCTCATGCAGATTGGCCTTCCATATATTGTCATCTAATGGATCATGGCTTGTGTAACATCTGTATATTATGCAGTTCTTGTTAATGGAAGTCCCACGGAATTATTTACAGCATCCATAGGTTTGCGACAAGGTTGCTTATTGTCCCTTTGTTACTTTTACTAGTTGTTTAGGGACTCAAAAAATTAATCACAAAAGCAAAATCTGATGGACATATAAAGGGAATCAAGTTATGCCCGGATCTTACGATATCCCATCTCATGTTTGTTAACAATGTTATGATAGTTGGTATAGGCATAACTCGGGAATGGCATTGCTACTCATTTTTTATCAACTTTTTTTGTAGGGTTTCTAGCATTGATATAACCCAAAATAAATCAAAATTGCTTGAAAATAATTTGAATTCAATAGAAATTGTAGATATCATAAACCTTTTTCCTGTTGCAAGTGTCATCTCTCTCTCTCTCTCTCTCTCTCTCTCTTGTATCGAAATATTTGGGCTATTTCATCAAGGCAAATGGTTATGCAGTTGGATACTGGATATGGCTAAATAAGAGATTTGAAAAGCACATCAATCATTGGTGTTGTTGTTGGTTTTCACTCGGTGGGAGATTAGTTTTGGTCAAATATGTGTTGGAAAATTTGGTAGCCTAATGGCTCTTACTGAGTAAAATTCCAAGATCAATTCTAAATGAGATCCGTTGTAAGACATTCTCCTTCATTTGGTCTGGTAAATCCGAGAAGTCCTAGATACATCTTATTAAATGGGAAAGGTTGGTTTGTCCAAAGGAGTTCGGGGTTGGGATTTAAAAGAAAATCTTGTTCTCGAAAATACTTCTCGCAAAAAGTATTTGGCTCACCATTTGGGGCAAAAGTCTATGGAGTTGTGTATTAAAGGCTAAATATTTAAAAAAGATGTCAATCTTTCAATGGATTCACAACTCTTCAAAACCTACCAAAAGGGTCTATAACTTTTGGTCTGGATTGATTAGTGCATTTGATATCTTTGGTAATTGGTTGGCCTGGATTCCAGGGAACAACCGAGATGTTCATATAGGTCTGGATCCTATGACTGGTGGGTTGATTAAATAAAGATTTCAGGCCATTTAATCCAATTTCTTCACAACAACTGTTATTTCCTCTTGTACCAACTCATTGTCCCCTCTACTTCTGGTAATGCAATTCATGGCTAGGTCTCAACTACGAAATTGGGATTATATATAAACATGGCCTCTGAGTGCTCTGAGTACATCTTGGGCCTGCAAAAAGGTTATATATACCTGGTGGATAAAAATGATTCACTAAACTGGTCCTATAATCGTCAAAACGACGAACTTACTGCAAAGTTAGCTTATCAATCAACCTTTGAAGCACATAATGCCCTAGGCATATGTCTCAAAGTGGTGGCACAAATCGTTGTGGAATAGGAAATTCCATATAAAATTCCTCTTCTTATATGGCTTACACTTGAGAATCATCCTCTCAACTAGGATAATTTAGCGCGACGTTGGGTGTGCGAGCATAGCCTCTGTTTATTACGTGGTTGCAATGAAGAAATTATCTTACATATGTTCGTTTCGTGCCAATACACAAAATGTTTATGGCATTATGTTTCCAAATTCTGTAATCTTACAGGTATATGGGACGAAAAATTCATTGGTAGATTGTTTCATCTGTTGGTTTATTGGTCAATACTAAGAGGGGGGGTGAATCAGTATTGTTATTTATTTACTAATTTAACCACTTTTAAATCTATAATTGAAAACACATAATAACAAGAATACACGTAACACAATTTTAGCATGGAATCCCAATAGGGTAAACCGCCAATATGTCCTATTACTGCAAAATTGTTATTTACAAATAGATTTGCCTACTGCTACAAATAAGGATGGTATTACACCCTATTTACCAACAACTACTGGAAGGAGGTTACGACCACCTAGTCTATCAGCTACTACTGAAAGGATGCTACGACACCCTATTTACTAGCTACCACTGGAAGGAGGCTACGACCCCCTGGTTTATCAGCTACTACTGAAAGGATGCTACAACACCCTATTTACTAGCTACCACTGGAAGGAGGCTACGACGCCCTAGTTTATCAATTGCTACTAAAAGGATGCTGCGACACCCTGTTTTTTTAGCTACGACTGAATGGATGCTACTACACCCTATTTACCAGCTTCTGTTGGAAGGAAGCAACAACCCCCTGCAGGCCTGTTGCCTGCCCTAACGCCACCCTGCCACCTTAATATGTTTTCTCTAATATGCTATATTTCTTTTCCCTCCATTATCTATCACACCCACTGCTCTCTGTTTCTAATTTTCTGATGTAGACACCCAGACTCTTCTCTCACTCACACCTCAGTGTATAAGTACCTTCATGTTTCCTACAGACGCATCTCTTTATTCTGGAAACCTACCTTTTCACAATCATGCCCTTTCAAATCTAACAGTCACACCTTTTCAACAATGTCTAATTAACGACTTTTAATAAAATAATTAATTGAAAACTTCTTGAGCACTTCTTATCTATGAGCTCCCTTCTTCTCTGATCGCAGGATTCATCAAACCAATGCCTGAGGACTTCCTCTCCTCGATCAGCGGGAATACTCTATCTTTAGACCTTTGGGCTTCTCTTTTTTCTCACGCCCATGGGCTTCTTTTCCTCCTTTGTGAGCTCTCTGCGGGCTATCCTCATCGCGGGCTCATTTGTACACGTTTCTCTCACAAAACATGGGCTTCACCTTCCATCTATGAGTTTCATGTTGGACATCCTTCTTTACCATTTATGGACGCACCTCATAATTCATTTTTGCAACTCAACTTAACGTTTTCTAGTGCTTTCGGAATCTCCTTCTCTAGAATCAATCCCGATCGTTGATCTAATTTTGAGTCTCTCTGGTTCGTCGATCTAGCACATAGATTTCCCCCTCGAAATCATATTTCTGCACCATGATTTCCTCATCAACGATTCCCCACTGTTGATCTTCGTCGGGCGTTTTCCTAACCGTTGATCTGAGGTAAGATGCAGATTGTGGAATGCGGGTTTGTGAATTTTCCAAAATGTCTTTTCATGATTTATGTAGTTGTCTTTCTGCACCAATCGTTCTGCACCGTTGATCTCCTGTGGGCTCTTTCGTGACCATTTATCTAAGATAAGATGCGGATTGCGGGATGCGGGATGTAACATTTCCCAAAATCATATCTCGACTTTCCGCACTTCTTTTTTCAAACCGTTGATCTGTTTTAGCAGAACTAACTTTAATCGTCCGATCTCTCCAGATTGCGGGATGTAACATTTCCCAAAATCATATCTCAACTTTCTGCAAGCTCCTTGCCGCATTTTTTCTTCTACATCGTCGATCTTTTGCAGAGCCTTTCCTGACCTTTCATCTTCTGGATTGCGGGTTCATAGAATCTTTAAACGTTATTTCCGCAGTTCCCTTTCCGTATTTTTCTTCTGCACCGTCGATCTCTTTTTAGCGAAACTAATCTCAGGCGTCCGATCTTGATCTTTGCGAAACTTTGGATTTTCTACCTAACTGTCGGAATTAATCCTTAACCGTCGGATCTAGTGCGGGACTAATATAAGTCGTCTGATCTTGATTGTTTTGTGGAACTTTGGATTTTCTGCCTAATTGTCAGAATTAATCCTTAACCGTCGGATCTAGTGCGAGACTAATATAAGCCATCCATTCTTAATTGTTGCGAAATTGATCCTTAATCACCAGATCTCGTGTGGGATGCTTCCTGATGGTCAATTTTAAATCGAATGCAGATCTCACCATGGCTTTGCGGGTCTGCATGATTTCTTTGCAAAAATCCTCTTCGACTGTTTCCAACAGTTTTGAAGATTTATATACACAGAGAATTTCATCATGCTGTTGATTATAAGGAATTTATAAACTCTCTCGCAAATATCGTTTCTTTGTTCTTCGATTGTTACATATACTCTATCTCCCGTTCATTTCACTTTTCTGCAGTTCCACTCTTCATTTGTCTAACCAGCTTTTTCATTCATACTGCATCTCTGCTTCCACTCGACCTCTGTTCTTTGTTTCATTAACCATTGTTTACATGATACTGTCGATACTATCTTGGAAGTCTTCAGATCATTCATTCATGATGTCTTATCATCCATGTCCATCTCATCTTCATCATCATTAGGACACCATCATATTCCATGTCACCATATATGTCATGCCACATCCTCAACTATGCCATGTCATGCCATCACTACCTTAGTCTTTCACTGAGTTTGTCGTGTCATCATATCCACTGTTTATTCCTTTGTCATTCTTGAACACCTTTGACATCAATGACAACTATATACTCAATATCAGCAATTGGAAGGTACAAGGATCATACTGTATGACTCTTCCCTACTTTATTTGTTGGGAAATTCTAAAAGATAGGAACAAAAGGATCTTTGAAGGGAAAAAATTGGATTTCATCTCAATTGCCTCCAAGGGTTTGGTTGCTTTCAATGAGAGCATGGCCTTTTAAGATAATCACTCAATAGTTCCTCGAGTGGGTGCTCGTCGTGCTCCAAATTTGAATCATGATAAAATCATAGTATTCTTTTACGGTTCTTCACAACTTGATTATTCTATACGTGGTGTCAGAGTCGTCCTTTGTATCGACAAATCTAAATTCTACAAGTTGCAGATGTGTTGTGGATCCGACACAAACTTAAAGGGTGAGCTAATGGGATTATGGATGTCCCTAAACTTTTTTAGTCATCTTAATTTGGACGACATCTGCATATTTGGTGACTCAAAAGTCTTTACAGACTGGGCTTCAAATAAAATCTGCATCAACATCCTTCATCTCTCTGCTTGGCTGGAATATACCAGGTTATTGATATGCCATTTTAAAGACATATCCTTCACACACGTATATACAGATCACAATCAGTTAGTTGATTCGTTGTCTAGATCGAACTTGCAGGTGGGGGGAGGTTTCATATTCAACAAGCTTTGGGAAGATGAAGTGCTACTTTATGAAGGAAGACTTAAGATTTTATTCTTCTAGTTTTTTTTTTGCTTTTCAGGGGTTGATACCCCTCCTGTCATGTCTATTTTGGACTCATTTTGGTCTTCTTGACTATTTCAATTTTTGCTCACTACGAGGTTGATGCCCTTGCTATCTTGACTATCAGCTTGTGTTCATGTATGAAAACCTAATTTACCCTTCACTTTCTACATCTTTGTAATTTGTCCAATATTTACATATACTATCAATATATGGCATAGATTTTTTATGTATGAAAAAAATGGTCTTTATAGTTGGGTTTTTTGAAGTGATTGGTTTATGAATAGGATCCTCGCATAGATTATACATGGGGTTTTTTTGAAGTGATGGAAAATTTGGAGAATTTCAAAGCTATTAATGTTTGAGATGAACAAATAAGAATTATAAAGCATTATGCAAAGGTGTTATGTATGGCAAATAAAGGGAATTAAAAAAAGTCATTAATATTGAACAAAATTTTAATATGGATATGTTATTTTTTACTTTAAAAATAAATAACATAGATTCATTTTCAATTTTAGATTTCTCATAGTAAAGAGGATTCAAAATTTTTTAACTAGAAATATTTCTTAAAATTACATTCAAGAAACTAAAGAAGCGGAACCCACAAAGAAACATATAATGTTCAAAGACACACAAAAGAGACCTTAATGAAACCACAATAGACCTCTTAATACAAAGTCCTAAAAAATTTAGACTACCACTAACAACAAGGGATCTTAGGGGAAAATTTTAGGGGCGAAATTTAGCCCACGAGCTATTTTTCAACCTTTTTTCCCCAAAAATATTTGCCAATGTCCATTTTTTCCTAGATTGATTCGCCCAAATTCCCTGGGATATTTTTTTAACTCTAAAATTCACCAAAATTGTCCTAAAGCTATATAAAGTCCTTAGAAATTTGAATATTTGTGTGAAACATTCATCCAACATTTTATGGTTGCAAATTTAAGAATTAGTTATATTCGCTAAGGTTTCTACACTCTAAATGGATCCTTAAAAATTTCCCTTGTCAGAGGTGTCATTGATTTCTTGTCGAAACAAGCCTAAAAACATAACAAGAAAACAAACTTACAATATTAACATATCACACTTTCACAGTTGTACAAATCATCAGAAAAAAAATATCGTTAGAAGATTGCCAACAAGTAATAGGATTCCTGTTCTCAATCTCGGTTATGATGCCTCTCATGTAGACATAGTTTGTTTGTTGCCGCATGTTCCTAAAAGATGTGAGAAAAATTAATGTCATGGAAATCCCAACTATTTGCTTCATCTTATCAGCCACTATTAGGAGATCAATATTTTGTACTCTTAACTAGGACATCAACATTCGTGGCATTCCACACATCGTAATGAGATATATGTATCCACCCTAAAATCGTCTAGCACATGAGGGACCTTGTATCATGGCCCTTCCTTGTAAAACGAAAGTAGATTCATCACCTATGCAACAACTTGGAAGGTAGGATGAAATTTCTCCTCAAACATAAAAGAGTTATGCGCAAGCCAAATACCCCACAACACCAATAGAGGGACAGTTTAGTATTGTCTCAATTCTTGTCTAGAAAACCAAGTCTTGAAACAATCATTAAGATTATTTCCATTCAACAAACCTAAAAAGTCAAGCAGGATCTCAACCTCAAGCCAAACTTGTATAGAATAGGGACATAAAAGAAAAAGGTGTAAATTTGATTCCTTGCCAAACTTGCATAACATACAGATACCTAACTCAATCTTGCCTCTCCACTTTAGATGATCCCATGTATGAACATGGTGAGATAAGGAAAGCCATAAGTGAAGTTTTTTCTTCGGTGGAGCTTGAACCCTCCAATGCACTCTCCACCACCAAAGATGTTAGAATATTTAGAATATGAGAAAATCATACAACAATAAAAATATGTGAAGCATGAACTACTATAGTCTTCTATCTAATCAAACAAAAAAGAACATGACCAACGATGGAGATAAGAGAGTAGACAAGAGAACACTAGATATATGTGGCAAAACCCCAAATGGGGAACCGTCCATAGGAAGGGAAAATCTTCTTATTCCTCCAAATATCTCCAGCATTACAATTTGAACTCCACTTCACTTATGATATCTTAGAGTATTAAAAAGATAATCACAACATTAAATGTGTCCAAAGGCTCTCCCACACCTCTACTATATACTAAGAGCTGTGGATTAATAACATCCCAAAATACATGTGGGGTAAATGATTTCCCCCCTCTTTATATAATGAATGGTATTAGGAGCATTTTCCTCTATTATGCATGCGGGATAACTCAATTTTTATATTATTAGAATTGTTTTGTCTGATTTTTCCTTCCAAGGCTAGATATGATGTCTTACGATATCAACTAGACATCATTACACATGTAATTTTTAAAATTACAAATTCCAACACTCCCCCTTCATGATGACTGGGAGAACAACACATAAAAGGAAGAAGATGTTGTTACATCAACTATCCCCCTTGATGACAACTTACCGCATTCCCAACAAACTACAAAGATACACAAACTTCATTTCCATCATGGATTTGGTGAAGATATCAACTGCTTGCTTTTATGTGGGATAATACTCCAAACAAATAACACCATCCGCATTAAGATATATGATATAATGAGTATCAAGGTCAATGTGTTTAGTTTTGGTGTGATACATTGAATTGAACATAAGCTGAATGACACTCTAATTGTCACATCTTAATTTGGTAGGAGATTTCCATACTAGACAAAGCTCTCTCAAAACATGCCAGATCCACACATCTTCTTTAGTTGCTTTTGTAGCTACCCTGTAATTTGCTTCATGAGAAGAAATAGAAAGAAGTTATCAAATTCTTACTAGACCATGAAATCATACTTGAACAATGTTGAAAGATGTAACATGCAGTAGAAATTCGATTTGAAGTATCCCCTACCCAACCAGAATCTATATAACCAAGGAGTGAAATTGTAGCCTTGCAAGAATAGAACACAACACAATATAATGCCCTCTATAAATATATAAGAATCCTCTTTGTTGTTGTCCAGTGACTTTAATAAGGCTTGTGCATAACCTCAAAACTATGCTGACTACAAAAAATATATATGATCTATTGTGTATCAGATATATCAAACTCATCACAAGTTGATGATATAATGTGGTGTCAACAATAACAGTGTCACAATCAATAGTTAACTTTATACCGTACTGAAATGGTGTAGGTGACGACTTACAATCACTCATATAAAACTGAGCAAGCAAACTTGTCACATACTTAGGCTGAGAGAGTAAAATGCCATGTTCCATATGCCAAATATGTAGACCCAAAAAATTAATCTAGTAATCCTAAGTTGGTCATTTCAAATTCATGCTTTAGATTATACTTCATTTCCTGTATAAGTGTAGGTTGGATACCAGTGATAATAAGCCCGTCTGCATAAACTACAATTATGAGAACATCATCATTAAAACTCATCACATACATACTTGGATCATATGCACACCACTTGAAACCATTCTTCAAGAAATAAAAATCAATATTTTTATACCAAGCTCTAGGTGTTTGTTTAATACCATATAAAGATTTGTTCAATTTGCATACCAAACTTGAAGTTTCAACAATAATAAAACCAAGTAGTTGAGATTGCCATTAAAAAATCCACTCTTGACATACATTTGGTGTGTTTCCATTTGATACGGTGCAACAAGTGAAATAATAGTTCTTATTGTGTTCGGTTTAGCAATCAAAGCAAAAGTTTCAGTATAATCCATGCCTTCTTGTTGACATAATCCTTTTACTACTAACCAATATTTATGTTTTTCAATCTATCCATTTGCATTAAACTTTATTTTATGTATTCACTTACATCCAACTAAATTATTTCTATGAGGAAGGGGAACAAGAGTCCAAGTCTTGTTCTTCATTAACAAGTCATACTCAATTTGTGTGGCTTTCTCCCATTCGGGCTTATGTTTGGCATGAGCATAGGTAGAGGGATTATCAACGACCAATTTTTTTTTCATAAAAGCAAAGTTATATCTAGTTCGATAAGTATCGAAAGGAAGACCAATCTCATAACCTGCAGATTCAAGAGCTTTTTGAGCCCAAATAGGAAGAGAAGTAGTGGTAGAACCCATACTACTATCTTTAGAACATTCAAGTGGAGCACTTGAAAAAGAGGGTGAAATATGATCAATAATAGGCACAAAAAGAGAGGAAGGAGTAACGAAAATAGAAATAACAAAAGGTGAAGGAAGGAGAGACTTCATCAAAGTGAACATATCACTTAATAATGACACCTTGGATAGAGGGATCAAACAACATGTACACTTTAGACTCCTCACAATAATCAATGAAAATACATTTGTGAGACCTGGGTTATAACTTTTTCCATTTTTCATCTGGGATATGAGCCCAACGTTCACTGACATATACCTTAAAATTACTAATATCATGTTTTCTTCCATTGTATTTTTCTTCATGAGCAACCTGCAAAGCTGCTTTAGTAACGATTTGATTGAAGATATAGTTAACACAACAAATATCATTAGCCCAAAAACATTTATGTAATCCTTTAGAATAAAGCATACATCTAGCCACAACCAAAGTTCTATTCTTTATTTCAACTGCCTCGTTTTGTTGAGTTGTATAAGGAACAATCTTTTGATATTGAATACCATGTTTAGATAAATATGCATTAAATTCATTTTTAATGAATCCCCCCTATTATTAGTTCTCAAAGTCTTAATACTTATACCGGATTCATTCTCAATGATGAATTTATTTTTTTGAAAAATACTAAAGGTTTCACTTTTATGTTTCAAAAAATAAACCCAAGATTTGTGACTATAATCATTAATAAAAATAAGATAATAAGTTGCACGAGACAAAGAAGGAGTTTTAAGAGGACCACAAATATCATTATGAATTAATTGCAATGGTTCTTTAGCACGCCAAGCTTTACCTTTATCAAACATTTCCTTATGATGTTTGCTAAGAACACAACCTTCACAAACACCCTTAGTGGAAGAAATTAAATATAAGCCATGTACCATTTTAGACATCATTTGCATTTTTCCATAATTCAAGTGACTTAATCTTTCATGCCATAATTTGTTCAATTCATCAACATGAGCAACATAAGGATACAAAGCTTGATTTTTACTTGAGTTAGAACCAATAAATTTATATAATCCAACATTATGATCAATATGACCAAAAGAAACAATTTAATGTTTTGTTTGATATCTTTTAACACATACTTACCAAGGCAAGTTTCAAATTTATAGCATTTTTCACATGCACAATAAAAAGAAAACAAGTTGATGAGCATTCCTTGGACATGAAACACATCTTCCAAAATACCATTAGGAACATTAACATTACCATATCCTAAAATAGAAATATGATTACCATCACTTATATATACTTTTTGTTGTGTGTGTTTTCTAGTGTCATAAGAATTAAACAAAGAAGCTAAACCGGTGTTTTGATTAGATGCACCATAATCCATTATTCATTCCACATTAGAAGAATAATTACTTAGCTAAACATAACACGCACACAGGGACACAAATTGTTATTCAAAAGACTTCTTCTCTGTTTTCGCAAGTTCATGTCTCCATTTAAAAGAATTATTTTCAAGGTGGTTGGTTTTACCACATTACTTACGAGGATTAAACACTTTCTTTTTGTTAGACACCATAGAAAAATTAGAAGCATCATCAATAGAACTTGATCCTTGATTATGTAGTTTATAATTTTTAGAACTTGATCCTTGATTACGTAGTTTATAATTTTTATTGATTTTTTTATTGGGATTTTTTTACTATGTGCCATTAGAGCTTCATTATTAGACAATTGACCACTAGCAATTAATTTATCTTGCTCATTTATTAAACCTTTACAAAAATCTTCAAAAGAAAGTTTGTGAGTACCCTTTGACATTTCAATGGCACTGTTTCTAGTTTGGATGAACATATCAAAACATGATGGTGATTTTTGTTCTACAAGAACAGTTAGAGCATTGTCATTCTTCTTGTAATTTTTACCATAATTATTTATTTTTTCATTATAAATTTTAATTTCAGTAAGAAATAACTTTATTCTTTCAAAATATTTAGGGTCTAGCTCATGGATTTTATTTCCAAGATAGTACGTAGAAACATCATCATTGTTATCAAATAAAGAAGCTAGGGTTTCCCATACCTCAATAAGGCTATCCTCAACCTCAATGTGTACTTGTAAGCTATTTGAAACAATCTGTCCAATTAGTCCTCTTGCTTGATCACATCGATCTTCCCATATTTCCAACAATTTTGGATCGGTTGGTTTGGATAGATCACCTTTAGTTAACGTCCATAAGTTCTTACCCCTAAGCACATCAAACATTGGTCTCTTCCATGAGAGATAGCTAGATCCAACTAATGCAGGAATAGAAACAACTTCTAAAGTCATAGTGATAAAATCCTAAACCAAGATAAAATCCTAGACCAAAAATGCAAAAAAAACAATTGTTGCAAAAGAGACAAAAGAGATGTAAAATTATAATTTCTCACAAATGTTGAAACCTTTATGTAACTAATCAATGGATTTGAACTCCTCTGCATAGAATAGTGAATAAAAATTCCCAAAAGCAAAAAAAATCGTCGAAAAAATGCATACGCGAGATGGATAAAGGTACAACGTGTATATGCACTTTGGTAGTGTATAAGGAGCGTATGACTGTCAAACTTGAGAAAAACTGTAGAAAAGTCGTCAAAATCGTCGTTGGAGATGTCTGGACGGAAACCTGTAATTACTTGAAACAAAAACAACCAAACACCTAGATATGCAATCCAAAGATATATCCCTCATGTTACATTAGTATACAATAGGTTTCAATTCAAATCTACAAAAATAAATCAAGAAAAAATTGAAAATTTATGGAAATTCATGGTGAATGTTAGGGTTTAAAAACAAATTCAAATATGTAGAATAAAGTCAATATCTGAAAAGCTACCACTTGGGTGTTGTAGATCGGGTCACAAAACAAAAAATTATGTAGTGCTTAGGTAAAAACATGAGTGAATGTTGCTTGAAAACAAAAAAATATAATATTTGATTGAAGAAGGTAGAGCATAACAACATGTTATGATACCTTGTTAAAATATTGAGAATATGAGAAAATCATACAACAATACAAAACATGTGAAGCATAAGCTATTATAGTATTCTATCTAATAAAAAAAAAAGAACATGAACAAAAATGGAGATAAGAGAATAGACAAGAGAACACCAGATATATGTGATAAAAACTCCAAATGGGGAAACATCCACAGGAAGTGCAAAATTTTCTTATTCCTCGGTATATCTCCAACATTACAATTTCAGCTCTAATCCACTTATGCTATCCCAAAGTATTACAAACATAATCACAACATTCAATATGCGCAAAGGCTCTTCCCCGCCTCTATTATATACAAACAAGTATGGAAGAACACCATCCCAAAATACATGTGGGGTAAATGATTTCCTCCCTCTTTACATAATGTATGGTAATAGAAGAATTTTTCTCTACTATGCGTGTGGGATAACTCAATTTTTCAATATTAGTGTTATTTTGTCTGATTTTGCCTTCCAATGCTAGTTATGACATCTTACAACCACATCAACTAGACATCATTCCACATGTAATTATTAAAATTCTGCATTCTAACAAAATATTAACCTCGGCATCAAGAGTAAAGTGAGCTTTGTACACTAGTACAAAATGGGTGAGAAGTGGCTAGAAATTTGACAAAAAACAGAGATAAATTACTTAAATTTAGGCAGTGACTGTTGGTCATAAATTAACAATCACTCATCACCCAACCAAATTGGTCATTTATCACTTAGTCATAAATTGCTTGAATGGCTTCATGAGTTGGTCATATATTTAGTCATTTATTTGGTTATTAATTTTTGCTATTTAGTCGTTTATTTGGTCATTAATTATCGCTATCTCGTCATTGATTATCGTTGTTTGGCAATACATTTTGTCATTCGTTGAGTCATTGATTGTTGTTAACTGACCCTATATTTAGTCATTGATTGTTGTTAACTAGCCCTTTATTTAGTCATTGATTGTTGTTAACTTGTCATTTATTTAGTCATTAATTACTGTTTTTTTCCAATGGAAAAAAAACTTTTTATATTAATCAAATAAAATTTACATACAAGTATGTTTGATTTGTTGTTTTTTAACAGCCATACATAAAAAATAAGCATAGTCTATGTCCTCAGAAGAACATTTGAATCAAAACTGTCCATTGAGCAACTGTCATATGTGCACAAGAACATGTCATTGTCCAATTTGTGGACCAAGATCTTCTGTCGCTGGTGGGAGAAAAAAAAAAGGGAGATCCTGTTGAGGTCGGGAGCTTCTATCGCTAGAAGGAGAAGCAACCAAAAATAAGATCATGGTGATCTGTTGTAAATCAAAATCAGTGTCATCTGGGTAAGCAAAGTCATTTAAGAAGAAAATAGAGTGTGTATTATGTGCTTCCCATCCTTGGATGTGGCTCAATGAAAGGTCTATGATAGAATTCATACACTTCCTCATCTCTTTGTTCCAAAAATTTCCATGTACCAGCCTCCAGATTTAGCCCTTCCTTTGATAGCCTGTCTACTTCGATATTTCTTTCCCTGTAAACATGTCTACATGTGATGACATCAAAATCTGTTAGGAGTCTGTTAACTTCTTCATAAAGAGCGACGAGTGCTATGTTCCGGCATTTTTGAACTTTGTTTATCTAGTTTATTACTATTAAAGAGTCTCCACAAATATGAATTCTTTTAAAGCCTCTTTCAATAGCAAAACTAAGGAGCAGCTTCAGAGCCACTAGTTCTGCAAAATTATCTGTACCATTTCCTAGGTCCATCTGAATTTGAAAATGATGAGAGTGATTGATGAAAAGAGTTACCCCACCCTGACTTTTGTTGTCTTATGAGGCCCCATCAAAATAGGCCCAAGGGTATGATTGGTCAATCAATTCTTCAGTGATGATCCTTCGAGCTGGATGGTCTTTGGTTTGTGGAAAATATGAAAGAATTTCTAGGCCCTGTTTTGCTACCAGTTCAGGGGAGGAAGCCTTTTCTAAGAAAGTGGCATTGTTCCGTGCTAACCAAATTCCCCATGTATGGAGGAGTGGAAAGGCTTTTATATGAGGGTTTAGGGGGTTGGTAGACCAGATTCTCCAGGCTTCTTCTACCGAGGGACCTGCCCAGTTGAATATGATATTTGACATAGCTTGTGAGTGCTGCCAAACCTAAGTGGTGAAAGTGCAGGTAAGAAAGAGGTGGTTTGTGTTTTCTTCACCGTCCTTGCATAGTGAGCACCAACATGGCCCTGCAAAATATATTTTTTGAAGCCTGTCCTAGGTTGGGATTCTATTTGCTAGTGTGCACCACATGAAGATTCTTGCCTTCAGAGGGTATTTTAGCTTCCATATTCTCAGTTGCCACCACTTTGGTTCCTCTTGAGACTGGTTTGAGCAGATCTGTTGGTATCCTATTTTTGGGGTGTACCATCCATGCTTTGCATGCTCCCAAATCAAGTCATCTTGTGAGTTCGTGAGTTGTATGTGGGAGGAGAGCAGAGTTGTAACATATCGATTCCAATCCTTAGCCCAAATGTCCAGAATTTCTAGGGCCTGACTTCCCATCCAACCTTGATGCCAGATGTTTGTTGAGGCTATATCCACCACTTAGTTGAGATGAAAGAAGCCTTTTTGTTGTAGATGATGGACAAGTTGTCATGGAAGAAGGTGGTTTTGTTGACTTCCTGGCCAAGGATCTACCCCTATTCGAACTCTTGCTCCATTCCCAATTTTCCATTCCAGCTCGTTGTGAATGAGGGGGAAAGCATTGCATATAGCCTTCCAGATAATTGATCCATTTGGAGCATTTGTAAAGACAGAGTCTCTGATCCAGTTTATCAACGATAGTGGGTCAATGTATTTATGAGTGATCACTTCTGTCCAAAGGCTGTGTGTTGAGATGACCCTCCATCCTACCTTTGTTGCTAATGATTTTGCAAACATAATGGACTTTTTCATTCCCCACCCTCCTAGCTCTTTAGGCCTGGAAATTTGGTTCCATTTTACCCATGGGAGGACTCTGTGCTCCTTATTTCCAGTCCATAGGAAATTTGAGCAGATTCTTTTGGCTTTTTCCAGTATTGATTTTGGAACCCAAGCAAGCGCCATCCAATAGATTGGAATAGCCTCTAGGACAAATTTGACCAGAATAAGCTTGCCTGCTCGCGAAAGCCATCTATTACACCAGGTATTTACTCTATGTTTAAGCTTTGCATATGGATCTACTTTTTAGCCTCTAAACCTCCTCTCTTTCCTTAAGAATTTTATTTCTGTTAGATTCCAATGTGTACATTAATCTCTCCTTATCTTCCTGAGGAAGGAAACCCCCTCCATCAGTATTTTGGATCTCTTCTAGATTTGCCTCAGTCTGGGTGATTGCTTGATCCACCATGATATTTTTGTTTCGAGCCCAGTCTTTTGAAAGGTTTTTTATGAGGAAGAGATTTTGTGCAAAATGTATAGCAGCATGCGAACCTTCAACTACTTGAAATGGTTGCCAGTTATTTTGAATAATCTAGAGGACCTCTTCATTTTTTAGCCAAGTAGAGCAGAGTTTGAAGGGGCTGGTTGGTTTCCTTGGGGTTTTTGGATTTCCAGACATATGGGTAAATGGTTTGAGTCTGATCCTGAATCCACCCATTGTTTGAACATCAAATCTTTCTCTAGGATATTTTCCACCATCAAGAATCTGTCCAGTCATTTTGTAATCCAATCCTCCCCCGTCCTTCTGTTTATCTAGGTAGCTTTCACCTTTTAAGGGTCTAGGTCGGCCATCCTTTGGTTATGAAGGAGGTTCCTCAAGAAGGAAGCCAAAAGATCCGTTCTCGCTCTTGGGCCCCAGATTTCATGCACTCCCAAAGTAAAATTCAGATCCCCCCCCAATAATCATATTTTCCTTCCGAATGATACTATATTATTTCAACGTTTTCCAGAACTCCACTCTATTGTTGTATGGTCCATAAATATTTAGAATATTCAGGGTTAGATCTGCCTCCACCCAATTAAGTTGAATTCCAATGCCAAAGGGAGCTCCACAAGAGTTTGTTCAACGCAAAGTAGACCGATTCCAACCTATTGCCAATCCGCCATAGTGTCCTCTTGCACTCTGAGCTATGAAGGTGTAAAGGGAAGAAATTGTAGAGAGTATCCTAGTCACTTTCATATTTGATCCTAACGTATCCTGTAGTAGGATTACATCCGATTTGTGGACCGAAAGCATCCTTTTAAGGGCAAGTTTTTTTCCAGGTACTTGCCAGACCCCTACAATTTAGGGAGAGAAGTTTCATTTTGGAACCCCTTCTGGGGCTTGCATTACTCTAAGTGCCCCAAAGAGGGTTTTTTGCCTTCCATTCACCTGATCTCTTAGTGCTTTTTGCTAGGATGTGGAGAGATGTGATGGCCTTCCTCTCCCTTTTCCTTTTGTTGGAAAGGTAGGGTTTGTGTCGAGCCTAAGGAGAGGGGCTGTCGGGGCTGACAAAATAAGTATATCCCTTTATCGAAGGTGGAATCGGATTGAGGAAGCGAAGGGAGAATATGAGGGGGCATGTTGTGGGGAAGACCTAGAAAAATTGGTCATACCAGTGGTGTGTTGTGGTTCCTCCTGAAGTGGGGGGTGTACCCATGTGCAGAGGCCACTGCAGCTTGTGCCTCGAAAAGTCCTGATGGCTGGCTTGACGGTTCTACTGCTGGCTGACTGCCCTCATCCTCTTGTCTTGCTTCTTTCCCATCTGAATATGGAGCCCTAGTTTCCTTAGAAATCCATCTCTTCCTGTTCGGAGCTAGTAACAGGGCTAGAGGGCAGTTTTTTGCCAAATGCCCTGTCTTATGACATTTATGGCACCTGAAAGGAAGCCCCTCATAATCCAACAATTGTTTCCTTATTTTTGGGCCCCAAATCAGGTTAATGTGATCCTTGAGGCTGGTTCGTATGTTCAAAGACATGAGAATTCTTGACATCATTCTGCGATTTATTTGTAGGAAAGAGAGGTCCGCCTCTATGAAGGTTCCCAATGCCTTTCCTATATTTGTTAAAGAAGTTGGGTTCTAAAACTCCCATGGAATCCCTGGTAGCTGAACCCATACCGGTATAGTATCCAACCTCTTGGTGTCTGTATCAAATAAAGGAGTCCATTTCTTGAGCTTAAAAGGGGTCACGCCAAAATTCCAGACCTTCCCTAGAATCTTCTCAGAATCGTCCTTGGAGTTGAATTCGAAGCCAAACCAGCCCTTGGCCAGTGGTGTGAGTTTAGGTTCGTAATTCAACATCCCTGCCCAATTTCTTCGGACCCAAATCCCCATTTCCTATTGGGTGGGGTTTCGACCTATGATTTTTCCTAGTAGGGAAACTTTTGCCATATCCTTTGCTTTAACAATGAATAGATCAACCCCACAGACTAAATTTAAAGGTCCTCCGCTAGGGTTTACGCATTCTTTCTTTTTTTGTTTCTGCTTCTCCCGGGCTAAGGATTTCCGTCGACCAGACCCTATGTTGTGTCCCTTCCATTGTGTTCTGAGCCTGAGTTTGGTGAAGAACCGTTGAAATTCCCAGGTTGTAAGAAGGAAGAGATGAAACCTTCCAGGCTAAGTGAAAAATTCGGTTGAAAAGTGGGGGTTTGTTCATTGAAAGCAGGTATGGTACCCGGCCATCCCGCCTCCAGCATATCGAGCTCATTGAGGAAACCTTGTTCTGAAAATGCCCCTGAGTCCGGAGGAGCTTGTGTAAAGGGTTCATTGTGTGAGATTATGGCATCCACTGTCTACACTGAAGGAATTGTGGGTGCATTTTCCGACAAAAGGGTGTAAGGTGAGCTTCCAAGCAAAGGGTCTAGCTGTCTGATTGCAAGGTTCCCCTTAGCCCCCCCTTCATCTTCGGGTGTTGGTTGCGCAAGAGACCCAGAAACCCAAGCATAAGCATTAGCTTCAATTCCAGCTTCGATTCTAGTTGGAAATTGTTCCAACCTATCCTGGAATGTTGCTAGGGATGCGACCACGAAGGATTCCAGTGCTGAGAAAATGGAGAAACCCTACCACGGGTCCTTCGAGAAGTATAGGAGATCCTCGACCTCACTGCTACTGACTCCGGGCTCCATGCTGGAAGCAGTGAAAAAATCACAGTAAAAAAGTTAAAACGAAAAAGCACCCTTTTTTACTTGACAGGAAACTCCTTTTAGCCCCCGAGGGATTCACCTAAGGGTCCTCTCATTCCACTGAAGAAAACCGCAAAATCGAAACCCGGATTCGGAAAATGTTTAACCCTGATATATATATATATATATATATATATATATATATATATATAGTCATTAATTACTATTAAATGATCATGTAATTAATTATTGCTTTATGTCGACAGGTCACAAAGGAATCAAACCACCAAACTCCTGCCTATAAGGTAGACGCTCTTCCATTGTGAAAGCACTCTTAATTAGAATCAAAGTTCACACTAAATTCAACTAGGTTTTATGCAAATGGATAAACCCCAATGATAGAGAACATAAGCTAATTCCTTGCAATGTGTGGGGTAGAGGAGAAAAATAGGTTGTTGACTATATTCACTGTAAAATAAATCAGTTGATATGTAATTCTTTCTCCATGATATTTGAATAATGGGTCGAGCAAGGAATTAAACCAAAGCCATTACTAGTAAATTCACCTTTTTTGTTTCATTGCTTGACACGAGGGTTCCATCTACATGAGCTAGTGCTTTTGGTCGGGAGGAAAAACACTCCCATGGAGCTATTTTTCCAAATGTATCCATATTGTAATGTACCCAGTGACCTCTGTGCACTATTGAGGCTACGGGACCGATGCTTATTAAAAAAACCATGCAAATAATTCAACGATTCTTTCAACATTCCATTGAAGCTCAACACCTTACAAGAACTAGCAAAAATAACTAGAACAGTGAGTGGCCTTATACGCATACAAAGACTCCACACAAATCAAACAAAATACATGGAATTTTGATCCCTTCATATTTCATTAATTTTATATCTATGTGCACCTCCCAGTGGTATTCCCTTAACCATGTGTAGGACATCTCTTCCTTATCTTCATCATACATATCCTTCATCAGTTGTCATTTATCATGAAAATGAACTCTAAATTGTTAGAGGAAGATCCATGTGATAAACGAGATTTGCATAAAAACATTAAAAGAAGAAACCAAGCAGTAATACCTCCGTCACTCCAAGTACCAGAACGAACAAAACTCTTCATAATAGCATAAGATCATATTAAAATCAAGTGAGACAAAGCATATGATTGGACCATTGTGATAATATCATACCTAAATCATTCTTATCATAAAAAAATCAGAAGCCTTGTTTCTACATCTAAGAGCATAAAGCTATCATGGAAGGGCTTAACAAGACACTCTAATTTTAGTTGCTCAAATAGGAATCTTAATCAATTTCCATGAGAGGGATAACAACTACAAACAAGATAGTTCTAGAAACAACAAATGCATAGTAAAGAAACAAGCTATCCAAAGAACACTATAATTGTGACAAAAATGTATACTATAACATAAGAATTGATGTTGCTACATAGCAAAAGAAACCCCTAAAAATATTGCAAATAATTACCAACTTTCAAGATATGACTAAATTATAACAAATACAAAAGACACCTAAAATACTCCTCATAAATCCGGTGACACTCATTTCAACCATTGGTTTACAAAATTGATATTCATAAAACATATCTAGACAAAAACTGTTATGCAAACTAGGAATGGTGTAATGGTAATAGCTTTTCTAATACATTAAAATTAGAGCTTATCTTGTCACCATGTTACTTGCTCTTCAAAAGCATAATGCAACACTAAAGAGAAATTAAAACTAGGAAGCAACAGTTCCAAAGGAGCATCCAATTCAAGAAATAAAATAATCTTATGATCCGAAAAATGACAGGATCTACTAACACTTGAATTTACAAGTGAATTCTTAAACCAATTAACTTATAAAAATGCTTGAAATAACAGGCTTATCAAAGGCTTAAAAATAATTGAAAACAAATATAAATGAACAAATAATGCAAACCATAAGAATGTGGACACCATATGATGACAGAGTTCATCCCTGATGGACTACATCTCCGGGTCCAACTTCAATGAGGACCAATCTTATTAGTCTTCAAAAATATTTGAATAGGTACACAATGCCTTCATCCTTCAAGTTGCTTCAAAAAAGGCTCAGGATTTCAATAATAAAGCCTCTCACTCTCAACCTTCCCAAGTGTGGCTACGAAGCCTCTTTAGAAAAATAAGCAAAGCTTACAAAGTCTTTACATCATAATTGCATCTTACCATTCTCTCCTCAAAAGCTTCCATTCCTTTATAAAGCAAAATACATTGATTTATATAGCCCAAGGTACATAACCCATCACCAAATTCCATGAGATTTGATCCAAATTAAATGGGATAAAGATCCACAAATTAATGGATAAAAATATATACTAATACCAAAATATATGGTAAGTTAAAACCATATATTAAAAACAATGCAAAAAATGAAAACATTTGGGCAAAGGGCGTGCCCTTACTTAGGGAATAAATCCACCCCAAATCAAATTTAAAAACAAATATGCACAAATACCTTAGCAAGTGAAGTGCTTGATGCATTGGTGAAAGTGTTGGCGTTGTTGGGAGGAGGTCACAGCTTCAAACCCATGGAACTCTTCTCCTACCATGATTTTGGTTGGCATATGGTATGATTTGGTCATCGGTTCCACGATGGGATGTTACCACATTGCAATGGTTTACATAACATGTCCCCTCGGTCCCCCCTTTTTTCAAAATAGAATATCGTTCAACTTCAAATAGTAAATAATCCCATAGAGTGTTAAGAAACACCAGCTGGAATCCTGGTCAGGCGGATAGAGTGGAGACTTTGGTGGAGGATAGGTTGGGGTCTGATTCTCCTTGACCACCATATTTTTGGTAAATAGAACTGCACTATGCCTAGTTAATCCTCCATGTGGAATCCAATGGTTGGGCCACATGTCTCTCATACATTGGTCCAATTGTCAGCTATGTCATCCAATCTGCCACCTAGATGCCACATGTCACTCATACACTAATCCAACTGTCCTGCAACTTGCACGTGGCCCTTTGTGAGTGTGCCATGTTAGTGTCGTACATGCCATGTGTCACCCTTATAGTGGTGCCACATGGCACCACCTTTTTCCAAATTTTACATGTTTTTCCAAAACTTCGGAACATGATATCTTTCACATCCGGATTCCGTTTGAGGCAAAATGAATGTTGCCTAAAAGCTCGCATCAATCTTTACGTAGTTGCAAGATTCTATTCACAATTTTATCCTTTCATTTTGATCAATCTCGAAGATCCTCCTGGATCAAACCTTCCCACTAGGAAGCTTTTGGACCACCAAAAGCCTGAATCATTCAGAATTCAAGTGAGGACATGTTCATCTCACTTTTCTCGTATCATTTGTCCATTCTTCCTAGACCCTATACATTTGACTTATCATAATAACAATCAACACTGCATTGACATTGTTGATTACATTAATCCCATTTTCAACCAAATTTACATTCAATATTGTCGAAACCAACCATACACTACTAATCAGTAGATTGTTGAATATCAAAATTAAACATATGAAAGATATTGTACCGACATCACACTTACGTTTTACCATAGGAACACTATCAACCATAATAGGTGCATTGTGATGCAACACCACTTCATTTTCATGCTTAGGATTATTTTCTTCCTTAAATTGCACAAACATAAGTGCCAAATTCTGACTTGCATTGACAACTCTTTTCAGTTGTTGTGTAGTTCCCAATGATCTGTCATTTTTATATGAATGCAAATGTAATGTATACTCAAATCTTTCCTTAAACAAATGATATTGGTTATGTTCTCTATAGAAAATTTCCTTTCTATCATATAAGTACGGGCCACCCAACACAATTCCATAGATATCTAGTGGAACCACATCAAATTCAACTTCATCTACAAACTTAGATGTTATTGCAAACTTTAGATCACATTGCTTTGTTACTTGTAATCTTTTATCTTTGCATACCCAACCTAATGGACAAGGTTTCATGTGTGGTTTTGTTGTTAATCCCAACTACTTAATTGTATTGTTTGAAATGAGATTAACTTGGGATCCACTATCTATGAGTGTGTCGATATTATTTTGTTTTGTAATTACCCTTATATGAAACAATGCATTCCTTTTTCTATCCTTAGAACTAACACGATATTTAGAAGTAGAAGCACATGAAGAACCAATGTTAGAATCGTTATCAATAATAGCTTTACCTTTAACACCTATGATTGTTATCTTTGTTTCATCCTTAGAATCCGATCCAAGGTCCTCAACGATAACCGTGGCATTTTGCTTCCCTTTCTGATCCTTAATACAATTCGGTTTCAATTTTGGATGTAGCTTCCAACACTGTTTTGCATCATGTTCGTCTCTCTGACAATGAGAACATGAAAGTTTTGTATTCCCCTTCTTAACTATAGCAGATTAATTCATCTTCTCTTTTCCTTTATCCTTGCCTTCCTTCAACTGACTAGATTCAACTGAGTAATTGTCATTCTTCCTTCTTGTTTCAAGATGAATTGCTTGCACACGAACCTCATCAATGTTAATTGGATTAAAAATAAGAATGGTATGTTACTCATGTAGTCCACCTATATATTTCAAGAAGGTATCTTGTGTATATATATGAACACCCAAAATCATATCTCTTTTCTAAACTCTTGTGTGTATTCTTGCACACTATGACACTTACCTTGCATGAAACTTTGCCAATCCATGACTTCCTATTGTATATAACCTAATGGATAAAACTCCTTCTTCAATGTATATGTAAACTCAAACCAGGAAGTAATCGCTCTACCCTTAGTATAGAGGTCATATCGGGTCTTACTCTCTTACCATATCAAGGTTGTAGAATTTTATGGTCTCATCCACAATGTTTTGGGTTCTGCAGTAAACTTCAATCTATTTAAGTGAGTTATCCAACTTCTCTGCATCTAATTCGCCATTATACATAGGAAAATCAATTTTGACATCTAGTTTAAATAAGGGATTTTTAGAAACATATTTCTAATAAAAACTAGAAGGATGAGAAGATGAGGAAGAATAAGAGCTTGAGCTTGAAGATGGAGATGGCGGCTCAGGAGGGTCTTCTTCTTTTCCCTGGTTTAATAAAGCATTGTCCATTGCTTTCTCCTTCTTCTTTTTCTTCTTTTCCATTCACTCTCAATAATTTGCAAACAATTTTTCTACCATGTCTGCCATCTGATTGAAAGCCTTGCGGAAAGCCTTCTCATCTTCTTCTTGGTAGTCTTCATCTACCATTTTCTTTCTTCAATGTGCACATCCAATCTCTGGATTGAAAGTCTTAAGTTGGCCTTCACCTCGCTTAAGCCTTGATCTCGTTAATATTCACACTCTGCAATTCCCTGGTTATCCTGCTCTGATACCAAACATGATGCGAAAATGACAGGATCTACTAACACTTGAGTTTGCATGTGAATTCTTAAACAATTAACTTGTAAAAATGCTTGAAATAATAGGCTTATCAAAGGCTTAAAAATAACTGGAAACAAATATAAATGAACAAATAATGCAAACCATAATAATGTGGACACCGTATGATAGCGGAGTTCATCCTCGATGGACTACGTCTCCGGGTCCAAATCCATTGAGGACCAATCTTATTAGTCTTCAAAAATATTTGAACATGTACATAATGCCTTCATCCTTCAAGCTGCTTCAAAAAAGACTTAGGATTTCAATCATAAAGCCTCTTAATCTCAAAATTCCCAAGAGTGGCTAGAAATCCTCTTTACAGAAATAAGCAAAGCTCACAAAGACTTTACATAGGAATAATGACATCTTACCATTCTATCCTCAAAAGCTTCCATGCCTTTATAGAACACAATACATCGATTTATATGCCCAAGGGCCATAACCCATCACCAAATTCCATGGGATTTGATCAAAATAAAATGGGATAAATATCCACAAATTAATGGATAAAAATATATACTAATCCCAAAATATATGGTAAGTTAAAACCATATATTAAAAACAATGCAAAGAATGTAAACATTTGGGTATAGGGCACGCCGAATCAAATTTAAAAACAAATATGAGCAAATACCTAAACAAGTGGAGCGCTTAGCACGTTGGTGAAAGCATTGGGACTATTGGGAGGAGGTCATGGGTTCAAACCCGCATACCTCTCTTGTTTTGTTTTTGGTTTGCATAGGGTATGATTTGGCCATCGGTTCAATGGTGGGTTGTTACCACGTTGCAATGGTTTACATAACACATGGGACCGAGAGCTTTTGGTTTGCATATGGTATGATTTGGCCATCGGTTCCATGGTGGGTTGTTACCACGTTGCAATGGTTTACATAACACATGGCGCCGAGGGCCTAGCTCTTAGTCCCACCCCTTTTTCAAAATAGAATTGCAATGGTTTACATAACACATGGGGCTGAGGGCTTAACTCTTAGTCTCGCCCCTTTTTCAAAATAGAATTTCGTTCAACTTCAAATAGTAGATAAGACCATAGAGTGTTAAGAAACACTTACGAGAATCCTATACAAGTGGATATAATGGACACTTTGGTGGAGGATAGGTCGAGGGTTCGATTCCCCTTGACCACCGTATTTTTGGTAAATAGAACTGCATTATGCCTAACTAAGTCGTTACGTAGTAGCCAATGATTGGGCCACGTCTTGGTCATACACTGGTCTAACTGTCCACCATCTCATCCAATCCTACCACATGTTGCTCATACACTGGTCCAACTGTTATACAACCTACCACGTGGCGCTTTGTGAGGGTGCCATGTCAGTATCACATAAGCCATGTGTCACCCTTATAGTGGTGCCACGTGGAACCCCCTTTTGCCAAATTTTACATGTTTTGGCGAAAGTTCAGAATGTGATATCTTTAATGTTTGGAGTCCATTTGAGGCGAAATGAACCTCGTATAAAATCTCTCATTGAGATCTACATAGCTGTAAGCTTCTATTCGCAATTTAAAGACTTTCATTTTGATCGATCTTTGAGATCCTCCTGGATCATCTTAGTTCAAACATTACCTGTGACTCCAGTTCATTGTGTATAGATGCTTCCAACTTTCCATAGCTCTCTACATCGGTTGCGGCTTCACCATCAAACGTTGTAAGAACAAGTTGATTGTCCTAGATGCTAACACAATGTCTGGTTAGAGACAGTTTCAACATAAACAAAAAAATTATCATAAATAAAACTGAAATTTCTTGTGATTGCTATAATACATACCGATCAAACTCTACAAGGAGTGGAAGGATTTCCTCCAACTCTAGGCTAGGTTTAGTTTGATGCATTGGACATATATTGGATACACATAATGACTCTTCAATTACCTGATTTGTTGTTCCCTACAAGTAAGAAAAAAAGGTAGGTGAATGTATATCATTACTTCCATGTGTTGGCCATATTTATTTCCATCATTAAGAATATAATGCAACTAAAATTTTCTATGCACCATGTGATCACTTTCAAAACCTATTCATAGTAGAACGACACATGTTTCAAATATTCACCTATTGTTGAGACTCTCAAAAAAGACATTACATCCTTCCCTAGCTTCTCGCAACTCCTTAATTTTCCTTTCAGTTAAAGGTTGTACATTACTTGAATTCCATGATCAAAGTTTGTCAAATGCATCTACTATAAATTTGGGTTCACAAAACTATTGTGACAACCTGGGAGATCCTTTACATGATAAAAAATTCAGATAGTTCGTAATACTTGCTTTGCAGTGTCAAGGTTGATTAGAGAAATATATTGATTTTTAACAATCCAAGAGGGAAGCTCTAATAAGTATTGTGAATGCCAAAAGGAGTTGTTAGCCATCATTCTAACACACTTTTGCACGGATTCTTGCTTGGAGATCAATTCTCCAGTTTATTTGGATGGTCTAGTAGGGGTCTGAATGGTGATTTTGAAGTAGGATTCTCCATTAGATTCAAATTCCCTAGTAGGGATTTTATTTGGGGTGTTTAGAGAGATGCCCTCCTTTGTTTTTGAATGCTGTAATAGAGATTCAAGTTTGTGATTTTACCCGGGAGGTCAAAAGTGTTGTGAAGGGTGAAGGATTAGTTTCACCAAGACTATCCAATAGGAGAGGGGAACAATTTTGTGTGGATATCTCATATGGAGGCACTAGAACTTGAGGGAGAGGGGGATATCCATACAAGTATCTACATTTAGTGGTAAGTGGCTCTCTAGGAGAGGGTGACAATCCTGAGAAGGAGAACACACCGGCCATTGCTTTCCTTTCTAGGATAGGGGGACTATCCCAAGAAAGGAAGCACTTGATTATGATCTTGTCTTCTAGGAAAGGGGGACAATTCTGAGGAAGAGGGGTTAGAAGTCATTTGTATTTCCTTAAGGAGGAGAGATATTGATAAATTTCATGAACCATAGATATACAAGCCAAAATGAGAGCTATATGAAAATAAGTATACAATGGAATTATCAAATCAATGTAAACCGAATAACAGATTCATGATAGAAATTTCACACAAATTGAAAAAGTATTGCTCAAATTATCATTACATTAATATTCATTAATTAATCAGTAATACAACAATAGTACAATAAATAGAATTTGAATACTGTGGATAATATTCGAATTCACCAACTCAAACTGGCTGGTTAGCTAACTCATAGTGGAAATAATCACAGTTGGAGATCACTAGTTAACTTTGGATAACCAAATATGTCTACAATCAGTTAATTGATGTGTTAGATTTTCATCATTCAAGCTAACATTATGATCTTAGGATCTTTAACTGAGAGAATAGCATGCACAGCAATAAAACACAAGAGATAAGAGACACAAAGAATTTTCCTCGGGGAAACCATAAAGGCGAAAACCTTGCAACTTCCTAAGAGATAGAATCCACACCAAAAGTAAAACTCAAAGACATAAAGATGATCTCCTGACAGCAGTAGTCTCTCTCTTGTCCCAACAACTTCTCCTCTCACTCATGCACCCCAATGAGTGAGTGTGTGTGTGATAAATAGAGAGGCTCACTCTCTATTTATATCTTTCGTTCACTTGAAGCCCACTCCAACATGTCGGCCTCACTTAACAATTACTTACTGGAGCCGACATCTCTAGGAGTGTCTAATAACCCTAGTGCCCCACAACT
>LPNX010289780.1:146748-172916 GCA_001517045.1 Pseudotsuga menziesii
ATGCCAATTTTTCTTCCTTTTGGAAGAGGAACAGGATCCCAAGTATCATTCGCCATTAAGGAACGATATTCTTCATCCATAGATGCATCCCAATCTGCATTTCCTAAAGCTTCTGCAAAAGTTTCTGGATCATGATTCTCAGAAACTTGAGCCAAAAGAGAAGAGGCTCGCTGAAACTGAGAACGTGTTCGACGTTGATCTCTAGGATCACCGACAAGATCACTAGCTGCTTCACATGTTGAACGGACCCATCGAGGAAGTATTGGTGCTGGTGCAATTTGAGGAACATGAGAAGGCAGAGGTGGATTTTCATCCTCACTGTCATCATCAGAAACTGGAGTTGGAAACCTGTCAAGGAAGTTGGAAGAAGAAGAAGAAGGCACAATCGCCGAATTAGGCTCGCAGGCCAAAGATGGCACACTCGCTAAGTTAGGCTCGCGGGCCAAGAGATTTTCATCAAATTTAACATCTCTTCTAATGATTATATCATGTGAATGGGGTTGAAAAAGTCTATAACCTTTTACATCTTCAGAATACCCAACAAATATGCACTTTTCACTTTTAGGCTACAATGCTTTCCGTTTTTCATCCGGAATGTGAGCCCATGCTTCACAACCAAACACACAAAAGTGACTTACATTTGGCTTAATTTTACTCCATGCTTCTTCCGGTGTTATACCTTGTAAAACTTTAGTGGGTGTGCGATTAACTATGTAATTTGCACAATTTATGGCCTCAGCCCAATATTGAAGACTTAGTCCCTTAGATTGGATCATACAATTAGCCATTTCTTTTAAAGTGCGGTTCTTCTGTTCAACTACACCATTTTGTTGTGGTGTATATGGAACAGTGTGCTGTTGTTGGATTCCTTGTTTAGTGCAGAAAGTAGTGAACTTGTTGTTAACATATTCTCCTCCATTGTCAAATCTTAACTTAATAATTTGATGACCAGATTGTTTTTCAACAAGGGCCTTGTAGGCCAAGAACATGTTAAATACTTTGCTCTTAAGTTTTAGGAAGTAAACCCAAGTGCATCTGGAGTAGTCATCAATGAAAGTTAAGAAATATTTGAAACCAGAAAAGTATGCAAATGGAAGAGGACCACACAAGTCACTATGCACAAGCTCCAAAGGAACCGAGCCGTGCCAAGAGGCACGTTTGTCAAAACTGTCTCGATGATGTTTCCCGAGTACACAACCGGAACAAACACCATCCTTGCAAGATACCATTGTAAGACCAATCACCATATTGTCTTTACATAATTGTTGCAATGAGCGATACTTTAAGTGACCAAATTGCTCATGCCAAAGTTTGCTCAAGTTATCACTATGAGCAACAAAAACTGAATGAAAAGGTGATGACCCAAAGTTGTTAAATTTGTACAACTTGGTAATATCATCAACAGTTCCAGTAGCTAGGACATTTTGAGGATTTTTAAAATCCTTGATTACAACTTGGTGAGGTGTAAACGTCACGGTTTTACCTTCACCTGAATGAGTAATTTGATAGACTGATAACAAATTACAGGATATTTTTGGAACACATAGTACATCACTGAAATGACCATTTTCTACTGGAACTATTCCATATCCTACAACACTTAGAGATCTATCATCACCAAAAAATATTTGTTTGGTGTTACATTCGTGCAAAGTAGAAAATATGGCTTGATCCTTAGCCATATGATAAGATGCTCCAGAATGAATAAGCCATTCATTTGAAGTAGAAGAAGAAGATGCAGTGTAAGAGTAACTGGAAGCACAACGTGCATGTCCATGAGAGTTAGATTCTGAAGACGAATCTATGCTGATGTGATGCTTCTTCATTGTTGCTTCCAAGGCTGCCATCTTTTTGGAACACTTAGATTCATCATGACTATCTTTACCACAAAAATTGCAATGATGTTTAGTCTTCTTTCCTTTTTGCTTGGATCCTTTGTCATTTTTTAAAGAAGGAGCTGACTAAGAGGGTTTGAGACCCTTGTTGTTTGAATTATTATTGTGAAAATTCTGGTTCTTGGGAGGCTTGGACTTTTCTTTCTATTGGGACAATAAGGCTTTCCCAGATGTATTTGCATTGTTAATTAATCCAAGATGAATGAGTTTATCTTACTCTCTAATTAAGGAATCACAAAAATATTCAAGACTAGGCTCTTGATAGCTAGCTGCAGTCAATGATTCTTTCATGGAGCAAAATGTAGATACAAAAACAGAATATGCAGGTCCAAGTTTGGAAAGAATATGATAAATACATTGTTTGTCTTCTTTCTTAATCTTGCATTCTGCACATAAGAGTGTAAGAGTTTTATACTTAGATAAATAATCTTGAATGCATGAAAAATCATTTGGATTAAAGGAAAGCAACTCATTCTCAAGTTGATGACCTTAAATTTCATTGTGTTTACCAAACACAGATTCCAACTTTTTCCAATATTTATCAGGTTCATCAATTCCAGATATGTGGAATCGCAAATCAATAGAGATTGGCATCCCAATCAATCCATGAGCTTCATCACATTTATTTGGCCATTTAATTTTCTTATCATCATCAGTGGGTTATGTTTCTTTCCCTAAGGTTATCCTGAAAAGTCCCCTACTTCGTAGAACATCCTGCATATGAGATTTCCATGAGAAATAGTTAAAACTTATAAGTATAGTATCACAAGGGGCGACCATACTGTAAAATAATGGCCGAAAAAATAGAAACTAACTGTCTGGTTGTAAAAAGCTCGAAAAAATATGAGGTTTTAAAAAAAACGGCACTGAAAACTGATTCTGGATGATGAAGTTATGCTTGATCAAAGAAAATGTTGAAGATATCCCCAATAGTGACGTGGCAGATATTAACTTGATCAACTAAAAAAAAGAACCCCCTCTTCCCAAGATCAACCTTTGACAATTACTTTACAATAAAGTTGCTTTTAAGTGAATCACTTTTGTAGAATAAGTGAGGCTCACTTTTACATTAGTGTTACTTTTAAATAGTGCGGCAATAAATTAAAAGACTTAAATGATTCACTTTTTATTTTATTTTATTTATGTAAGATGCACTTTTACAATAAAGTAACTTGAAAATAGAAATTGCATGCACTAAAAAGACTTGAACTCAAGACCTATTAAAAAATAAAGCAACTTTAAACCAAGTGAGTTAAGTTTAAAAGACACATAAAAAAATGGAAAGAGGAAGTGGTTTTTTTTTTTTTTAACTCTTCTCTCTTGTTCTCCGTGCTTGCCTTTTTTTCTTCTTCTGCAAATCACAAAAAAAACAAAAAACAAACAATTTTTTTTTCACACAATGGGGTTAGATCTTGGTTAGCCTAGCCGGAAAGTGTACGTTTTCAAGTTTTCTCGTTGTTTCTGATTTGCCGTGATCGCACAAGGTGTACGGTAAAGAGCATACGTAGCCGAGAAGACAAGAAAAAAACTTTCCCTTACTGTTTCTGATTCGCCGCAATTGCGCAAGGTGCACGGCAAAGAGCATATGCAGTCAGGGAAGGCAACAGTCCGAGACTAAAACAAAAAAGATATAATAATAAAACTAATAATATATGAGAGATTTGAAAAAAAAACAAATCCGTTAGTGTAACATTATATCTTCAGATTTGCCGAAATTGGTGTTTCTGAAACAAACGGAAATGGTTTTCGGTGAAACGAAAACTATTTTCAAATGGAAACGGCACTTCGGATGCAATGGAATAACTCCCATAGGAAAAAAATGCACAGAAAATCCAAAACCAGAAACCCTTTCAAAGTTTCGACAACACCGATTCCAAATCTAGATCAAAACCGAAAGCGACTCTTCATAAATGCTCTGATACCATGTTCGGGTACACAAGGTACTCCCAAAAGACTGAACACCTTGAGCAACTGCTTCATACAAATAGATCACAAATCAACACACCGATGTTTGTCACGTGGTTAAAACCCTTGAGAGGGAAATAGTCCACGGCCCCAGCTAAATAGCTACTTGGAGCAATTTATTATGCAAAGTAAAGAAAGTTACATGAGCTTCTCATAATCGATCAACTAGCCAAGGACCCTCTATGCTCTTTAAATAGATATCATAGACCAATCGGGTGTTAAGCCACAGATCAATGGTAGGTATGATCTAAGAGAAGTTGAACCGTCAGATCACTCTATGTTTAGAACATATCGTGACTGTCGGACTAGAATATTTACAAATGCATACTAAAGAAACACACTTTTACCTAACGGATATATTACACAAGTTGATCTTAACTAACTCTTAAGTGTTTAAATATCCTAACATAGGCTAAATGAATCAAATATACTTATGCGGGTAAAGGGAGGATTAATTAATTCTAACATATATGTTGTGTCATTCATTCATTAATGTCCATCCCATAAGAGACTTTCTCGTGTGGGATTCCAAGACCTTAACTCGGGAGTGACCTATAAGGGCGGTCTTGCTTGACAGTGTCTAAGGCTAGGAGGAAAGTTGTTCAATTGTTGCAAATTGCTCCTCTACAAAGATAAGCATTTATGATAGTTTATATATATATATCTCCCAAATGGAAAATATCTATCACGCTAAATAAAGAGTGATAATCAACTGTCCTTGTAAGACTTACATTATCATAATCCAAATTGTTTTGCATCACAAAAGGAATTACATTATTTTCATAGTTTTCCCATTGTTTCCAATTCATAACCTATCTTTTCCTTGACAGCTTATAGGATTACATATACTATCAATTCGTTCCTCATCTCGCATTACCATGTCCTTAAAGATCTTAGGACTTTTAAAAAACATAGCCTGGGCTTGCTCAATTATGAAAGGTGCCACAAAAATTTCAAAAAGGACTTGAGTTCTTCTTTCCTACCCTATCTTGGAACCAAGGTGAAGATTTCCAATGGTTGTTTTCCTAAACTCCTCCAATCCTATCAAATGTAGTTAAATTTTGACCTCTGGTTCCAACGGATCCATAAAGCGCAAAACTTTTCTTGTATACTCGAATTTTTGAACAAAAAGATACATCAAAAGAGACATATCCCAATGATTTAAACCAATGTGAAATGATCCAATAGCTGACCATTTGTAATCTCCTCTACTTCTATAAGACCGGGTTGAACTGCCAATGCCATCTTGGAAAGGAAATAAGCTTCTCTATTGATTTCACTATATATATGAGTGAAGGATATTGATTCAAAACAACTCATATATATATATATATATATATATATATATATATATATATATATATATAAAGCTCTCAAAAAACGGTTTGGCATAGCTCTCCCAAAATATCTTTGTTGGAAAATATGGTTGGCAGGCAATAGAGTTGTTTTTAATTCTAAATGTATCTCCCCCTCTATGGTGGCTTATCAAGCTCAAATCCTTCTTTTATAAGCCCTTTTAGCTAGGGGTTTTGCTCCTCACAAGGTCAATGAGCTCAGTGATATTGAGAAGTGATGGATTTCACAGATAAAGGATAATGTTTCCAATCTTTACACAGTCCATATACCTCCTTTAGATAGGTCCTGGAAATTCTGCATGTCTGTGAAAGACTTCTCTACTTGGCTTGATCATCAACAAGTTTCGATTTTGTTCTTTGACGATGCTTCCAAAGGAAGTCCGGGAAGAGCTGGAGTGGGAGGGGTTCTTCTCTCCCCTAATAAATCCATTGAAAAGTACGCTTGGGATCTTGGTCATGCTATAAACAATCAACCATAGCAACTGTCCTTTTGGCAGGGGCTTAATCTTCTCAACAAAAAAGGAATCATAACAACTTATGTGATTTGGGATTCTCTCCTCACGATTACCATACTCTATTCAATCCAACAAGGGCAAACAAAAACCTATCAAGATCTAATGAGCAAAATCTACCAGCTAAGTACCAGGTTTTCCTCCTTATCTTTTTTCCATGTTCTACGTGAACTCAATAATGAGGTCGATATCCAAGCTAGTAAAGGTGTTTTGTTGGATTATGGTAAGTTGGTATTCTTAAAAGGGGAGTATAAATATATATACTCTCCATGAAAGCGTATTTGGCTATTTTGTAGACCTCTAGTGGATGTCTCATCTTGCCTCTTTGGAAGCTAATGGACAAGTCAAAAGCTTTGCTCTGGGGTATTGAGTTTCTTCAGCTCAGTCTACCGGACTATGCCTTCCATTGTGTTATGAGCATCTCAAATATAACTTATAAAAGTTTGTTGACTAATCCAATTAATTTCAAGGATTTTGACTATATTTCTCAAGCATGCATAAAGGAAAGACCATTCTGGTTAAACCGATTTAGTATTCTTTGCCCCAATCTATATGGTTGTTACTGCTCAACATTCTCTTGAAAAAAAATTCTTCTAGAGGAGGCTTTGTATGAAAGGCATCATTCACATAATGTTACTTCAGACAAAAATAATATTGCTTCATATGAACAGTCATCTCATAAGACAAGATCATATCAAGCATTGCTTTTATGTGTTACAAGTGTATTTTGCTTAATTCCTCCTTTTGTTAGGTTTATAGCAGTAATTTTAGTATAAATCTGAATATGAAGTCCATTAAGAGAAAAAAGCAATGCCTTTTCATAGGTTGATCTGTAGTCTTGAAAGGTTTTTTACTTTTGGAAACTCTCTTTGCTGAGATGACTCAACACTTTATTCAATACAAATTATTCGTTTATGTTAAAATGAAAGAGTAGAATTTGTGTGACCAAGAAAATAACCATATTTTTTAACTTTTAAAAAACATGCGCAAATACCTTACTTGTAGACATTAATGTCAAGGAGATAAAGAGTAATCCCAAGATGAGGCTGAAGAAATAGCGTTGGCTTGTGTGTTTTCTCTAAATATGTAATAGTGTATTTCACATATCTGAAAATGAATTAAGACTTGTCATAATACACGCTAAAAAAGAAGATGGCAACAAACAATGCATTAACAATATATATTGACATTTTACACTTGAAACTTAAAAGTATGTGCAACTTGAAATGATTAGTCACACATATTTAAAACAACAATCCAAGCATGGTGTATTAAAGTTTTGAATAATTAAAAAATAAAAGCTACATATGACTTGTTTATCTTTATTCGTGCTAATGGATAACAATTCTGGTTGTGCTATTGGATTTAGGAGCTCACTTCTAAATCTGCAAACAAAACAAAACAAGAATATCAGTATAATCAAGACAACAACTCATTTTGCTCCTATAATTTCCTTTCAATGAAAGCACAACTCCATGCTTTAATATCACTAACATTACTTTTGGTGACTACACTGAATATTTTTCTTGCTTTACCTTGACCCCTTCAACTTTGCTATATTAGGAAAGAACAAATAAAAAAAGTTAAAATTGTAGTTTTAAAAATTAGAATCGATTTAGAGTCAACTCAAACTCAGAATCAGAATAAAAATTGGTCAAGAGTCAACTCGGACTCAAAATTAGAATCAAAATCGGTAATTAATGAATCATGACTTGAGCGATTTGAATTTAAGGACTTGGTTTACTCAAAAACACATAAAATATTTAAATTTTAAAGAAAAACAATATTTTCAAGATTCTAATTCATGATTCCAAAGCATCATATACAAAATATCGAAAGTTTTCTCATGTATATACCATAGAAGAGTGAATATATTAAAATGTCACAAAGTATACACTATAATACATATCTAGTAGATTGGGACTGGAACAAAAGACATAATCAGTAAGGCCTATAGGCTATATGCCATGTAGAGTCCAAAAAGCAACATGATATGAATCATGATGCCATTACATCATACATTAGTGATCATACTACATACTACATTGTCAACTATCATACATCATCAATGATCAAACTCATCACTACTGCTAGACCTAGAAGATGAAGAACTAAAAGTACTGGCAATGGCATCATCATCTGCCTCTGGTTCAAACTCCTCAAGCTCAAGGTCATATGCAATTGCACTAGTAGTACTAGATTAGGAAAAATAGGAAAAAATAAAATTTTGAGTATTTTCATGTTCATGGACCCCACATGCGGGCGATGAAAAAATCGGTCGATATTTTACATGATTCGACTGATCTAACCAGTTCAATACAAAACCAATCACCCAAACTGGCTTGACGACCGATTCAAATTGGTTTGGGGTTTGCTCGGTGAATCGACCAATTCTGATTCAAATTTTATCGATTTTTAAAACTATAGTTAAAACCTACAACATAGAAACACTAGTGCAATTAGCATCATAAGGGGAAACCCATGTGCACAACATTCCAAAATAGTGTGATGGATCTATGGAATAAATAAGAGGAATATTTTGTTGGAATCGTAGTGTCATAATGTCATTTAATCAATAAAACCTTATTGTAAACATAGTTTGGATTTTCCACAGTTGGGATGATATTGCATCAACATTGCAAACCCATACTAGGAGTATAAAACCTTAGCAAGGAAGTGAATACATCAATAAGAACAAATATGAACACTATTCCTAGCTCAAATATGTACCTGCCCTCCAAATTTTTCACCTATAAAACACCATAAATTTAAAACACTTAACAAGACAAAATTAAATTAACAGAGCAAGTAAGATTTCACTCATAGTAGTGTAGTGGCCCAAGTCAATCTCCAAATCAAGTCCTTCAACAAAAGAAAGAGGTGGAGGTAAGTGGTAAAATCTCATTAGTTTGTCTTTGCATAACGTGAAGAGTAGACATATAATCGCCATAAAGCATTGAATCATAATAAATGTGGAAAGAAACAATTATTTGTTAGATGACTAAAAACTGGAGCATACATATAGTAGACTCCCTAAGGATTAATAGCCTAGGATGGAAACTTTCATCGCACTTCATCACTCTTCCTTGATGATAAGCAGTAGTTTCGGATATGTAATTAGATTGAAGCCACATTAGCATCCAAGACAAAGTTGACTAAAAAAGTCATCGAAGATGGTTTGAAGTAGATGGTCTGAGAATTCCATTTATTTGGTTTGTTTTATCTCTATTTCAAGTTGGCAATTGGGGCAATTTGTGAGAAGAATATAAAGGCAAGAATAAGAGGAAATGAGGTTACAAGGTGTGTAAAGGTATAGGTGGAAGAAAAGGCCAGAGGGAGAATAAAAGTTGCAGTCACAACAAGATGCAGCAGTGAACAGAGGAAGTAAATCTTGCTTGCTACCAAGTTCAATGTGAAAGATGATTATAATTCCCTGTAAACAAACTCTATAACGTAATCTTCCCTTCATTAATTTATCCCTAGAGTTTGTTACCCAACACAATGGATTGGTAAGGCAACACATTGTTTTCTCCCTCAACAAACCAATGTGTATCAATGATGGTGTGGAATCTCATGTCTTTTCATTGCTCACCATTTCCCTTTATGTAGCAAAAAGTTTGATTTCATATTTAGTTGAGCACAGTAAACCCTATTCACCATCAATCCTGAATATCTTTTAGGAATATATGGATTTCACAGTAATAATATAGGGAATAACATGCAATTTTGAGTATTTTCTAACCTCTAAAAATTTGGTAGAACTAGAAGATAAATTAATTTATACCGTGTTTTAAATTACATGACATGAAATGTATATGTTAATTACACTACCTTGTTAAGGCCATTCTTATAATGTTTGTTTAGGAAACATGTTTCCTATTATAGCATTGAGTTGGCACGATATGGGTGTGTTGTTGCTATAGCCTATTTTGGGCATATTCACAACCTGTGTTAACTGTTTGAATTTGTTGTTGTCTTCGTAGTATTGATAATTTCTCCCATAATAGGTTCCCTGCTTGCTATCAAACTCAGTAATAATATTGTTGGAGTTAAAACAAGAATCTTTTGCTTGACTATACTGATTAGTTTCACCAGAAACATTAGAACACTTTAAACTCCTTATGCAATTACAAGGTTGTAGGTAGCAGGAGTGAAGCGGGAGCACAAAGTGCCAATTTGCAAAAGACTCTACATGAAGGTTTTGGGAGCAAAACATTTTAGGAGAATTTTTTTTGGGTAATATATATTTGTAGATATTGTAATGCATATATATTCAAGCAAACCATGTAGACTGTGGACTTAGTTGCAGAAAACATGTTGGTCCCCAAATAACATCAGCCGTCTAGTAGTTATAACTTAAGGAATTGTGATTGAGCCGAGAGGCTCTCTACAACCCAGTATGGGGGAGATCTTGTAACGTTAGGTAACTTTATTTTTATTAATAAAAAAATAGATTTTTTAATTATAAAACAAAATAAATGTCGGCGAGAAAAACAACCTAATATGGGGGAGATGTTGTAATCTTCCTACCTAACAAAACAATAAAAAAGTAAAAAATAACAAAACAATAAAAAAGTAAAATTTAATTATCCCAAAAAAAAATGTGGATCATAAAAAAAACACAATATGGGGGAGATATTGTAATGTTCCTACTTAACAAACAAACAAACAAAAAATCGAATTATTTGCAAAAAAATGTTGGTCTTTTAAACAACCCATGGTTTTATTGTATATGGTTTAGGAGGACAGGAACATGGTTTTAAAACCATGTGCAAGGGCTCCTAAAAAAACCCATGGTTTTATTCTACATGGTTTAGGAGCGCCTTGCAAATGGTTTTAAGACCATGTGCAAGGCCTCCTAAACAACCCATGGTTTTAGGAGGGCCTTGCATATGGTTTTAAAACCATTTATGGGGAGATGTTGTAATGTTCGTTCGTAACAAAATAAAAAATAATATTAAATATTAATAATAAATATATTATATGTTGACCTTAAATAAAAAGATGTGTCTTTTGGTTTGAATAAAATCAATGGTATATATAAGACACACCAAAGTTGATAGCTCATTGAGTGTACTACCTAAGAAGAGGTTTGCACCTAGAGAGATTTAATCCCTCTCGGCGCTTGATAGAGCCTAGGATTTGCATCTACGCTGGTTAAATTATCAACCACAACATTTTTTTTAAAACAAAAACGATTATATTAATATGAAAGATTTAGCTTAAAAACGCTGATCAAGAATACAGAGAATTGCTCAAACTCCCCATCCTTAGGCAAAGGACAATTATGGTGGGATTTCCAGACTTATCTGTGAATTAACCTTGAGTTCATAGCACCCTATATCTATGAATTTAATAGCTGCTTTGTCTGCCCTCATATTAAGTTCCCTGAGAACATGATAGAATTCAATCTTCCTGAACCTTTTAATCATATATCTGATTCTTTTTAATAGTCTTTCCATCCGCTCATTTTTGCCCCTTCTTCCTCCGCTCACTGCTTGGATAATTAGCCTCAAGTATCCGATAACCACAACTTCATCCACTCCTACTTTATGCACCTGCTTAAGGCCTTGCCAGAGCCCGTATGCTTCTGCCATATTATTGGAGTCGTGTCCGATGTTCCATGAGTATTCGATATCCACTTTCCCTATGGGGTTTATGACAACTCCTCCTCCTCCCGCTTTCCCTGGATTCCCTTTTGAAGCTCCATCAAAGAACAGTTTGAATATCTTTCTTTCTCTTAACTAGTTTTCGAATTGGGATTTGTCCAATCTGATCTCCCAATTCTCCAATTTTTTGATGGCTATGCTGTTATTTTCCTGAATATTGAAACTTTGCATCCATTTTTTTTCTTTTTCTGTCAGCTCGGCTTTATTATACGGAATCGTAATGCTTCTTACCACCTCACCTAAAAGAGCATTGATTTTGGCAGTTACCTTCCATGCTGGTTGGCTCTTATTCTGAAAAATTCTCTGATTTCTTTCTAACCAGATGCACCAGCAAACAATTTTAGACAGTTTCAGCCAGCAGGCTCTCAGACCTTTTTTTTCCCCCAGCTCGCCCTTGAACATTTTTTCCCAATTGATGAAGAATTCCTGGTTATTTCCATTCCAGTGAAATCCATCTCCTTCATTCAGCATTACTTCCTTCCAGATTGAAACAGAATATGGACAGTTAAAGAAGAGATGAGAAATAGACTCTGAATTAACAGCACAAAGAGGACATCTAAAAGGGCCTGCTATCCCCTTTTTCTGCAGGTTCTCTCCAGTCAGCAGTCTTTGGTGGATCAAAGTCCACGTGAACACATCAATTTTGGGCAATGTTCTATTGTTCCAGTTGTGATTCCAAATTACTGGGTTCGCTGGCACAATATAATTTGCTGCAAACACATTGTACCCCTCAGCCGTTGTATAATTGCCACTTCGATTTCCCCAGCCACGTCTATCTTTCAAGGATTTGGAAATCAGAGCTATCCCAGCCAGGTGATTGATCAGTTTCCTTTTATCATTTTCCAACGCTTCTGGACAGTCTGACATTGCCCAAGATATCCAGCGATTTGGATAATTCACATCCCAATCTGAAATGCTCCATAACGTTGACAGTGCTCTCGCCTCCATCCATGTTTGCAAACGAGGTACGTGTGGAGGGAGCTTACCAAGGATCGGGTCCTTCCAGAAGTTTATTTCTTTTCCATTACCCGATATCCAATATAATTTTTCGGTAAACTGAGACAACGATTTTTTACACAGATTGAAGATGGGGGACCCCTTTTTCTTCACGTGATCTCCTTCCAGGCATCTAAGCCTTGATCCTGGAAAATATTTGATTTTAAGAGCTCGACTGCACCAGGATGGTTTAGAGTTTAGCAAATTCCAGAGTAATTTGGCCCCAATGGCCAAGTTTTGATAATTGAGGTCCCTTATTTGAAGACCTCCTTCATTTCTGGGCAGCTTAACGGTTTTCAGCTTACTAGGGCATACTTTTTACCTCCTCCGTTATTCCCACCGTTCCAGAGAAAGGATTTCATTAATACCTCAATTTGGTTTATGATTTTGCCTGGTGCTAGAAGCAGAGAGCATTGGTAGAGCAAGTAGCTGTTCAGGACAGCTTTGATTAAGACAACCTTCCCCGCTAGGTTCAACCAAGTAGTCCCCCAACCTGATATTCTCTTTTTTATTTTTTCCACTATGGGGTTCCAGTCCGAGGCCTTGGACTTGGATTTAGTAATAGGCACCCCTAGATATTTGAAAGAGTCCCAACTTACAGTTCCGTTCATATTTAGGATTCTGGCTATATCTGACATTTCCCTCGGATTGATGTTCCAACCAAAAATATGACTCTTCCTGAGATTAATTTTACTTCCAGAGGCCTAGCAGTAACGGTTCAATTCAGCTTTGAATCAGCGAGCTATTATCTGGCTGGAACCTCCCATTAAGATAGTATCGTCGGCAAACTGAGAGTGGTTAATATCTTTGACTCCTCTGGCCAGCCTTATGCCTGGCAGCTCCTGCTCTATCCTAGCATGTTCCAATTGAAAACTGAGCACCGAGGCTTGAATGGCGTAAAGAAGGGGTGAGAGCGGGCATCCTTGCCTCAGACCTCTTGTGGCTTGGAAAAAAGGGGCAGCTCTTCCATTAATGAGAGGGGCAATCCAAGGCTTGCTTATACAAGCCTTGACCCAAGAGACAAATTTGGGATCAAAACCGAATCTCCGCATTACCTGAAGGAGGAATGAATGGCTAACTCTGTCAAAAGCATTTGCCAGGTCTAATTTCACCGCCCTTCCTTTGTCTCCATTCTTCTGACTAGAATGGATGGATTCTTGCACTAAAATGATATTATCCCATATTTTCCAACCTTTGATGAATCCACCCTGATTCTCCGGGATAATGGTTGGCAGGATGAGCTTGAGTCTTGTAGCCATGAGCTTAGTAATGATTTTATACCCTATGTTACACAATGAAATTGGCCTAAACCTATCAAAAGTCTTAGCATCTTTCTCCTTTGGAATGAGGGCCAAGAAGGCTGAATTCATGCTTCCTCCGATCTTATTGCAGCTCTGAGATTTTCTGATCATTGTCAGTAGATATTTTTTAACAATGTCCCAGCAGATAGTGATGAAGTTTACATTGTATCCGTCTGGTCCTGGGGACCTGTCCTCCTCCATGTTATCTACAGTTTCTTTAATCTCCTCCAGCGTGATGACTTGGTTCAGGTGGTCATTGTCACTACTCTTTATAGAATTGGGGACGAGATTCAACAGCTAGCTGTCGCTGGAGATAGGCTGTTTAGTGTACAGCTCGCTGAAATAGATGGTGGCTTCAGCTTTAATTTCATCAAATTGACTGATTATCTTATCACTGAGCTGAATTTCACGGACGTGATTCTGATTTTTTCTGACCACGGTCAATTTGTGGAAGAAACTTGAGTTTCTGTCACCATCTCAACCATTTGCATCTGGATTTGAGGCGCCACCATTCAGCCTCCTCTCTACACGTCGTGTGAAGGTTCAGCTACAGCTCTGTCTCTTTTTGAATGTCAATTAAAGTCATGTCTTTCTCCTCCATATCTGCCTGGTGCGACTCCAGCTCGTGGGCAGCTTGAATCTTGGCAATGTTTGGAGTTGGGAGTGTCTTGGACCAGCATTTTAATATTTTTTTGAGCCTCCTCAGCTTCTCCTCCCAAACAAAGAAGGGAGATCTGGTGACCGGGTGAGCCCACGAGTCTACTATGATCTGAAGGAAATCATCACGCTTGGCCCACATGGAGTTAAATCTAAACGGTATGGGTCCCAGGTTTTTTTCTTGCACCATTTCCAGGAGAATAGGCTTATGGTCGGAGCCTCCGTAGGAGAGGATTTTGGAGGATATATTCAGGCCTTGCAGGAAGAAGTTATCCTGAATCAAGAATCGGTCAAGCCTGGCTGCAATGTGCCCAGGCCCAAACCTCCTATTGGTCCAGGTGTATTTCCCTGTAGAAGGTTTGATATCAATGAGGTCCCAGGTCGAAATGATGTCTTCCACTATGTCTTTGATAGGATATGTGGATCTAGAGCCCCCTCTTTTTTCATTCTGGCTGAGAATGAGATTCAGATCCCCGACCAAAATGACATTACCTTGCAGATTGTTACGTTCTTCACGGAGAAGATTCCAGCAGTTTATTTTTTCGCCATAAGAATTAGGAGCATATATGTTAATTATACTTACTAGGGAGTTGGTGTCTTTTTGCTTCAGCACTGTGAGGATCCAATGAGTGCTGTTTTTGGTGACCAAAGCTTCGAATTTTCTGTCATCCCATAGGGTTCCTATACCCCCAGATGCTCCTCTAGAGCTTAATGCAGCGGCTCCTTTTTTTTCCAAATTTTTTTACTGGTTTGGAGGAATGCTGACTCCTCCAGCTTGGTTTCCTGAATCAGCAGAATGTCCGGCTAGTTGAGAGAGATTAGATCTAGCATAGCGTCTTCCTTGCCTTTGCTTCCGAGCCCTCTACAGTTCCAGGAAATAGTCTTCATTACTTACTTTTGGGATCCATAAGCGTCCCTTTCAAGGCATGCCCATGTTGATGGGTGTTTCTTGGGTTTTTCAACAGCTTTTCCAAGGTTAGCTGGGATCCTTGCAGCTTATCCTTGTATGTTTCTTACTCCCGTACTTCTTTTCTATATTTCCTTCCTTTAGTTTTCGTCATTCTTGGGGTTGTTATTTCAATTTCCCCTTCTTCCTCGTCGTTCTCTTCCGAGTCCGGTTCTTCATCAGATTTGCCCTGACTCTCTCCTGCTTTAGTTTCCGCTGTGTCTTCCTCATTTTCTCTTCCTTGGTCTGAGATGACTATTTCTGGTTCCTTGCTCTTTTCGGGGCTAGATCTGTCTTCTGTTTCTATGGGTTCTTCCCTTGCTTCCACTGATTCTATAGATCTTGGAGGCTCTTGGAGTTTTACGGATCCGCTCCCCTCACCTTTCTTAGGGCCTCCACCAGTTTGGTTTTTAGATCTGGATCTGTTCACCCTATGCCATCCTTCCCCCTTCTCCTGCTGGCTTTCCGGAGTTTTAGGGAAGTTTCGGATGAAGTGCCCGTACTCGTGGCAACCTCTGCACTTGAAGGGGAGTTGTTCATAGTCCAGTTTCTGAATGTGAGACCAGTTTCCCACCATGAGTTTTATAGCTTCTGGCAGTCCAGCTTCGAGGTCGACCTCCACACATATTTCCCCAATGCATCCCCTATAGCTTGTAGGGATTTGGGGTTCCAGCAGTGCATAGGTAGGCTGGGCAATCTGACCCAAACTGGGACAACTTTAGTGGTATCGGCTTCCGGATCGAAGTCCGACGACCATCCGTTGAGGTAAAGACCTTGTGGCCCCATGAAGCAGGGCCCATTCCTGAAGATTAAGTCTTTGTCGTCTTTGGACTCGAAGTCAAAGAGGAAGTATCCCCTTTCGATGGCGTAGGAGGCCACGTTTTTGGATATTATCGGTCGCCAGTTCCTTTGAACCCAGCTATCGGTGGTTTTGGGTGAGGGTTACAGCCCTATGAACTGCCCAATCAGTGTCCGATCTGCCAGTGACAGGGCAACCCGGATCGTTTCTTTCGGAGGAAGGGCTACCTTCGGCACATCTTCTATTCGCTTAACAAATTTCGGCACTTCTCTTTTTCCTGATCGCTTGGCATGATTGGTGATTAGCCTATCGAAGGCTTCCGATCGGGTAGGCAAAGACTCGCCTACCTCCTCCACCATCTTGATGCCCGACCCACTCCGATATAGCTTCAATACATGGATTCAGGAACCTCTACCACTTTTAGTAGCTAATCGAATAGCTCAGCTCACCACTCTGATTTTTTCTCTGGGACGGCTTGTCTAGCCTCAGCCCTCAAGGAGCTACGCTCCTCCTTGATTCGTACAGGTCGCCCAAGCTTGCTGATCGACCCAGTCCTCTAACAAGGCGCCCAAGAGCTCTCTATCAACCACAACATTAACCTTGAAGTTTCAATGGATAATATTTGTCGTCAACAAACCATAACATTTTTTGATTGAGAATCGAAGTAACATTTTTTTTAATTTTAATAAATTTAAAAATAAAAATAATTAAATAATTAAATTTTTTTATTAAAAAATTTTAATCAAATTTTATTAAAACAAAAATAGGTTAATAAATTACTATGGAATAACACTTTTAATAAAATAAAGGGTTTTAGCAATTGAGAATTTGATAAATGAATTTAATAAATATAGTTATAAACTTTCATAAAAAATGAAAACCATAGTGTTGGCTACTTGACTGTTCTATATTTATATGAAATGGAGATTTGAAGATCATCTCAGGCATCGATAATGTCCTGAAGATGAGCCAAGCATGGCTCGAAACATAGACATTGAACCATTGCCTACTGTAGACTCTCCACAAGATGCCATTAAACCGTAACATATAACATCAACCATGAAATGAAACAGGGCATCACGAGAAAATAGTTCTAATATGTAGTCAATAGTTCGAACTTCAACTATCATATGATGTTTACAAATAGGCCATAATAAAGACAAATAATTCTTAGTTATAGAATCTAGATTCTAAATTGAAAAAGACAACTATTTCTACTATATACTAAGCTTTATTAAGCCTCTACCCGTAAGCAACTTTTAATTTCTTGTCCTATGATCTAGTAGCAACAAGAATTGTTCCAAGAGTGCAGAGAGTTGTTTTGGGAGCACAAAGAATTCCAAAACACAGGACAAGACCATCTCATACAAGCATTTTGACATAGAAATGAATTTTATACATTCAAATTTACAAAATGTACATCTGAAAAAATTCAAGATTCCTAGAAATTCTCGAGATTTAAACTTGTCATCTTACACAATAGGTCCATTTGAGACATTGCGAAAGTTATTTAACTATGCAATCCATTGAGGGGAAATTTTGAATCATTAAGCTTCAGTCTATAGTTTATTGTCAAGTAGTTCAAAATCCATACAACATAATGAAGTAGGGCAAATAACACCAAGAAGGTCCTGAGACTTCCAATCAAATAAATGACATTATATTGTGTCAAAAATATTTAGTTTAATCCGTAACAATACCAAATATTCATATTAAACTAATGTAGACTTACTTCAGTTTACATAATAATGTGGTCGATTTCTTGAGTTTATTATCAATCTTGTCATCACCTACATATTGAGGTGTTGCTTCGACTGCAATTTTTGTTGAATGTAAAGAAGATCCCAACTGGTTTTTCCACAAGAGTGTAGCATTGGCCTCTTTTTCATGTTGTTTCTTATCTTCTTCTTTCCTCTTTCATACTATCTTTTCTCCCCACAATTGCTTCTCTTCCTTCGTTTCACCCTTATTCAATTTTGTGGAGTGGGATCCACCAGGAAGTTGAGAGGGTTTAGAGTATAAGGTAATGATTGAGGCCTATTCTTACTAGGAGTCATCAAGGGCTTGGCCTAAGTATAACCATATGATCCCCAATCACTTCCTAAAACATTTGCTTCTTTGGGAGGAGTTTGGATTCCATGATTAGGCAACGAAGGAGGCACCTGCTTTTCCTTGTGATGGTGAATTAAATCAGAATTAGTAATATTAACAAAGGTCGAGGCTGAGGAGTTGGGTTGAGGGGTGGAGGTGCTCGAGGAAGGCATGACAATAGTAATGGAAATGGCAGTGGGGAAGAAGGAGGAGGAGGAGGAGGTGGTGATGGGAGATTATGGGAAGGAGGTAGCCATCATGGAGGTGAAAAATGGGAGAATTTAGAAGTTGGGTAGTAAGGATGATGGTGATGAGGTTGAAGCTGAGATGGGTGGTGTTGATTAGGTGGTGGTGGGGGATGATAGTTTTGTGGGGGAGGTGGTGGATGAGGGGGGTATGAAGAAGCTTTGGGAGGAAATCCATGTTGTTGTTGGGGCTATTGGGGTTAAGGAGGGGGAGGAGCAACACCAGGGGGTGGTGCACCATAGGGACCTTGAACCATGTGACCAGATCTATAACGATGGTGGTTATTAGTAGGATGAATTGGGTTGTAAAGAATGGGACGAGAAGGCCCTATACCTACTTATGGGGCTTGGTGAATGGGAGGGAGAGGGGGAGAGAAATTTTGATTCCCATGATCACCATACTGACCCTACTGAGAAGGAGGTGGCAAAGGTTGAAGATGGGTCTGATTATGTTTGTATGATCCTTATGGAGGATGCCTTCCTATTTAGTTTTTTCGGTAAATAGATGCCATTCTACTCTCTTTTTATTCTAAACTATCAAAACTGGGATAAGTCACAATATTAAAAATAGGACGACGATTAAAAAACCAACACCTATATAAGTTGAGGCTGTCAACATAATCATCCCGACTCTTCCTCCCCAAATAGCATACTGTGCAAATTGGATGCCTGTATTTTTTGGGGGTTTTCTTTTTCTTGTTATACCAACTACTATTTAAGAGAAGTTTATCGCTGACATTATCTATGAAAAAAATAAAAGGAAGAAAAACCTATTAACGAAGCTTATAGATGTAAGATTGTTGATTTTTTCTTCAGTGAAAGAGAACAATGGTCCTTATTTCTTAACCAAAACGATTATATATACTAATAAATAATTTTGTTGGCCTTCACCCAATAACAACTATTCTGAAATATATAGTTCCTTGTTTCCAAATATTCTCATTTCAAGATTATGGAATGGGATGCATCGAACTAGGACCTTCATTCAAGATTAACATTCCTGAAGGAAGAAGACAACCCTAATTTGCTTTGTAGTATGTCATCTTATTCAAATAATGAAGAATGTGATAAGAGGTAATAGAAACACAGTCCATCAAAATCGAGTGCAGCCTTTGCATAGTCACGTTCAAACTGAGGTTGTTGAACTTTGTAGCAGCGTTTAAAACTTTTATTATAATTTCTTAATCTTCAAATATTTGAATGTTGTTATGTCTAGCTGCCTTTGCAAGTTGACATGCTTTTAGAAGAGCAAATAATTCTGCTTGGTTATTTGTAAGTTGTCCTACTCCCCAGCTGAAGCTGGTTTCTAACCTTCCTCATGGGTAGAAAATCAGTCCCCTTACCCCAACTTTCCTTTTGATGCTCCATCAAAGAAGATTGAGACTTTATTTTCTTTTTGCCACCATTCTAATTTTTTCTTTCTTTCTTTTCGGAAGTCTAACCTACCAAATTGGTTTAATAACAGGCCTGCCATAACCCAACTGGATTTTATCCTTGTGTAGTAATCCAAGCCATTTATGCTCATATTTAAGTTTAATGGCATCAATTTGAGAATTTCACACTACTTCCAAAAGAAAAGCCTTAGCTTTTATTGCTACAATTTATGGTTTCGTGACTTTAGTGTTAAAAATAAAATTATTTATTGCTAACCAAAATTTCCACCATAAAAATCTTGGAATGACTTGCTATATTTTCCTCCATTCATGACTGGTTGAAGGAAATCTAGGATACCTTGACTTCTAGTTTGTAAAAAGACTAGCAGGTTCAGAATTTGAAGGAACAAAAACCAATAACCCACGCAAGAAATGTGCCCAAACTTTATGTGAAAAAACACAACCAACAAAAATATGGGCTGAAATCTCGGCAGCTTGAAAACATAAACAACATCTAAATGGTCCAAGGAAACCTCATTTTGACAAGTTTTCACTAGTTAAATCTTTCTGGTGCATAAAAGTCCAAGTAAAAAAGTTTACTTTTGGAGTACTGGGAGAATTCCATACCGATTTCCAAAAGGCTGCGTTATGGGATGAAACTGTGTTAGGATGAATTACTTGGAAATCGTGACTAGCTGAGTACTTGTAAGAAGATACCCAACCCCACATGTCCTTGCACGACGAGTGTATGGGAGCCAGACCAGACAATTTATTCAACAACGAATTTTGTTGGGCAAGAAGGTGTCCACGTTCTGGCAGATCTGGGAAATCCCACACAGCCCAATTTCCATTTTTGTCCGAAGATGTAATATCAGACAGTCTTAAAAGACCTTTTTTAACTAGCTAGATCTTAATCTCTGTAATAGATAAATCATTATTTAAAGGAGCGTTGCATTTTATTTTGTCATCCCACAATAATGTCTTTCTGCCATTTCCTAGTATACGATAAAGACGTTGATTAAAGAATTCTAATCCTCTTCTGCATAAATTCCATGTAATAGAACCTTTAGGGGTATTTGTCATCTGTAGATTTCCTAGAGTTCCTCCATTAAGATATTTTTTCCAAAAAAATTAACTAATCGGATGCTTTTTATTAGAGCATAGCTTCCATAGCAGTTTTCCTCCCATAACAAGATTAGCCAATCCTAGATCTCTAATTTGCAATCCACCTTCTAGTACAAGTCTTTTAACAATATACCATTTAACCAAATGCATTCGACTCTGATTTCCTTTTCCACCTCTCTAGAGGAAATCTTTGATCAGCTTGGATATCTGATTCATAATCGCTTTTGGAGCCATGAGAAGAGATGATTGGTAAATAAGAAGAGCTGGGAGAATTGACTTAATCAAAATAAGCTTCCCTACCTTCGTGAGCCAATGGCCACCCCACGAGGCAATCTTTGCTTTTATCTTGCTAATTATATATATCCAGAGATAAGGGTTGTTTTGTCCCAAGGTTAATGGAAGACCCAAATATTTAACCTTGTCCCATGTAGCATATCCATCAAAGCCTAAAATTTGTGATGTATTTGCAACTATTGAGTGATCTACATTCCAACCATACATGATGCTCTTACGATTATTAATAAGAGCCCCTGAAATAATACAAAAATGTTGCATAATTTTTTTAAAAACTCTTTCCATCCTAAGCGACGCCCCTCCCAAAAGCAAAGTATCATCCGCAAAGAGAGCATGGTTGATAGTTTCAACTCCACTTGCTGATTTGATGCCTGGAATAATCCCATTATTTTTTTTTTTTCTGCTGTTAGCTTTCTACTCAAAGTATCAACCATTAGAATATACAAAAACGACGAGAGTGAATAGCCTTGTCGAAGACCCCTGGTTTCTTGAAAAAAGTTTGTTGGTCTGCCATTTAGTAATGGTGATATCCAAGGTTTATCAGTACAAGCTTTTATCAAATTTATAAAAGCAGGGATAAATCCAAATGAACAGAAAACTCTGTAAAGAAAGGAAAGCTTTACCATGTCAGAAGCATTTTCCATGTCGAGTTTAATTAGGATGCCCTTCTCCTTTCTTTGGAAGTTGGAATGCATGGCTTCCTAAACTTGAATCACATTGTCTAGAATATGTCTCCCTTTTACAAACCCGCCTTGAAGAGGTGATATAAACTTCCCAAACAGAGGTTTGAGCCTGTTAACGAGAAGATTTTATAAGATGCATTACAAAGTGAAATAGGTCTAAATCTATCAAAAGTAGATGGATTAACTTCTTTAGGAATTAGTGCAAGGAAAGTGGAATTGGTGCATCCACACACTTTGAATTTTCACTGAAATGCTTTGATCATACTAAGTAAATCTTTTCTGATTATTGTCCAATAAACTCTATAAAAATGAAAAGAGAATCCGTCAGGTCCTGGGGATTTATCTGGCTCCTTAGACCATATAACATCAATGATCTCTTCCTCTGAAAAAGGCTTCATTAACTCAACATTTTCCTCCTCACTCACCAAACAAGGAATGTTGGACAAAAATTCAGAGGTTATATTTGAATCAATAGAGCCATCTTCTCTATATAGGCTTTGAAAATGTACTTCAACCACTTGTTTAATTTGAGAAATTCCTTTAAAATTTTCACCAGACGAAGAGGAGATTTCTGAAATATGATTTTGGGAAAGTCTAGCTCTGTATTGTTTGTGGAAAAAAGAGGTATTGCAATCTCTCGCTTTCAACCAAGTATTACGTGACTTCAATCTCCAATAGTCTTCTTCTTGCCTAAACGCTCGAAAAGAGTTAAACTGTGCTTTTTGCTCTTTTTCCAACATGGCAGAGGTGATTTCTATTTCTTCCATTTCCAATTGAGTCTCCTCCAGTTTTTCCAGGGCTTCTTTTCTTTCGCTGATTGGATTTTTATGAGAATGCTTTACCCATTCCTTTAACACAACTTTGGTATTTTTTAGTTTTCTCTCCCACGCATAATTCGACGATCCAAAGGATGGGACACCCCACACCTTGGATATAATGCTCATAAAACCATCTCGGCCTATCCACAGAGGATTGAACCGAAAGGGAATGGGGCCGAGATCTTCTTCATCATCTAGCTGCAACATTATCGACTTATGATCCGAAGTAAGCTTGGGCAAGATACTGTAGGAAATAATTTTTTTTTCCATAAAAAAGGAGGTATGAACCAGAAATCAATCCAACCTGGCAGAGATGTTTGCTGCTCCAGTTCAATTATTACTCTAGGTGCATCTGCCTTTTTTTTGTTTAAAATAAATCAGCTCCCATAATAAAATGAGTTTCTCCACCGTTTTGTGCATGGGATCTCTCCTGTAGACTCCTCCTTTTTATCTTTTGGATCCATTGTGATGTTTAAATCACCAGCCACAATAATATTGGAAAGAGAATTAGCAGCATGAAAGTTTGTCAGAGAATTCCAACATTCTCTTTTCCCTTGGAAATTGACAGGTACGTAGAGATTAAAAATAGCAAGGGAAATCTTACTTGGAATGTGCCAGAGTTCAGTAAAAATCTGGTGCTGCGTTACAAGAGAGTTTTCCAAAGAGAAAAGATCCTCTGTCCACAAGGTTGCAATTCCACCAGAAGAACCTCGAGCACTCACATCCTTCCCTACATTCTTTTTCCAGTTCCTTTTTATTAAGGATAGAAGGCTATCCTCATCTATTTTTGTCTCTTGGAGTAGAAGAACATTAGGATAATCCATTCTTAAGAGATATTTAACAGCTTCAACTTTCGATAAATTTCCAAGCCCTCTGCAATTCCAAGAGACAATATTCATTATTTATTATTGACAGAAGCAAGAGGGCCTCCTTTTGAAGGTCTAGCCTGGGTATTCCTGGAAATTGACATCTCGATTGTAGCTTGACTTCCTTGCATCTTCAGACGTTCAACTACTTCCTCCCAAACCTTCTTAAGAGATTTGTGCCCTTTTTTTTAAGACCTCTCAAGAGATTATTCTTTAGATGAACCATAATTATCCATGGGTTTCTTTTTTTTTGCCATTTCTGCATACGTGGGAGAGTATCCATCAGCAGGAGAACCAAGATTTGACTCAGTTGATTCTTTATTTTCTTCTCGTATCTAATCTTGAGATTGAGGAACTTCTCCTTCTTCAAGAATTGAAGGCACTTGTTCTTCTGGATTGCTCAATACATCAAAGTTGTTTTGTGTTGTTATTTCCTTCATAGCTGGTCCAATTTCATTCTGATTTTGTCCGGTGGGATTACTACGCGACCCCATTTCTACTCTTTTTTCCCTTTGATTTATTTCCTTGCTTTGCTGTACTTGTTTTTTGGACTTGTGTCCATTGTTCTCCATTCTCTTTGGTAGCTTCTTCCTTGGCTTTCTTCTTGCAAGATCTGGCAAAATGCCATATCCATGACAATGTCTGCACTTAAAAGGCAATTACTCATAATCAAGCTCCTGCACATGTGACCAATTTGCTACTGTCAAATTAATCACTTTAGGAATCCCTACCTCCAATTAATCCACTTCAACACATATTCAAGCACAAGTATATTGTTCTCATTTTTCAGCCCTATCAATGTACTTCCCCAAAGTGTTTCCTATAGCTTTTAGAGACTTCGAATTCCATTAATGAAGAGGAAGATGCGACAACCTCTCCCATATAGGAACAACAGAAGGGATATCTTGATTCAGATCAAAGTTTGGAGTCCACTTATTCAGGTAAAGCACTTGAGGTCCCATGACATATGGCCAGTTTCTAAAAATTAAATCTCTGTCTTCTGAATTTCCAAAAAGAAATACATAATATCATTTACCTATCAGATTGTTGCATATGCCTTCAGAGATAAGAGGTTTCCAATTTCTTTGAACCCACCCATCGATTGCCTTGGGAGATGGCCAAAGACAAGTAAACTTGCCAATAAGACCCCGATGTGCAATATTCATGGTTATTCGGCAAGGTTGTTCAGTAGGTAGATCCATTGAAGGATTGATGTCTAATTTCTTGACAAACATCTGATGGTTCTGACTGGGCTTCCTATCGCTGCTTGCTGCTACCAATATATTAAAAGAAGTGAGTTCAGGGGGAGGAGAGGAACCCCATCCAACGACTATGGCATAAACTCACAGAGCACTAAAAAAACCAAAACCCTACAAAGATATTCAGTTAATTCTCAAGGAGGGTCGAGCTTCACCCAAAAACTCTAATTGTCATGCAATCCTGAAGAACTTTGAGATGATTCACCTAACGAAGTAATAAAAACAATCCTGCAATGAGTTCAGGAAAAGAAAGAGAACACTGGTCCTTAATTTCATACTCTGTGGTCCATTACAAATATCTTCCATAATTTGGCCAGCCCATCCCAAGTTTTTGTTTTGGTTTGTCAATATATTTCTATCTCCTTAAGGGAAGAAAAGGAAGGTGTACTCTTTGATTTGATATAGAGATTTATTATAAATAGACATGCAATTTGTTATTATAGTTTATAAATAGAAGTGAGATTTATTTCATAAATTTTAATGTCGTAGTCGTTGGATTTCAAGACCCCAGCTTAGTCATTATAAACTAATTAGCTCTATTGCAATTACAATATCGACATATCTAAAGATGTATAGAAACATGTTATATATAATTATAACATCCTATATTTTATTATATATAGAAATTCTTAATTTGTGCATGACGTATAAGGAAATGTTTGATTAGGACATCTTATATAACTTTTAACTTAGATTGTGTAGTCATATTTATTATTCCATGACTAATTTAGTCATTATTTTTTGTCATTTTTAGTTGTGATCAATTAAAATTGCTCAAATTTTGTCATTTTCACTTAAAAACACTATGGTGACCAACTATTTTGGTGGTTTAGTCATTTATTTTGCATGGTAACTAACGTTTTTGGTCGCCTACTCATTTATCACTATTTTTTCTATTATTGGTAGCCAATACAAGTTGAATAAGATCCACAAATCTTATTAAGTCCCTAAATAAGTTCATTGGGCTCATCGCTAAGCTGAAAATGTGATTTGTGAATTTCAACAATGAATGCATTCAAATACATACCAAAAGCACCATCAAGTCCCATATCAACAAAATTCAGCAAACCCCATTTCCATAAGGAGGTCTCTTAAGGATTATTTATTGAGTTAAGTTAAGTTTTATTGATCTCTTAAAGGTAATGAACAAGTGCTCCAAGTAAAAAAAATTGTCTTGATTGCAACAAATAATAGCATCAACACCAGTATGAACCTAACATTAGTACAAAATGAGGAATTAGCTACTATGTGACTAAAAATTCTAGTCACCACAGGTTTTTCAAGTGATTTACTACTAAATATGAGCAATTTTGATTGAC
>LPNX010289780.1:172947-191209 GCA_001517045.1 Pseudotsuga menziesii
AGTCACTTGTTAACAGATATGACTAGATAATAAGTGATAGAGTTAAAAATGACTAACATAATTTAGTCACGGAATAAAAAAAAATGACTAACTAGAAGAATACGAATTAGTCATTTATGTTAGTCATTTTTAATTGTGTCATGGAAAATTGCAATTGTGACAATGAAGTGTTACAATTTAGTAAATTGTCTACCTTCTATTAGTAATATTGGTGCCATGCACCTCGATCCTCAGAGATCTAGCAAAGAAATTGCACTAATTTTCTCTTGACCATCTTTATCCCTGTTGCACCATTGAAGCAAACCATTAAGCACGTGCCAAAGGAAATTTAGGTTCCTACAATAACGAATAGGTACTAGAACCAGTACCATATTGATACCTAGAAGCATCAATATAGCTAGTTGTTGATCCTTGAATGTGAGAGTCCCAAGTTCCATCCTGAGGTGGTTTTCTAACTTTGATATAACTGTCATGATCTGTGATCATCGAACTACCTGCACTATTTGACGTAGTTTCACCAGGATCGGTTCCTTTAAACTTCGTAGCAATTGATCCAATAATAATTGAACCGGTGGAAGCACCAAGAACAATATTTAACCAATCAAAAACTCAATTATAATTAAACTGGGGTGCTGACCCAGAACCAGTCTCAGATCCATATGCAGTAAAGGTAGAGGCCTGACCCCATCTTGGAGTTTCAGGTAAATATTTTGACTCCTCGACCTCTTACATGCCTGACCTCACAGAATATGATACATACAATGTAGTGATGACCTCTCCTTATCACTATCAAGTTAAACCTCCTTTATGCATTATTGGCGAGGTAAATTTTGCATCTAACATCACCACCCAAATTCGACAATGGAAAATTGCAGTTTATACAATGAATTCTTGCGATTTACTAAATTTTAACATTGCAAACAGATTCAAAGACCCCATTTAAAGGGATCCTTGAATCCATATATGGCTTTAAAATTTAGTATTTATTTGCAAGTATTGCATGGATAAAATTCCATTGGAGAGAGATTGGAGGCTCGTGAAGAGACAAGGGACAATTACTTTGTAAATTTGAAGAAGACTTTTGTTGCTTTGGATTCAAAATCTCATTCTTCTTGTCCTATTACAAAATCGTAGGTTGGCTTTTTGGTTTTGTGTGAAAATTGAGCATCCTACATGCTAATCTTGGTTATTATCATGCATGTTGATTTTTTCTTGTGAATGTTGCAATTCTCGAGCTTGATCAGGTTTATTTAGTTCATATGTTATCATGGATGTTCCTTCCCTTAGATGTATCGTATTTATCTATGGAGGTATTGGGTGTGCAACCATTTAAACCCATCTATAACAATTCACTACCTCCTACCCACATGCAAAAACATCTTGATATTAGATGATAAGTTAGATAGTTCAAATAAAATAGGAACAAGAGTATAAGCAAGCTACACCAATAAAATAAACTAAGTAATAACTATAAAGAAACATATACTACTTTCTTCATATCCTCTAATATTTTCTTCAAAAATTGTTATAATACAACCACTTATGAAGGATTTCAATATTTTAGCAAACTTATTCATGAGATGGACCACAAACTTTCTACAGACCCAATTGGAAATGTTCATTGCAACATGAACCACCTCAAACTCTTTGAAAAAGATAAGGGAATCATATTAGGAGCTAAATCAAACTCAGCATGTACAAAAATATGATTATACTTTCTACATTTATTGTGGAGGCAAAATTACATTATCACAACATCACATACAACATTATTTTCATCAAGTCCCCTCCAGTGGAGAATTTAAAATTGCTTGAATACACATACAACTAAGTAAATAGAAAAATAATTAACTAGTCAAGGACCCATAGATCCTATGTTAACCATGTTTAAAATTGGTTAAACGATATATCCTACACACCTAACACAGAGTGGGCCCTCAAAACCCCAACCCACCTTCACTTTCAATATATATAGAGAGAGAACCTTACCTTCACTCTCAATATATAGAGAGAGAGATTACTATGATATAATATTAATATAGATTATGTGATCAATATTATGTTAGTATTATAGGGGTGGTAGGTGCAGGGGGGATCCTTCTGGATCCTAAAGGACATGTTGAACAAACCTTCGCTTGGGGTCTTGGCTATAGGACCAATAATGAGGCCGAGTGGTTGGCTCTCCTTCAGGGAATGAAAATTTTAGCCAACAAAAACCCCTCCAGGATCGCGATTTTTGGAGATTCTCAACACGTCATATATAAAATGATTAATGGATACACCACAGGCTCTATAAAGTGTCGTCGTCTGCATGGCAAAATCACTCCTCTTTTATCCAAGCACTATGAATTCTTCCACATCCTTTGCATAAACAACACTGCCACTGACGCTTTGGCTAACACAGAGGCCTCCTTACCTCAAGGTCATTTTTGCCTAAATGGCCAAACCCCTCACCCCAAACCCATTCCTTAATGAAATCTTGGGATGCAAGTTTAGACCCCCATAATTTCGATCTCACCTCCAAGGATATATGTGAAAGGTCTAATTTATTTTGTAAAGGCTCCAAGGTTTCACACAAAGGCTCTAACCCTTATCACTCCACCCCTCCTCACCTCACCGCCATGTGCCCCTCATTCTTCACTGGCCACAATCCTATGGACATTCGCGAAGGATCTTCTGCCTTAACGTGTTGTCCTGACCCTCCTCACTCTTCCACCGCGTGGCTCTTTCTCTACACCTACCATCCCTCGATCCCTGCAGGTTTTAATGCTCACCTTCCTTGGTTTTATTGTTCCTGCACCTCACACGCTTTGGGTCTTTTCGCCCTCTCCATTATGTCTTCCCCCGAAGTCTTCCTCACCCTCATTTTACTCTCGGCAATGGCTCTATTCGTTATGTGATTTCTCCAGAGAGAATACTGTTGGATGTCATTGCAGGGGTCGACGAGGGCATTTTGGATGAAATCCTGTGGGAAACTCTTCCTCTCAACAGGGTTTTTGTAAAGGAAAGGCTGGCTCTCGCTGCTTTCTCCACCTGTTTATGCTCTACACAAGTTGGTGCTTCTTTGTGGTTCTCGAATTTAGGCTCTGGGCTCAGCCTCTCCATTGACGACCAGTCCTTTATAGCAAGTAACAATTCGATTTTGGGTTGCAATTGTTCAAGGTGGAAAGAAGGTGCAGTCGGCACCCTCTCTTGTCGAAATAGTAAAGACCGCGACTCCCTCCTGCAAAAACTCAACACTCTTAAATTGGTTCTCGATGGTCTCTCTGTCGACGAGTAGGCTCAAGTGTTTGTTGGTGCAGTTCGTGCTCTTCACAATAATTTTTCCAGACTAGAAATTTCTCCCGGACAAGGCAGAATGGCGCAGGCAAACGAGAATGTTGGGTTAGTAGATTTGAAGAAAAATCTTAGGCGTTTGTACAAAATGATGGCCATTGGCATAATGGACAACAAGGAAATTGCTTAGGAGGTTAAAAGTATGGGGGAAGTGGTCAACTACACTTCATATCAGATAAGTAACCATGACTCCACGATCGATGACACTGAAAGCAACCTCAGGGAAATAATGGGCAAGGTGGACATAATCCAAGAAGACCTCCAACGTTTGGCAAGCATGAATCAAGGGAGTAATGCTTTCGAAACTCCAGCAGCAGCAGCAACGCACCCCATGGAGGAGGAATCGGTTGTCCAGCCCATGAAGCACTCAGGCAATCCTTAATGGTTTAATAGTTTCATGTTTTTTTTCCTGTTTCTTTGTCAGCAATTTATTAGGGTATACACTACCTAAGGCCTTAGAAGTTATGTAAAAATTCTGTGTGGAGTTCTTTGGTCTTTCTCATGGACCAATTTTGTTTACTCTTTTTTAGAACTGCAAGAACTCTTAGTTCCCGCTTTTTTCTATAATGTATGGCTGTGCACAGCCTGTTTTATATAAATCCTTTTAAGTTTCTGTTAAAAAAAATATTATGTTAGTATTATATACAATATATAATATTAATATGATATGTTTTTAATATATAATATTATAATATCTAACAAATTTTGAAAAGGGGAAAGAAAAATTGGGGGAAACAAATGGGAGAAGGAAAAATAGTGTTAAAAAAAATTGGGGAATTTCGCATACAACCCAAGCAGTTCGAGAGACAAAGAAATCTATTGTAGATCATGACTGATTGTAATGAAATTATTCTGGAATGCTACGTGGAATGACGCATGAGCTTGAGGGCATTGGTAGAGGGAAGATAGGTAAATTCCCACATTAATTTTTTTGACAGTATGCCTTAAAGAGAGGAAATCACATGGACCCCCATAGTCACTAGGAATGCTCAGAATGGACCTGTAGAGAAAGCCGTGAATTTATTTGCACAAATCCAAAGAACACGAATGAGTTCACATTCATAGTGTGGTCAAGGTAGTCATTGGAATTGCGGAACTAGAAGAGAGAAAACAAATCCATGCTTGTATTCTCAAGACAATATTTGATTCAAATATCTTTGTGGGAAATACCCTTGTTTATATGTATGCCAAATGCAAGGTTGTTAAGGATGCATGAAAAGTGTTTGAAAGTATGCATGAATGAAATGTGGTTTTGTGGAGCGGTATGGTTGGAGATTTATTATGGATGATTTTTGGATGGTTTTCTTGCCAAATGAATGCCAAAGTAAATATGAGTAAATTGATACTCCATTTTCTATTATGAGATAAAGTTCTTCTAGTGATTAAAATGTTGAACAGAGCCAATCCAAAATGGTCATATTTGATTCCCTGTGTATAGATCTTTGAAGCAACAATTGTCTAGAAGCTAATCATAGATCCGGTTTCAAGACTTTTGGTTTTATTCCATGTCTTGAATTCAATGCCACCTCAAATCTGTCCGATATGATTCATAGAATCTCTCTTTTTTATAGATTTTCAATATGGTCATGGTCGTCAGGGTTTTGGATCGCAGAGGTTTAAACTTTCTTTCTGGGTTTTTAGGGTGATGATTGGAATAGAGGTGTCAGATGTAGAGGATGCTGCAATGGAAGAGTGGTTTCCGAATTTCCAAATCGAACCGAACTGTGAATTCTTTGCTCCTCATTTTTTTCGATTTTATTCAAGGCGAGACGAAGGAGGAAGCCCAACAAGCCAAAGGATGGTTTGAGACTACAAGCACCTATTGAACATCATGTGAGTAGAAAACTATTTTCATAGTTTTTTTTGGAATATCCATGGCATATTTTAATTCAAAACACGATTTTACTTGGGAAGCTCAACATCACCTACAAAGAAAAACCTTAAAAGGTCATAAAAATGAATGCGAATAACAAACCCAATCCTAAAAATAAAAATTTGAAGTTATCGATCCCCCAGTTTATGGGAAAACATCCTCCCTTACATCGGTAATAACATCGCTGGCAATTTCAAAGTGTCATACCTTTTGGCTTGTGGTTTCTATGTATGTGACATTGCAAGGTATTTTATTATCATGGCCATATCCCTATGTTGGGATTTCGTTCCACATTAATACTCATATTCTAATCTGTTATGTGCTATGGTTAATCCTACATGCATAATAATTTTGAACAAAGATGGTTTATAAGGCATGTGGAACATTAATGATTGGACTAAAATGCCATCATGGGCTTGCACAGATTTCTTGGAACCATGATGGGCAAGGGTGGAAACATGAACAACATGAAAATTTCATGGTTGCACCCTTGCTCTTCATAGATTTTGGCAGGCCCTCTTTGGCTTGTAGTTGCCAATAATATTCACCTATCAAAGAATACCTACACCAAAAGATTTTTCATCCAAAAGTCTTTGGCTTGTAGTGGCCAATAATATTCACCCATTAAAGACTACCTACACCAAATATTTTTCAATCCAAAAGGTGGCTTTGGGGTGCAAGTCCCTACATTTATACGATATCATCCTCCCTCACCATGGTGCAAGTCCCTACATTGATGTGATAGCATCATCCCTCACCATGGTACTCACATCGTCAGTGGTCTTGGTGTTATGCCCTTTGGGCCCTCTTTGGCTTGTAGTGGTTATTTATGTGATGCTTCAATCTATCTTGCTACTATGGCATATTGTAGGATTCTGTTCCATATCAATACTATTATTTTATTAAGTATTCAAAATCTAGAATCTCTATTTTTCATAGCTAGTTCTAATTGATTCCCATTTGTGTCAGATTATGCCCATCGAAGATATTTTTTTTAGACATAATATTTCTCAAACTTGTGGCAAGGCCTATCGCTGCAATATAAAAATACATGGCTAGAAAACTTTGTTTTCCTTGTATTCTATGGAAAAAATTCCCGTTCAAACACTGTATCATATGGTGTGTTGGTCTGTTGCACGTCATGACAAACTCAAAATCTATCTGCATGTACTAGTCAAATCAATATTTTTTGGATTGATGATGTTGAGATTAGGATTAAATTCAAATGTTGGTTGGAGTGTTGAGGTTTAGAGTTAATATAGATGGTGATGCCTTTCACAACAAATTTTTATTGCAAACTGCCATAGGCTATTTCGTGTGTGCGCTTGGATTTTCACCCCACATTTAAACTCTTTACATAGAAAAGATGCTTCATAAGGTTTAATACATGTCTGAAATCATTTCCAATCCTAAAGCAGACAATAAGGTGCAAGTTCCAAATTGATGTCTTTGCATTATTCTTCTCTCCAACATTAACATGCTTTGATGGTTTTGTCTGTTAGAGCTAATACCTTTTTCCATCCAGTTAGCTTTGTTTGCATGGGTGTCTCATCCCACTGCAATATGTATGTTGTATTCTTTCATGCATAATGTTGGCAATAGGACGTAAGCCACTCAAAATCTCTTCCTACTCTATATGTATGTGGACATTTGCAGTTGAAAGTGTCGTTAATTGAAGCTTGAAACATAAAATAGTCTTGCATGAAACTGGAAATGCTGCTTAGAAAAGATAAAATTATTCAGTATGCCAGAGGAATAAAATATATTAAAATGATTAGAAAATTCAAAATTTAATTTATGTAAAAAGTCTTATGATAAAAATAATATATCACAGAGCAATATGTTTAAAATTTAAAGAACTACTTTGAAGCTTAAATAAGGCCAATAGACGAATAAGGTTGAAATGGGTGATGCTAAAGAGTAAACAATATTCAGAGCAATTATGCTTCATTGCTATGAGAGTATCATTTTCTCCTCTGCAGAAGTCTAAATTTGGTTCTTGTTAAAAATGGATACTCTTTTTTGGGGAAGGATCTCACATTTTCTAGATCGATTGATTTGACTGATACGAAAAGCTTCTAGAATATTTAGAATCATAGACACTCTTTTGGCCCCATAGATATAATGTACTAAGCTTTGGTTAAAAAAATAGATGTTGGAAGAATATTATTTCTGGATGACATTTGAGCATATTTTTGGGTGTCACTTTTTCTGTCTCTGAGTGACTGGAACTCAACTAGCGTTATATTTTAAATTTATTCACTTATCCTTTTCTATGCAGCATATGTGGAAAAAATCACGAAATAGAATCATCTCATGATGAAAAAAAATGTAGTCTTTAGGAAGACCAACATGTTGAAATATGTTGTCCTGCCACGAACTTGGTTGGCATTGCAATGAATAATGATGTTCCTAGCTCCAATCAAGGAAGAGACACGACTGAATGTAAGATTTAACTTGTTACATTTTTTTGACTGTAAGTTCATAATCACAGTTGCTTCTCTCTTTAATGCTAATTCTGTTTGTAACATAAATGTTAGTAATTAATGTGTTGATCTAGATTTTAGATATTCTATCATTTAAATTGGAAAAAGTTGCTCAAACTCTTCCTATATTGTTTTCTATAGGAAAAATTTCGTTTGCAATTGTGAATGTGACCATGTAACTGATTCAAGAGAATAATGTCTTGGAAATGTACCACTTATTAGCGTATATGAAGTTTCATTCCCAACAATATTTATTCCCCTATTACTTTACCCAACTTTATTTTTAGAAGGCAACTGGATATCTATGTGCAATGCAAGCTAGATTAAGCTTCGCTATAGCAAGAAAAACATGGGTCTTCTGGCAACACTAATAAAAAACATATACTTAGTGCTACTTGTTTTAATTAATCATTTGTTCCCTTTGTTAATTTGATGTCCTATAATACTGTTGATATTTGTGTTGTTGATTCTTGTGTTTTTGTACTGTGGAGCTTAGACATGGACCTTTGTACTCCTAAAGGGCAAGTTAATGTAAATGCAACACAACCGACTGTTAAAAGAATTCCACCTTTCTCAAGCAAGTCAACTTTAACAAAACCTACAACAATCCACTTGGCAAAGGGACTTGATTCGAGTATAGGTGGGGAAAAATAAGTTAAGAATACCAAGCAAGAAAAAGCAAGGTAACTGGTTTATGTAGGAACTATTTGGTGGAGATTTTCTTTTGGTTAATATCATTTTGAGACTATTAACTTTAGAGGACATGGTTAAATATTGGAGCACTCCGTGAAAGAGAGAACTTATTTTTATCATGATCCTCAATTATAGCAGTTTTCACTTTATTTTTACATTTTTTGATGATCAGGTGCATTAAGGACATGTTATTGAGGAAATAAAAAGCAGCTCAAAAGAGTGTTGCCAAAGACAACCAAGAAGTGAATAAGAAGAAACTTGAAGGAGGCCGCTTGCACCAGGTGCGCTATGGTTTTAAACAATTGATTTTTCCTTATGACCATGCATTCTGACTAATTAGTCTATAAATATCAGGTAGATGTTATAAATGATTGTTGTGGACCAAGTTACCAATCCTTCTGGTTCACTATATTATGAAATTGTTACTGTTAAAGAATAAATTTTAATAGCCTTGGAGAACTGAATCAGTTTTCTATAGTTTCCAAAGAAAAACAAAACAAAATTGTCAATTGAAATTTCTTAATTTTCATATGATGAAGATACCCACTGATCTATGCAAGTTTAAGTAGAAAAAGATCACAAAATCTAGAATAGAATTTGCATTGGCAAAACAAAATGTCGATCTAAAAGTCAAATAATAATATTCGATCATTTTGTAGGAAAGCAAATGGACCACATCAACTGACATGCCAAACTCAATTGGATGAATTTGGAATGTTTCTTTTCTGAATTGAGATTGACATATTGCTACTTTTCAATTCCTTTATGGTCTCTTTTTGACCTTTTTGTCTGGAACACTTGTTCTTGCAAGCAAACAATTTGTAATAATTTTGTTTCTCGTTGCTGAAAATCCATGAATTCATCTCTAAACTTATCTATTGTTTGTTGTTCCTAAACTCATCTAATTTTCTTGTCCTTAATTGTTTCATTTGAGTTTCCCTCAACCCTTAAGTGTATGATGAGGGGTAAATAATCTCGGAAGGAGTCAAAGTTTGATCAAGTCCATGATTGGAGCTAATTAGAAGTTATCCCTGAAAAATAGTGTAATTTTAAGTTTGCAACAATGGTCGCATAATTCTAAAGTTTATTCACACTTATAGATCATTGTTTTGTATTTGCTTATTATATTAAATTTATGTGACCCTAGGATTGTAAATGGGTTGGTGGTTAGTAGTTTGTTGTAATAGATTAATACTTGTGTTGTAAAGCTTCATTTTGTGCATATCGTGTTGTACAAATATACTTCATTTAGGAGAATATGGAGTTCATATATTTCCCAAATTTTTGTGCTAATGTGTATGGTTGCTATAATTGTGAAACAACTAGAGTATCGGTAGCATACGTATCAAGTGGTGGCTTAGGGTGGAAAGTTGTGTACTAGGCACGAGGCATAATTGGGAAAAATACATCCCCATCATATCTTATCCATAATGATGGATTGTAACTTGTAAGTCATGGTACATTGTTGTTGACTTGGGTATTTGACAATGTGACATAATTGACATCACTAGTGGTTGTCGGCATAATACATCCATCATATCTTATGCACAATAATGGAATGTAATTTGCAAGTCATGGTACATTGTTGTTGACTTGGGTATTCGAGCACATGACAGAATTTACATCACTAGTGGGTGCAACACAAATTGCATTATATGAGGTCCACGCAATGGGTGTCACTAGTGAGGTCAACTTGTCCTCGGCCACGAAAGTATAGGACCACAAGAAGTTGATCAATAGGCTTTATTTGCAATCAATATATTGGAGTAACAATTCAAGGACATCGAGATGGAGAGTGATGTGGTAGATTCACTTGAGGTTCTAGAGTGATGAAGCAAAGGAGGTGGTTAGGATGAGGGTTCCTCGTGGAGGTGGTTCCTTTATGTTTCTTGTGGTGATAACTCATCTCACATACCATCAACTAGCAAGAGAACAGGGAAGGACATGTCTGATAAAGGCAATAAAAGAAATTCATCCAAAAAGGATTTTAATGAAATTGAAGAAACTATTGTTAGTGTTAGCAAAAGAAGTCATGATCAGTTAAAGAGACCAAGGGCATTTAAATCGAATACTGGAGACTTGGCCAGTAATAGTTCAGATTATGACCATGAAACAGGAAAAGAAGATCGTTAAAATATGATTGGGGTAAGTGAAAAGGTTGTCATGCGTACAGATTCCTCACCACCATATTGTAAGGACAATCTTAGTTCATGTGGCCAGAGAGCATCTAGAAGGGAATCATGTGGAATGCTATTCTTCTCAAGAACCCCAGAAAGCATCACAGGGTGGTTCTCTACCTTGTCAATCAGCTGTGGGAATTTATTTTAATGTTTCAGGATCAAAGGACATATCCCCAATTATTGACTTGAATTCCCAGGATTGTTGTGATGATATTGATATGAAGGAGACTGTTGACCTTGGTAAGAAGCTGCCTTTGAGAAAAGAAAATGTTGGAAATGAGACAGACTTAAACAATCCTTGTGCTATTGAGAGAGTGGAAAAAGAAAACCTAGATATGCGTTCTAATGTTTTGACAAGTATGGTAGGCCAGACAAGTCAAATTGAAATTAAATCAAATGAACAGTTGGGAGAAACCGTTAACATCTCACCTGATTTGGTACCATAATCTAGTCTGGATATACGTGTTATTTCTAGTGAGCACAAAGAAAATATATAAGAAATGCAAAACAATGATGATTCATGCAATATTAAATGTGAGTAAATTAACTTTGTCATGGGTAATCAGAGTACACAAGAAAAGGTATGCAATCCAATAGATAATCTTTTGAAATTGACAGAGAATTTATTAGATACAAATTCTGCATGTTTGGAGGGAATACCTGACATGGTTGTTAAGCAGGCGGACTCGGGTGGAACTGTAGATGTCATTGATGAGGTAAAATTTTCCTCGGAGCAGGGAACATTGGCTCTGCAAGACCATGCTACCGATATTTATAGGATATCTACATATTCTAACCTCCAATATGTTATGTACAGATTCTCATCTGGAAAAATTGCCAAACATACCTTATATAGAATCCATGAAGTTCACAGTCAGGTCTAGCCCAGTAGAGCTCCCTCCAGCTGTTTCACCTCTGCAAAAGGAAACTTAGAATAGATATATTGTTCAAGGAAACATATCGCAGGAAGTGGTTTCATCATCCTCTATTTCGGTAACAAAAGATCATTTTAGTGCAAATTACCTTAAGACGACAAATGTGACAGAATCAGACTTAGGGTGTCAGCAAGGGCAAGATCTTGTTCCTTCATGTGCATCCAACCAAACGGGGTTCCCTTCATCTAACAAGCCAATAGTTACTGCATTACAGGAAAACATAAATGCTATGGATAATCTTTTAAGTGCTTCCCAAAGTCCAAAAAACCCCAAAGATGGACGTCCAAAAACTAGTTCCGAGAATGGTTTACTAGCCATGAAAAGTTCACATTCATCATCAGAGCCTAGTATAGTTGGTAACCAGGTTTCAACTGAAGTCACTCCAGATTCTGAGGCAACAATTGAACAACCATCCCAGTTGGTTATTGATAAGAATTCGTTGTCTGCAGATGCAGTCAATCAAATGGATCCTGACAGACTTGCGGATGCAGAAAATGTGGACATTGGGCCATCTTAAATGAAAGAGCCTTTGGTTGCATCTGAACCAGTACTTGAAGACAAGGTATGACAATCCTGACATGGTATAGGATGATGTAAGTATTATTATGCTTTATTTTAGGTTCCAAATGTCACCGATTAAAGCAATATGCTGCCATGCTGATCTTTGATAAGCAACATTCCCAACCTTTACTTGTCTACATATGTTGGGTTGTCTTCTAATAATGCGAATATAAGGAAGAAATAATTTTTTTCCTAGAAAGAGACATTGTTTGCAAAGCAAAATATAAAAGTAAGTAGAAGCTATTAAGCCTGTTAAAATCCCACAGTTGAGATAATATAACATAAAACAATGGGGAGTCTTAGCTTCCACCTTGCAAACATCCTTGTTCCTGAATAGCATAATAAGAAAGCTATATAAGCATCATTAGGTTTTTATTGGAGAGCTTGTTGAGAAAATTGTTCTCTTCCATAGAACATCTTTCTGACCTTTGTTTTTGTAACCTTCTAATTGAGGGAGTCAGAACTTTGGTTTAAAGTAATTTTTAATTAACCAGCTTTTCTTCCCAGTATATCTTTATTCTGGTCTTACCATGTACCCAATTCCATGTAGAACTTAAGTGTACCATTTCTATTAGGAAATATATCTTCTCTCACACCATGTTAGAACTCTAACTAAAGTATGATGAACACAAAAAACATAAAGAGAATAAACGAACAACAGACTGTAGAACAGTTGGAGACCAAGTGTAAAGGCCCCATTATTTGAGAAATTATATTTTGTTTATGTGGTGAAAGGAATAAAGCACAAAAAACATATGATGTAATGCTTAAATAAAGGGTAAACACTCATATGCATAGTAACAAAAAAAGAAAAAGCTGAGCTATTGCCTCTGAAAGAGAAAGAAGGTGGGGGGTTGTATGTGTGACAAGTGGCAAAGCTCTTATGGATTTTGGAATATTCCCTTTATTTTGATTCCTAGAATTGGCTATAAATAGTCGTATGAGTAAAGAAGTTTTCTCATATTCGATACTTGTATTTCTTTCATTTCATGCCCCATGCTTTATGCCATTTTTGGCAACCTTGAGCTCTAATATATCTGAGCTACAAATTTTTTTGGAGATATTTGAAAAGATCAACTTAATAATTGTAGACTATTGGTTGTACCATTCATGTAGAGGATGAATGACATAAAGGTTTTTCTACAATAGTGGTATTTAGTCTCGATCTTTTGTAGTCCAAGCTCTAAAGACTAACATACTTAAGCTATGGATATCGTGGAGGAATCTAGTTGTCTCTATCTCTCATGAACTAGAGCGAAAACTAGCTTTGATTTTGTAATATATGATAGGGGTTGCTTGATACTATGTAGGGATGTCCTCATGCATATATACTGAGTTGTGATTGTTCCTCCTTGAATGGGTTGGACCCAATAGGATTCTTTGGCTCAGCTTAGTCTTTTTTCAGATCTGCTCAATTTGTCTAATCCATTTTGTGACTCTCTATGAGACATTTACTTCATGCATCTGGTAACCCTTAGAGAGACTTTGAGATTTTCCCTTGTTACACTATTACCCTCAACTCATGGTCTGTGGGTGCTCATCTTGGGGAAGAATCCTTGGTTGGGTGGTGAATCTTGTGGAAATTTCTTGGATTTTGTAAACCAGAAATTTCACCTCTTAACTAGAGGTTTCCCGGATATTAACCATGTGAATTTTCAGACTGAGGGCTGCTATGAAATATAATATAAAACAACAGCGGAAGTGGGAAATATTTCAATCATTAACATCTAAAACTTTTATGAAATACAAGGTGAAAAGAAACCAACAATCCAAGTAGAAAAGATACCAAAGTGTTCTGATAAGTGTCATCCCTCTAGGGAAATGCTATCATGCATAAACCAGATCTGAAAACTCTTAATTACAGCAGTAAAAACAATCCTTATCTTCTTCAATTACCATGTTAAATTACTTGAAATAATTGAATTTTATTTATGTCAAATTAGCAAGACATATATTTGTTAATAACAAACCATGAAGAACATAGAATGGTTGAAAATCAAATATGCAATTTACACAATTATTGGACAACCGAAAACTTCATTAATATGCATAAGATAAAGTTGTTGTTCATATCATAGCCTTATCACAAGGCAATTACAATCCACTAGCTCTCCAAAGTCGTAGCTAGGGAATACAATCAAAACCCTAGCTCAACCAAGAGCTTTAACATGCACGAATCACTCAAACAAGTCCTCCAAGGCAAGAAGTTTGTTCGCATTTTCCTTCTTCACCAAATACATCCTAGGGTTTCATCTCAAAACCCAAATCTCAATTCTCCAAGAGATGAAACCCTAACGCTAGACTTCAATATGCTTTGAGAATATCAAGAATCCATAGTGATTCTAAGAGAGAGAGAGAGAGAGAGAGAGAGAGAGAGAGAGAGAGTACAAATGAAGCTCTAATAGAGAGAATACGACTAGTGTGATCCACTTGATTACATCTCTAACGTGAGTGATAAGCACAATGAGATGTGATGAATATGAATGAGTGAAGGACTCTCTCCTTCCTCTATATATATGGGAGGTAAGGGAGGCCAACAATACAATGTGGTCCAATGCTCTTACAAGCAACCTAAAATAAACACATGTAGGCTTAAAAAGTGAAGCACTCCACCTCAAGGGTAGGCATTTCAATCCCCAAGGTGATTTTGTACACAACAAGGGCTCTAAGATGTTTTAGCTAAAAAAGGTTTGTCCACAGTGCTCCGTTACAAGTCCACGTGGACTCCATCGTACTTCCTAAGCCATCTACACCATTGGGTCCACTCTCTTGGCATGAACACTGATGCAACCTAGGAATCCTCGATCCAAGTATCCATACAAGAATCCAAGCTACCCCAAGCTATCTAGGGCTTGATGCCTTTCTCCAAGATGCATAATGCTTGTCCTCCTAACTAGGGAATTGTCCAAGTAAGCGAACCTCTCCATGTGGCCATCATGAAGGATGTCCCCTAAGCTCTCAAGAGAACTTCAACATCCTAGGAAAGAATTCCAGCAAGCAACTATTTGAGGTCAAGTAGCCATTGAGCAAGCTATCTCCAATGTGAAAATATATCACGGATTAGCTCCCATGTGTCAATCCATCTTGGACCATCATGGAGTTGAACATATACCATGGTCTCCAAATCTCATGAAGCACCCTCAATCATGGTGTAAACACTTTCAGAGTAACTCGAAAGCTTACATTGACATGTGTCGATTCCCTTGGAACTCCACCAAACCTGCTACTTACAAATTGGTAATTGTTGCAGTCTCGGAATCAACTATTGTCGCTTGTAAAGAAACTAACACCCATTCTCTCACAACATCTCAATCCTCCAAAGAGTAATGACCACCTGTGAATATGAAGGAAAATAATCTTGGATCATAAGCATCCTACTAAGCCCCAACATCCCTCAAGTCTATTTCATGTGCCAAAATCAATGAACACAGCATCATGAGCTATTCAGGACATCCTTCAATGTTAATCGTATCTCTATACAAGACCAAGCCATGTGAATCATATCTATTAAAGCCACAAAGATAGAAATCTACATAGGTTGACTCCTTTATTTTGGAGTACCAAGCTTGTGATATATGTAACAATCCATGCAAGGCTACCAACAACCTTTGTACATGAGAAATCCTCCCATGCAACTCACGTCTTGTGGCAATTGAAATAACTTGAACTAGGTCAATTCTGTCATCCTGAGAGATTCATGAAACAAGAGTAACGGCGTGGTCAACTCCCTTTGTTTGAGAGAATCCATCAACCTTGTCCTTGTACTCTATAATACTCTCATTAGTTGCAAACTTGGAATCAATGTCACCATTATCCTCCATCAAGATATCACACCTCTCTTCCTTTGGACAATTGGAATGGTCATAGATGGAAGAAACCAATGCAATAACTTATCTCCTAGGAGGTATAATCGCCCTTATTAAGGATCTGGGCACTCATCAAACCTCTCATTGGAATGTACACGTGCTACTATATTAACAAGTAAAGGCCACCCTCTCTCACCCCTCTAGGCAAAGGCCTTGGGCTAGCTAGATTACAATCATTGGTGGTGCACTTCTGTCCCTCAAATGAAATTCTCCACTATACATTTATCATACAAGAAACTGAAGAAGATTCTTCCTCAAACCATGAACAAGCAAAAGACAATCCAACTGAAGAACATCACCTGAAAGCATTTGAAAGGAAATGGATCTAACTCCTCTCTCAGAATAAGTAGCATTATCACCAAGCTCCACGCTCATGCCTCCCTCTTGCTTCTAAAATTTGTTGAATAAAGATCGGTCATATGTCATATTTCTTGAAGCTTTGTTGTCCACATACCATCCAACACTAGACATAGTGTTAGAAGTCAAACAAGAGGTCATGGAAAATGAAATGTCAAATTGAGCTTTAATCTCCTCTATGCCTGTTACAGTCCGAATTGCAACCTGTTTCATACTCTTTCCCTTCCTTTTCAGTGGACATTGGCTGACATAATGCCCCATCTCCTAACATTTAAAACACGTTACCTTACTCAAGTCCTTTTTTGTATCTGTCCGTCCCTTCTTTTTGTAGCTTTTCTTGCTACCCTTCTTCGTCTTCTTGACGAGACCAATATCATCTATTTCCCATTATTGTTTGGAATAAGATTGCAATCTTGTTTCTCCTAGCATAGGATCAACCCAAAGCTTCAGAAACTTTGGCAAGGTCTCTTGAACTCAAATACCTTGAACAAATGACGTTTACAAAGGAGTAGTTATTTCCAAGACAATGGACATCAACTCCTCATCCTCCTTCATTGTCCCAGTGGCAGCTAACTGATCATTCAACTCAGTGATATTGGTCATGTAGCTCACCATAGTATATGTCTTGCTCATGCAAACAACTTAAGTCTGGTTTCACAAAAGCATCTGTTGAGAAGCACCAGAGTTTTGAAATAAGTCAACCAAAGCATCAAACATTTTCTTACTTGTCTTCTTATCTACAATATATGAGATGAAATGATCAGTCATAGAAGCAACAATGATTCTCTTAACCTTGACTTCCTTCTTCCAATGAGTGGCCAAATGCACTGGATATGTAGGTTTTGGAATCTCTTTCAATACATGCTTCTAAAGATCGACTTCCTCCATATGTAACTAAGGCCCGAGATTCCATGTAACAAAATTGTAAGCCCCTTCTAACCTGTCACGCTCTCTAAGATCGAAATTCATCTTACACATCCTTAAACAATCCTCAAGTGTACAAAATCAGTAGTATATGAAGTAGATAAAAAAATTCTTTGAGGGTCTAATGTGCTTCTCTCAAGCAAGCTAGGTTTTCACATCCATCATACCTAACAAGGTCAAGTACTTTCTTAGGTGATATTCATCCAAAATACCAACTCCCTCTTACTCCTAGAGTGATATCAACTGCAAAAGCTCTTATACCATGTGGAAATTTCTCAAAATCTGGAATTCAAAAATTTCATCTCTTAAATAGAGGTTTCCCTAATATTAACCCTATGAGTTTTCAGCGATAGGGATGGTATGAAATATAATATAAAACAGCATGCGAAGTGGACAATACTTCAATTCTTAACAATCCAAACTTCTAGGATCCGAGGAGAAAAGATACCAAAGTGTTCCAACAAGTTTCATCCCTCTAGGGAAATCTTCTCATGCATAAACCATATCAGAAAATTCTTATTTACAGCAGTAAAACAACGGTTATCTTCTTCAATTACAATGTTAAATCACTTAACATTATTACCCTTTACTTATGTCAAATTAGCAAGACATATGTAGCTGTAAATTGCAAACCGTGAAGAACATAAATGGCTAAAATTCAAATATGCAATTTACATAAGTATTGGACAACTGAAGACTTCATTAATATGCATAAGATGAAGTTGTTGTGCTGCATACCATAGCCTTATCACAAGGCAAGTACAATCCACTAGCTATAGAGAGATGAAGTTGTTGTGTTGCATACCATAGCCTTATCACAAGGCAAGTACAATCCACTAGCATACCATAGCCTTATCACAAGGCAAGTACAATCCACTAGCTATAGAGAGATGAAGTTGTTGTGCTACATATCATAGCCTTATCACAAGGCAAGTACAATCCACTAGCTATAGAGAGATGAAGTTGTTGTGCTGCATACCATAGCCTTATCACAAGGAAAGTACAATCCACTAGCTAGAGAGAGAGAGAGAGAGAGAGAGAGAGAGAGAGA
>LPNX010289780.1:193965-249934 GCA_001517045.1 Pseudotsuga menziesii
ATCTCATAACCTTCAGGGGCTGAACATACACCATGTACCCAAGATCTCATGAAGAACCCCAAAACATGGTGTAAACACATTTGGAGTAACCCAAAAGCTAACAAATCTTCCTCAAGCAATTGATTGGTTTCTTTCTTTGAAGATAAGCATTAACGTTGCACACAACACATATGGAAAATACTTGCAGAGAGAGAGAGAGAGATTGTATTAATGTCCATGAGACAACAGTTCTATGGGATGGGGTGTTACAATTCCATGGTGCAGTCTTTTGTACAAAATGAAGACCAAAAGTGTAGAGAGTTCAAAATTTATTACATAAAACAAGGGGACTACTTCTAGTCCTTGTTATAGTATTATTCATTTGGATGGCTCCCAATGGGTGGGATGGATCCTCTTGTTGCAAGCGAGATTCCATATCATTTATTGTCTGTAAAAAGTCAAGGCATAGATATGTCTCATGAGATAGACAATTTTCCATACACCACCTATTATGATGTTAAAGGCACAACTTAGCCTAATTAACACTTCACGACTTAAACTTATTTGACATGTGATTTTATTATACTTAAGTCACATTATTATATAACACCTATGCTAAGTACATTACAATTTGACATGACCATTACTAAAAGTAAATATTAATTCTTTTGGCCTCCCTTAATTGTCATACTTCAAATAATTGCTTGTCCAAGATTATGAACTTTTCTGGACCAAGTACGTTGAATATGTCACAACCTGCTTTGAGTTGTGCAGCTAATCTAGAAATAATAATAAAGGCAGTCTACTTGTGTGAAATCCTCCATACTGCTATCCACATTCTCACACCCCAGCGTGTCCTATATATACACCAAATATCCCTCTCAGATGCTCTCCAAAAATTAGATTTTGAAGCTTCCAGTAAATGAGATGTGACACTTATTGCATGACATGTAACTGTCATTAATGAAGAACATGTCAACTCACTGACCACTTGTTTTAACCATTGACTCATTACCTTGACTACCTTGATAAGAATCAGTGTTGGTTGAGAACTTCAGCCTATTACCACTGATGTAGAATCTGAATTTTTCGTTGATAAATGCGCCTTTTCTATAGCTTGGTAGCATTTTATATCATTTCTGAAAATCCAGGCTCATGGAACTTGTTGGACTTTGTAAAGATTCTTATCAATAGCTTTAAATCACACCTATCGTGGCTGATTTTCACCACCCTTATATACATCCTGCTTATCCTCTAGTCAAATTTCATTGGCATGGTTTGCAGTTGCACTACCCTGGGTAAGGCAACCTTTGCTTTATGATCAATGAGTGCTTTCTTCCACTCATTTTTACTTTCTTTTTCATCAAATTGGGAATCAACAAAGTTTAAACGAGCAGATAAATCAACAAACAATAAATCACAAGAACCCTATTGTACATTGTTTCCTCTACTCGCCCTCCTGGCCCTGTCAGATTGATGACATCCTTTTTTTAGATTTTTTATATGCTTGGTAGCTCTAAGCAACAAGCAGATCATCAGGTGATTGGAAAAGCAGCTACTAAGTTAGTGAATAACCCACAATCTTTCTCCCATGGGTCGATTGAGTTCTCACAGCGTTAGGAGTACCCATATGTTGCATAGATCAAGTTGATATCCCAATTCAGACTAGACATATCATGAGATTCTTTCCTTCAGCCTCCAAACTAGAACTCTTAAATCTTATTGAAAAAAGAGAAGTATTGATGGAAAAATCGATATGATTAAAGGACAAAGTCAGAACTAAAAGTTTCAACAGTCTTTTGTACAAAACTGCAGAGGTATTCAAACTACAATTATGTAAACTATTGTTTAATGTTATTGATTTGACTTTTGATACATTCCAACTATCTCACCATAGCAATTGCAAACATAGAAAAAATGTTTAAAAACAATCCAAGCATGAATATATAAAACCTTTGTCAAAAAGAAAAAATATCAATCAAGTAACTAGTCTCATAGACCAAACAATCCAGAGAAATTACAAATGACTAAATTCATTTATAGTAAGGGACCATGAATACTTACAGTTATCCACAATCCAAACTTGAAACATATGAGTATTCCTAGTAGCAATCCAACCATATAAAAAGATATTTAGTTCACATTAACAACATAGTACTGTGACCCAGATCCTATATCCACACCTGATCAAATATGGGTTTAGATGTTAGCTTACATTTTGTTCTATAATTTCCCTCTAATGTGCAAGGTTATTTAAATAACCATGCAACAAATAGTTAATTAAAATAAAAAAATTCATCAGTAGTGGAGATGTTAAGTACTTACCTAAGAGCACTGCCTGTATTCCATTAAGAAGGATAGATGCAGTAAGAAATGGAACCAACTCTGAGACTCTTTATGCGACACTTGGGCTACTTGTGAAGAGATAACCCAAGACATTTTTGTAAAGAAGAAAAGCTATTGCAAATATTATGCTGATGATTGAATATGTAGCCACTGAAACAAAAACTGAAAATCATGCAGCCTTAGCAGTCCCAGCACCAAGTTCATTGGATACCCTTACACTGCAAAAGGGAATATTGTGAACAATAAAGAACATTTGGACCATAATGCATATGGAAGTCATATATTACAGAAGTCTTTTAATTGTGAAACCCAAGGAATATAGTTAGGAAACAATTAAAGCATTAGGGAGATATTATGGCATGAATCTGCGTTTTATTCTTAAAAGTAGTTGACATATTGTTATGGAGTAATGCATGCTTTGTTAAATCTTGTGTTTGATAACGGTTAAGAACTTCATTATTCTGCTCTAGTTTCTCTGAATATTGAGTAGAAGTAAGAAATGGAGGATAAGGTGGCGATGGCTACGAATGGAGGAGACACGGAACCACTGGTTTCTGTTTTAGAAGAGGAGGTAATCCAATCATTATTGTTTAATGAGGTTAGATAACTTTTTGTTGTTCCTTAAGTACCATGCAAGGTTGTATCTCTTTGCAATCATTTGGGTTTGTTTTTCCCTTTTGTAAAATCTGTTCACCCATTTATCTCTACAATAGGGGTTTTCATGTCTCTTTTTTTTAGCTATGCTCTATTTGAACAGTCATGTCAAGTTATTTGTTGGTTCTTAATTTTTGTGCATATAATTAACATTGAGTTTTGACATTAATATTCTGATAAATAGAAAACATCTACCGAATTTGAAGTGCATCTCCAAAGAAAGGATAATGAGGTACCACTCAATTTAGTGAATGGGCAAATTTCAAAGCAAATAGCTGAAGAGGAGAAAACACTCGAAGAAGAAAATACTGTAAATGGAGGAGATGTAGAGGTGTCGATATCTGTTTTGGAAGAGGTAAATCCGACCTCACTGTTTGATGAGACTATATATCTTTTTGCGTTTCCTCAAGTCCCATGCAAGGTAGTATCTCTTCCTATACATTTGGGTTCATTTTTCTCTTCTTGTCTACTAGGGTTTTGATATTATTATTGTAATATACAACAAAGTTCTTCTGGGGTTGAAGCATGTCTCATAGGAGAGGGTAATGAGATAACACTCGACTTATAGAATGGACAAATCCTAGTAATTACAAAGGAAATGGTTGAAGAGGAGAAAAGACTTGTAGAAGTACGTTTGAAACACCAAGGTGTAGAAATGGAAGTATCAATAAATTGTGAAAATCTAGAATAGAGTGATTCCATGTTTAGCAAATTGGATGAACTTCTGAATCAGACTGAGATGTATACAAAGCTCCTACTGGAGAAGATGGATGATATGACTTTTGTAAGTTATACCAATGTTCCTATTATTTCTTGTTTCTTAATTTTAATATCTTGGCCTTTTTCAGAGTGTTTTTATCCCTGTGCGTAGAATACAGTTGCAGATGAAAATGTGCAAGCAACTCAAGGGACTAATGTGAAGAGATCTAGCAAAAGAAAAGCAGTTGTTGCTCGCAATGCGGTAATTTTAATTCCTCTCGGGCATTGCCTTACCTTTTCCCTCGTTAAAATGTATTAAGTGCTACATTGTCATAGATGTTCAATTTCTTGTGGCATTGTGTGGATACCATATGATTAATGGTTGTAGACTAGAACATGGGATTCGGGAATCTATCCCAAATGTATCAAGAATGGATCCCATGCATATCTATTCAATATCAATGCTATATGAAATACTAGAAATGTTGATGGAGGAGAAGAAGAAACGTATGTAAAATGTATAAGTAATAAATATGAAGAAGACGGTTTACAATAATAATTGCCCCGGGTATTTATACCTTAAGTGGGGAAGAGAGGTGACTTTTCAAGTCACCTCTTAGTTTAATTACAAACATTTACTAAAATTAACCTAGCTTAATATTTAAATTTAACATTTGTAACATTTACTTCTCCTTTGAAATTGCTTTGTCCTCAAAGCAGGGTAAAGACGGGTGTTGCTGAACGAATTTCTCTATTTCCCATGATGCATATTCTTCTAGGAAATTCTTCCACTTAATGAGGTATTCCTTGATCATTCTAGTGCATAATCTCCATTATCTGATGTTGATGATAGCTTCTGGTTCTAATATTAGTTTCCCTTCCTCATCTAGAGTGGGGAGTGTTGTTTGAACTGATTGTTGTTGACCCAACAACTTTTTAAGATTTGATACATGAAAGACATTGTGAATTCGACTTGTCTCTGGTAACTTTAGCTCGTATGCTACGTTGCTAATCTTCAGTATAATTTGGTATGGACCATAGAAGTTAGGTGCTAATTTGTTCTTTCCTTGTTGTTTTAGTGATAATTGTTTATATGGTTGAAGTCTTATGAATACCCAATATGCTGATTCAAACTCTCTCTTGGTTCTATGCTATTCTGCTTGTTGTTTCATACGATTTTGTGCCATAGTTAAATTATCCTTGAGTGTCTGCATAATTCGTTGGTTGTCTTCTAGTTGATCTTTTACGGCGGGTGCTTTTATGCTTCCTTGAATGATTTCTTTCCATCGGGGTGGTTCATAACTATATAATGCTTGAAAATGAGTCATCTTTGCTGAGGTGTGATACGTAGCGTTATACCACCATTTCGTGAGATGTAGCCATTGTAACCATTTGTTCTATTTGTCTGTGACGGAACTACGAAGGTAGGTTTCAAGACACTTGTTGACCACTTCAGTTTGCCCATCGGTTTGTGGGTGATATGCTGAGATCATATTAAGAGTGATCCCTATTTGCTTGCAGAATTCCTTCCAAAAATTGCTTGTGAATTTGTCGTCTCTGTCGCTAACTATAATTTTTGGGAAACCATGTTATTTGTAAATATTTTTACAAAACACTTCAGCGATTTGTTTACCGGAGTCAGTTTTATTTATGCCCATGAAATTTGCATATTTCGTTAGTCCATCTACTACCACAAGAATTTTATCCTTACCCTCTGATAAGGGTAACCCTTCAATAAAATCCATAGAAATTTCCTCCCACTTTTGCTTTGGAATATGCAATGGGTGGAGTAGCCCTGGAGTCATGATATTTTCGCTTTTATTCCTTTGACATGTGTTGCATTCAGCTACATATTTTTGAATGTCCTTATGCATTCCTTTCCAATAAAATGATTGTATGGCATTGTAATATGTTTTGAAAAAACCTACATCTCCGGCAGTAAGTGAATTATGAGATTCTATCATTACCTTAGTTTTAAACCTTGATGTTGGGTTTAAATAGATCCTTCCTTTGTACCACAAGATGCCATTTCGCCACTCGAATTTTGAACCTCTATTTGGGTCTTCGAATAAGGCGCATGTGTTTGGATCTTTAGCATATTCTCTTCGTATTTCGTCCAACCATTCTGGAATAACAATTGAAATTGCATATGTCTGGACTTCATCCTTTCTAGATAGAGCATCAGCGACTAAATTGGCTTTCCCTCTTTTATGTAATATCTCCATATCAAAGGAAGTGATTTTTTCTATCCACTTTTGTTGTTCTATTGACAATGTTTTTGGTTGGACGAGCTATTGAAGACTGTTATGGTCTGTTCTTATCAGTATTTTTCTCCCTAGAAGGTATTGTCGCCATTTTGTTAAGGCATGTATAATGGCCAGCATCTCTTTACCATAAGTGGACTTCAAACTTCCTCTCTTGTTGAGATTTCTACTTTCAAATGCTATTGGGTGCCCTTCTTGCATCAAAACTGCTCCTAATCCAAACCGTGATGTGTCGCACTCTACTACAAAGGGTTTTGTGAAGTATGGCGTGGCTAATACCGGAGTTGAAGACATCATGCATTTTAATGTTTCAAAACATTTTTCTGCTTCACTATTCCATTGGAAGGAATTTTTCTTCAATAAATTTGTGAGAGGGGCGGTTTTATGGGCGTAATTCTTTACAAATCTTCGATAGTATTGTGTTAGGCCTAGAAATCCCCTTAGTTTCGATATGTTATCAGGTTTGGGCCATTCCATGATTGCCTTGATTTTACTTGGATCAACCTGGACACCTTCCTTTGATATTTTGTGACCTAGGTAGTCCACTTCTTCTTTTCCAGAGGTGCACTTAGACCTCTTTGCGTAGAATTTGTTTTCTTCCAAAATAGTAAGTACTTGACTTAAGTGTTCCAAATGCTCCTTCCATGTTCTGCTATATATGAGAATGTCATAAAAAAGCACTAGTACGAATTTCCTTAAGAATGGCTGGAACAATTCATTCATTGTAGATTGAAATGTAGTTGGAGCGTTAGTCAACCCGAAGGGAATTACTTTGAACTCATAATGGCCTTCATGAGTGAAAAAAGCAGTTTTAGCTATGTCTTCTACTCTAACTTTGATTTGGTAATAACCAGATCAGAGATCCAACTTTGAAAAGTACTTAGCTCCATGAAGTTCATCCAACAACTCATCAATGAATGGGATCGAAAATTTATTTTTGATAGTTATTTTGTTCAGTCCTCTGTAATCTATGCACATCTTGAACGACCCATCCTTCTTTCTTACTAGCACTACTGGAGCTGCATAGGGGCTTCTGCTTTTTGAAATGACACCACACTTCGGAATATGTTGAGTTAACCTCTCGATTTATGTTTTATGGTGATGCGGGTATCTGTATGGTTTGTTACTTGTAGGTTTTGTCCCTGGTTCTATCTCGATTATGTGTTCAATCTTTCTATTTGGTGGAAGCTCCATGGGTAGTTCTTGAAACACCTTGTGATGTTTTTTAATCAACTCTTTTATCTCTGTTTGTTTGTCCTTGTCTCCTTCACACGTTAGAAGCTCCATTTCTTGGCATTGAAGTATGTATGCTGGTGCGCCTTTCCGAAGTAGTTTTCCATCTGATGTTATGTGACTAACTGTGTCGGAGGTGGTTGGAACCCGTATAATTTGTGTGTCTTCCCGAACGACTTGAATTCAATAAAGTGCTCTTGGTGATTTGCGGAGTATGTACCCAAGGTTTGTAACCATTGTATTCCTAATACTACATCGACTCCTCCTAGTGGTACCGCAAAAAAATCTGATTCTAAGTTATATTCTTGCATTTGTAACTTGACTTTGTGACATTTTCCCACATAGTCAATCTTCTTGCCATTTGCTACCATAACCTTCATGTTAGGTACTGGACGAACAAATAAGTTAAATATTTTAGCAAGGCTGGCATTAATGAAGTTATGGGTGCTGCCAGAGTTGATGAGAACTATGACGTTATTATTTTTTATATGTCCTTTAATCTTCAATGTTTGCGGTTGGGAGATTCTGGTAATAGCGGCTAATGATATTTTTGGGGTGTCGTCCTCAATTTCTGTTTGGTAGTCTGGTTGACTATCCGCCTAGTTCTCAATTAGTTCTTCGACTTCCAACTATGTTTCTTCTGCTTCACATGCATACAATTTCTTTGTAAGCACCGGTGCTTAGGATCCCATTTGTCTCCACAAAACTTACATTTCCCTTCCTAATTTATTCTCTGGGCCTCTAAATTAGGTTTCGTTCCTTCCCTGAGTTGTGGCGGTGTATATCTTGGATTTCTTGTGTATGTTGATTGGAAAAGATTCATTTTGGAGTCGTCTTTGTCGAAATGTGTATGAGCAGATTTCTTGATTTTTTTTTCAATAATCTTGGCTTTGCATTGTGCTTCCTCCAAGGTAGAGATGTTATGTAACTCTATTTCATCACAAATGTGTTGTTTAAGACTGTGTATGTAGGTTTGTAATCGTTGGTCATCGGTTAACTTTGGGACTTGAGTTGACAATGCTTCCCACTCACAGGTGTACTCATCAACAGTGTTTTTTTGTTGTAACCTTGTGAGTTTGGAAAAAATATTTTTCTTCAACACCCTCGAATATTTTGATGAGGTCATTCCTGAAACTAGCCCAGTTGTGAGAACATATTCTTGTAGTGTTCTTCCACCATAAGTACCAATTGTAAGCGTTTCCTTCTAGATGCATGGAGGCATATTTAATTTTCTCGCCTTCGTAATGGATGTTGTGGATGTCTAGGTATTCCTCGACTTTGTTAATCCATGCTATACATTGTCGTTCGTCCCTGTCGTATTTGGGTAACTTGACTTTCACCCGCATTTGGCGTCCTTGTGTATATGAGTTTGAGGAAGACATGTTGAATAGAGGATCCGGCTGCTCCGGTGTTCTTGGAGAGTTTGGATGCTGGTCATTAGATATTTGTAATCTGTCCAAGATAGCGGTTAACACTGCCTTATTTTTCTTTTGGTCTTCTTGTAGACTGAGGAAGGTATTCTCCATTCGTGGCGTGATTTGTGTCCAAGTCGACGTCAAAGTGTCACTCGTTTGTTTGATCTTTGCCTAGAGTTCCTTGTATTTCTTGTTAATCTTCTCATTGATTTGGTCGAACCGAGCATCCATTGATCTTGTGTTTGGAATTTTCTCGGCGCTAAATGTGGATTTATTTTTGTTTGCGATATGATGCCAGCCTGCCACGATTTTTTATTTATTTTTATAATTATAATAATAATTATTATTATAATATAGTTTTGTTTAATAATAATATTAAAAATTAATAATATTAATAAAAATATATTAATATTAATAATTGATTTAATATTAAATTGGTATTGGAGAGGAGGTGGGAGGAGGGGTGCTGGGGAGAGGCGGAATGGTGGAGCAGGATGGAGGTGGAGATGGAGTGCAGCGTGAGTGCGTGGACGGTAAAGAGGAGGTGTGCAACGGAGGTGAGATGGTGGTGGACTGGTGTCGAGAGCTGAGAGGCTCTGATACCAATGAAATACCAGAAATGTTGATGGAGGAGAAAAAGAAACGTAATGTAAAATGTATAATTAATAAATATGAAGAAGATGGTTTACAATAATAATTGACCCGTGTATATATACCTTAAGTGGGGAAGAGAGGTGACTTTTCAAGTCACCTCTTAGTTTAATTACAAACATTTACTAAAATTAACCTAGCTTGATATTTAAATTTAACATTTGTAACACTTCCAAATATGAATCCGAAATGTATCCGAGAAGGATCCCAATTAAATAGATATCCAACCATATCCAGGAGGGAGGGGGTAAGTATCCAGTAACAAAAATTATGAGTTGTGCCTTTTGGATTAACTTCCAGTTATTGTAAAACCATATAATTGTTTTGTATTTTCTTTAAGTCTTCCTAATTCCAGCATACACATATTAAGCTTAAAATTTACAGGAATGTATTTTATTGTATTCGGCATTGGGGAAACATTTTATGTCAAACTTCCACTTTTAAACAAAGAAAATTTTGTACATGGGAAATCCATGTGCTTGTGTACTTTGGCAGGAAATTCCATTGTGTGACCTACATTCTTCTATGTGAAACTGCAATTTTAAAACCTTTAAACATCGGTTGCTTCCCACGACCATAAGTGACCTCTGAAAGAAATTTAGGTGTGTGCTGGTAAAATATAGATTATGTTACTATGTTTATCATACTCTTGACTCGAGCTTTCTAGTAGGATTTCTCCAATATGATTAAAAGTTTACAACTCTTACAGGTGTTGAGCTTGGTGACAAGTTAATCAAAAGGAGAACTATTTGAAGAATCCCTTGCTTGTGTTAAGCGTTGTGGTCGGGGTGGTGCATCTCAAGGGAATTCAGATGATAGTGATAGTGATTTAAAAGTGGTAGCAGAATTTGTTTCAATGAATCTTCGCTTCCCTGTAAGTAAAATGATTTAGATGTTGAGTACTAGATTGATATGGAGCTTTCAGTGTGAACACATTGAGATTGTAACTTTGATTTTATTGATATTTTTTTATGAAGATCCCTTTTTATAGTTCTTATATCCCATGATGTGCTTTATTATGAATCTAGTAGTTGTTGGTTGTGATTTAGTAATTGCACCTTACAGAATCAAATCTTGCATTAGATCATATATCCATCAGATGTTTGAACTTTAAAGTGTTGCAATGGAAGAGTTACTGCAGATTAGGCAAAACATAAAATGATTTCAGAAGCATTGAAAGACCATGTAGAAACTAAATAAGAATTATAAGGGAGAGATTAGAAACTCATGGTGCACGTTCCTTTCTCTGTATCATCTCTGTTTCTTTGCAAGCTTTCAGTGAACATTCATATATTGTATGAGGAATTACAAATTTCTAGTGCAAATTACATTTTCTTCTAAGAACTAGCTCTAGCAACCATTTTGAATGTAACTGTCACTTGATGCTTTTGATATCTTGTAATTATGGATGTGGGGGTATCGCATTGTATTTTTTGTTTCTCTTTTTATGTTGATAGATAGCATTTCCAGAATTTTCATATGGATTTGGGTGAATGACAACTATGTGGATCACGTATAAAAGTTGTTGGAAGGTTCAAACCTTGCATTCATATGGGGTGTTTTGACCTCAACACTTTTGTAGAACTCAACCAACGTGCACGAAAGGTTAGGAATTACTAAAAACTCCAAATGTAATGCTAACACTGTCTTCTTTAGATTGTATACATCATTACAGCACAAACATGCTAAGAGGTGAAAACAATAATGCTATCAGACTAAGTTTGATTCTTAATGCAGTGGCAGTGTCCAATATGTATGAAGGATTATTTATTGGAGGACATTATAATTGATCCATATTTCAATTGCATTACATCACATGTAAGCATATTATGTATTTCCTTGTACAGTTGAGTTGGAAACCAAAATATTAATCCTTATGTTGCTAGGTGTTGATTTACAATCAACTTTTAAATGCCCATTAACATGCATACCATGGTTCCTGGAGATTAAAAACTACCCCGAGGATGTAACTAAAGTTGAAGTTAAATCGGATGGTTGTTGGCGTCCAAAACATGATGGTGAAAACAAGTTACATGAGGATTGGAGATTGCCTGATGGATCTGTCAATATGAAAAATCAAGATATCAAGAATCAGAATGTAATTTTGAAACAAGTGAAGCAGGACCCTTGGAAAAAGGTAAAGCAAGAGGATGTCTTATTAGAAGGGCGTATGACATTGAAAATTGGAATCAAGAGAAATCAATATGGTTGCCAGAAAGTGAGTGGTGCAGGTATTCAACCTTCTGAAGCAAACAATATGTCTAGAGAAATTGATAAGCATAAATTCAATGCCATGCTTCATAGAAGCAGCAGTGCAACTGCTAGCAACAGAGTTGATGAAGATGCAAGTGTTAACCAGGAAGCAAGTTGGAACTTGGAATTTTCAGAAATAATGATGTTGGCTTTGATTCTACATCTTTAGGCAATGCCTGCCCTCCATGTAAATATGGCAGGCTTGTTCATTCAGAGGCCCATAAAGAGTCTGAATTTGTAGTTCTAAGTGTTTCAGAAGAGGAGAATGGGGATCAAAAAAACATTGGGTCATTAGCTACGTTGACATTTGTGGGTTTAGTTAATCTTGGTCTAGGTGGATCATTAATGTTAAATTGTCAGGAAGTTTTACTAGAGGGTGCACAGGTTGATAGCGGTCATATTCCATTCCTGCTAGTTCATCTCGACCTCAGAATTCCTTTTGCAAAAATTCACTCCATGACAATGTGAATCCTTCCCTTGAATTGTTTGTGCGAAATGGTGGTGATTCAACTTTACCACAAAAATAGGTCAATGGGACTAAAAGGACACAATTAGTATAAGTACAATGTGGGAGTGCAAATGTAGCTCCTATAAAAAACCAGAATTATATATATGACAGAATAAAGTAAAAAGAAAAAATACAAGTAGTAAGCCCACCTCCAAAACATGTATTTAACTGTATCCAAGGCACGGTGAAGAGTGAACATGAAGCAGATGTAGTCAAGAACATCCGAGTCTGATAGTCGATGGTAATGGGGGTGGACTAGGAACTGGATTACTATATGTCCTTTGGAACTCTCTAGGTTTCCAATTGTATGATGTTTGTTGAATAAATATGCCAATTTGTTTCAAATTTTAGAAGAAATTCAACCTCAAGATTGCCCAATAAGTCAAAAAAAAAATTCATGTCTTCAAAATTTGCTATTAGTTTATTCGTAGATGTCTATGATTTTTTTAAACATTGTTGAGGTTTCTAGTTGGGGTTTATGAGTTGATGGGTATCAAATACATGAAGGATTTTACCAGAGACAATTAAATGTAAGTTGACTGTACCTATCCATACTACACAAGAAATTGTTGAACTTTGTACTACATCTGATGAATTTCCATAAAGAAGAGGAAAATATGGAAAAATCTTGCTACTATGGTAAACATAAAGTAAACTAGGATTATCCTATATTCCTTGTTAAGAATCCCATACACATCTATCTTCCTATAACGGTATAATCCTCTTGAAGCAAGCCATGTTTAAAATACTGTGAACAAGAGAAACATGGATAATGGTTGCTTCATATGTTTGAGATATCATTCAACACTAAATATGAATATTGTGCCCCATGTGTATAATGTGACACAAATATAGAAGGGTTAATAAAGGTTTGCAATGTGCATCACACTCTTTTGATCTATCTGGTTTGTTCATGTTGTGTTCCAAAAGTTGTAAAGAAGAGGAAGGAGTACTGATCAACTGCTCTCATTTTCAGGTGTCAGACAGTCTTCTTCGTGATGCAAACAACAATTTAGAAATAGTTATATTTGGTTCTCAAAGTTTGAAGACAAAGGTATGATTATCTTGTTTAGTTTCTTGGTTAACTGGGTTCCATTCGAATTTAGATATCTTGGCATGACTCTAGATGACTCGGTAGATAGTTTAACATTGGATGTATGCTTGTCATTCCTATAAATTTCTGAGAATTTTGCATTTTGCATCATTCAAGCATACAAAATAATGATTATGAAGTTACTATATATACATAATGACTTACCTTGTAATAGTCTTTCAAGTCTTTCAAATGCATTTATTAAGTGCAAGAAGGACTTGAAGGACTAGTACAGGGTAAGCCATTATGGATCTATAGTAACTTGATAATCATTATTTTGTATGCTGGAATGATGCAAAATTTGTTTGAATATCATCATTATCAAGCAATAACTACTTCTTAAGGGGTGCTAGCCCAAAGGTAGAGCACCTGCCTAATTATAGGCAGGAGGTTGGTGGTTCGATTCCTCCGTACCCTATCATAAATTTGTGACTACAAAAATGACTAAATTCACATATATACGACTATTAGTAGTTAATTTCCTATATCTAGTCGTATTTAGCTTAGTCATTAATATGTTATCATCTAGTAGTTTATTTAGTCGTATATTTGGTCATTAATTGCTGCAATCAATGACTAAATCAATGACTAAATCTGTGACTAAATCTGTGACTAAATCCGTGACTAAATCAATGACTAAATCATTGACTGTAAATGACTAAATCAATGACTAAATCATTGACTGTAAATGACTAAATCAATGACTAATTGGTCAAGCTATTAATGACTAAGTGAAATACAACTAGCTATAAGATAGTGGAAATTTGCTACTATTAGTCGCCGACTCAAAAATAGTCGTTTATAGCCAGATTTTAGTCATTTTTTAGTCATTAATTTTTCATTTTGTACTAGTGTAAGACTCATTTCCCGCCTTCAAAGCCAAAAAAGGACCAAGAACAAGAATGGAAAATGTCAAAGCTTTCCATTGATCAAAGAGGTTATGTGTACTCTTGTGTTCTTTCTGAATCTAATCCATAATTGAATCAAGGGAAGTATATTTTGTATGAGAATACTACGCTAGAGACTAACCTTTGTAACACTAGTAGAAACAGTAAGATAAATGACTAAAAAAACTTCTGAAAGTTGCATATAAATGACTAAATTAGTCACGTGACTAATAGTCATTTATTGTCAATCACTTCTAATGTGACTACATTTTTTTAGTAATTTATTGGTTGTTTTGATTGATCAATTTGGTTAGATATTTAGTCATTGTTTTAGTCATTTATTGTTGTTAATTGTTCATTTATTTAGTCATTAATTGTTGTTAACTGATATTTTGTCTAGTCCTTGATTTATGTTAGCTAGTTATTTATTTAGTCATTGATTGTTGTTAACTGGTCATTTATTTAGTCATTGATTGTGGTTAACTAGTCATTAAGTGCAGTTAACTGGTCATGTATTTAGTCATTGATTACTGTTAATTGATCATTTATTTAGTCGTTGATATATGTAGATAGGGCATAGAGGAGTAGAACCACCAAACTTCTGCCTGTAAGGCAGATTCTCTTCCATTGAACTAGCACCCTTAAAGAAAATATATTATATAATTATACATCAATGATTTTAGGGTAGAAAATTTAAACATGGATGATTTTAGGTTAGAATAATTCCATAATTCCTCTCTCCATTACTAACTTGATGAATGTGTGTACCCTAAATTCTTACATGACGCCATAGTGATTCTAGTCTTGAGTTATTGATTAGAAGTCATTATTGAATATGAAGAATAGTAGTTTAACTTATGCATGTTCCAATATTTTTTACCTATTTGGACAGAGAGGATCACCTATTGATCACCAAGTTAATATTCAAATAATTGGAACAATAATAAGAAAATATGTTTCCAATCTCTTTTGGAATTCGTAGGCCTTAAGAGATATCACAAAATGATACTTCAAAAAGTTTATAGCTGCAACAATTTCCTCCTTATTGTGGAAGGGACTACATTTCATTTCAATAGTGTTTTCTTTCCTGATGCCCTATGTTAGTTAACTTTCCATCCTGTAAAAGGAAAACCCAGGTGGCATGCCAGACATTGTTTATATCAGTCAAATTTTATGCAAGGGTGTATCTATTTCCAAATAAGTTTATGAGGGCAATAAATATGGAATTTTCTTGTATTAATACAAATCTAATTAATCTTAACAACATCTAATGGATTCCAATACTAAATCGAAATTACAGCACATATATCTCCTATTTACTTCCCCAACCATGGTAAGAAATGTTTGTTCTACATTAGATGCATCTTCTACACTTGTTTCCATAAATGGAATCCCTAGTTCATCTACAAAGAACTGTAATCTCAAAAGGCATCAATAAAGAGATTAAAAAATTATTCAACTATATTTTATCATGACCATGTGAAATTCCACAGGTTGGGTTACAAAGCTAGGAACAAACTCCACTAATTTCACAAAGCATTCACAAAAAAATGAAGAAGAAAAGTTATTGTACTTCACCCAAGAAAAGAAACTCAGATGAAGAATTGTTACTGCTCTATTCTTCAATAATAAGCTAGCTATTGAAATATGTTACAATTAATAGAGTTCGTGAGCCTTATGAGGCGCATTCGAATTCAAATCAAGTGGCAGGCTTAGTTTGCATAGGAAACATCTCCAGACATAACTTCCAGTGATAACTTAGGGTGGGAGGCCAGTTAGCTGAACGTGGTTGTGCAAGACTGAGTTGCTGGCTAGAAATTAGGTCAGATAACTCCAAGGACATGCATGATGTGACTGACAATGGTGTTTGGTGGTCACTAGAGCTCATTGTTAACTCACATTGATGAAATCAATGTGCATGAGCTAGTTAAATAGTGGTAGCTTATGGTAGGCTCCTAAAACATAGGAAACTGATTCAAGTGATCCAAAAATCATGCATGGTGGTGCATATGGTCCTAAAAACAGGGAAAGTGGCACATGTGTGGACAATGAGGTCTAAATTTTCTAGGATCAAGGCACAAAAAGGTCAATAACATAGTCTAAGTAATAGGTAGCTCAATAGTGATGCATGGAGGTCAAATAATGCCACATGGAGGTCAATAATGATGCATGACTAGTGTCTAGATGGTGGATATCCCCCCCCCCCCGCCCTTAAGCCTGGTTATGAGAAAATAAAGAAAAAAATAGGCCCCTGTTTATTGAGGACAAAGGTCACCCTGTACAAAAAAACGAGGAAAGAGGGAAAACCGAGTGGGAATACCCTCGCCCCCTTTACAATGGACAGTAAAAAAAATATAATCAACCTTTACCAATGTATCACCCACCCTAAGAAGAGATCTGAGTTGAGTGAAATTTTTCATATAAAATATATTTTGGTGAAAATATCTGCAATCTGCTCTTGAAAAGGACAATAATGTAGTGAGATGGTATGAACATGCACCAATCCTTGGATATAATGCATGTGTATCTCGATTTGTTTGGTCCTCTATTTCTAAATATATATTGAAGTCCTGGTAGCACTTTGATTGTCACAAAAAATGCATGGAGGAGTACTGTAGCAAATACCAAACTCTTATAAGATGTCGTGCAATGAGATGCACTATGTGGTTGCATTCACTGCACCTCTGTACTCGGATTCAGCTTATAAAATAACAATGGATGACTGCTTTTGGATCGACCAACAAATAAAACCAGACCCAAACATGAAAACATAGCTTGATGTAAACTTCTGATTTGAGTTGTCGTACTAATACAAAATGAGGAATTAATGACTAAAATCTGGCTATAAATGACTATTGTTGAGTTGACAACTAATAGTAGCTAATTTTCATTATCTTATAGCTTGACTAACTTAGTCGTATTTCACTTAGTCATTAATAGGTTGACTTATTAGCCATTGATTTAGTCAATCATTTAGTCAGTGATAGCCATTGATTTAGTCGCAGATTTAGTCACTGATTACAATAATTAATGACCAAATATATGACTAAATAAACTATTATATGATAACATATTAATGACTAAGCTAAATATGACTAAACGTTAGTCGCACTATAAGATATGAGAAATTAGCTACTAATAGTCATATATATGTGAATTTAGTCATTTTCATAGTCACAAATTTATGATAGGGCATGGAGGAATCGAACCACCAAGCTCATGCATATAATTAGGCAGGTGCTCTACCATTGAGCTAGCACCCTTTAAGAAGTTGTTATTGCTTGATAATGGTGATATTCAAACAAATTTTGCATCATTTAAGCATAGAAAATAATGATTATCAATTTACTATAGATACATAATGGCTTACCCTGTACTAGTCCTTCAAGTCCTTTTTGCACTTAATAAATGCATTTGAAAGACTTGAAGGATTATTACAAGGTAAGCCATTGTGTATCTATAGTAACTTGATATTCATTATTTTGCATGCTTGAATGATGCAAAATGCAAAAAATCCTAGAAATTTATAGGAATGACAAGCATGCATCCATTGTTAAACTATCTACTAAGTCATCTAGAGTCATGCCAAGATATCTGAATTTGATTGAAAATTCATAAGTAACTTGAAGATAGTGGTTGATGATGTCATGGAAAGGAGAATTTCATTTTATATAGAAGCAAAGGATGGGCAAATGGAGCAACTCATCACCCAAAATGTATATAGAATAGTAAAAAGAAATATACAACTATTTCCATTTCACATCAAGAGGAATGGGCATTAAGTATAATTAAGTACTATTAGCCACTAGATAAATGGGACTGAAATGAGATGAAATATTAGCAATAATACCTTCAAGTTTGCTTGCTGACAAGAAGTATGAATACTTATGTGATCATTTTATTTAGAGGTGACTTAAACAACCACTAACCTACAATCAAGGCAAGAAACCATGTTCACATTGATATATAAATAAAATAAAATAAAAGTTAAAGATAGACTATGCCAATCCCACTATCATTTACACCTCGAAAGAGAACTAGTAAATCTCCCACAACTGTTCAAATTTGTCCAAAATGACCACTTGGAATGCCACTGTTTAAACAAAACAAAAGAAATTGAAAACATGAAAGTAGTAATTTACTCTACCTGTATATTGGATGCAGAGTCCCATAGTTGTACAACATAATTAGTAAAAAATATGCAATAAAATTATAAATGGACAAAAAGAAGAAAACAATGTGGTTTAGACCTTCCTTTATATACTCAAATATATATTTTAATCACACTTTGTCTCTTAGAAGACAAGTCACTAATGAAACAATGGGCATACCTGAGAGAGAGAGATAGGTATTTGTAGGACAGAGTGAGACAAATACATACCTCAAGGTATTAATCAAAACAATCTATAAATGAGGATGAACTTTCAATCCCATTGCTGTAATAAATGGCAGTCTTTTAGGACAGCCATACATCAAGCAAATAGAAGCTCCTTTCAAATGTGCAGAGGCAGCCTTATCCCACACTCTAGCACGTCCGTCATACTGAGACACAATTCCTTACATAGTAGCAGCCTCAAAGAGGACAACCCATCATGAATCCAAACCATTGAATGCTTCCTTAAAGAAGGCCTACCATTCCCTCTAATGGTGAATGCTACTCTGCATAGAAAGTTTGAGGTAAATGGTGGCCTATTCACTGGGCAATTCGATACAAGAAAGTTTGGAAAAGAAGGTTCTTCCCCATTATTCTTGGACTATAATGGTTGTGAGCCTTGTTGTAGATTAATTATGATGACTGATAAGCTGGGCACAACAACTAAGCTGGAATGTACTACTTATCACAACAAATCTTGAATTTTGTCTCAAGTCTGCTACAGGAATAGTGCTAAAAATAAAGCTGGAAAATGTGCTTTCAGATCTAGACTGGTGCACTATCATCACTGCTCTTCGAAAACAATAGATCTGGATTCATAATTAGCACTCTATTTGAAGGCTGCAAATTGATTTAAGTGAAGATATGTTATTGTAAGGTGCAAATTCTGCACATATGTGACTAGAAAAAACCACTTCATTATTATGGCTACAAGTTGTACTGCATGTTGTCCTTAGGGTTTCACCACGATTACCCAGGATATGGATGGGATGATTTACCTCCATTTTATAGATTTTGAAACCAAAAGATACAAAATCAGGCGTGAGAAACAATGTTTCTATAACAAGACCCACAAGATCTACCCACAAGACCGACCCATAAGACCCACAAGACAAGACCCACAAGATCGAGGTGTACAATCAAGGTGGGAAAACAACCCTTTTCCCCACAATACCAAGGCTCAAACTTTTATATTCTCTCTCAAGGTATATAGTCCATAGGTGTTCTGTACAATAATTCTAAGTTTTATCATCATCGTATAAGGAAGGTCCAAACTATGAAACACTTCGAGTGACTGCAATACAACATATATAAAATAATTTTAATTTCTTTCAACTTAACACTTCCAAAGGTCCCCGTGTTGAAGTTTAAGCATCAATGGACAAAAAATAACAGCAGTAGTAATAAATTAATGAACAAGTTAAACTAGCATACATAAAGGAGAAAATAGCGTGGTAACATATATAACATAATTTTCATTTCTTTCAACTTAACACTCCCAAAGGACCCTGTGTTAAAGTTGGAGCATCCAAGGACAATCAATAACAACAATAGTAATAAATTAACGAACAAGTTAAACTAGCATACATAAAGGAGAAAACAACGTGGTAACATATATAACATAATTTTCATTTCTTTCAACTTAACACTCCCAAAGGTCCTTGTGTTAATGTTGAAGCATCCAAGAACAATAAATAACATCAATAGTAATAAATTAACGAACAAGTTAAACTAGCATACGTAAAGCATAAAACAACATGGTAACATATATAACATAATTTTCATTTCTTTCAACTTAACACTCCCAAAGGTCCTTGCGTTAAAGTTGAAGCATCCAAGGACGATAAATAACAACAGTAGTAATAAATTAATGAACAAGTTAAGCTAGCATAAGTAAAGGAGAAAACAATGTGGTTTATACCTTTCAATACCTTCACAAACCCAACCAAGACATCATAGTCGACATAAGGTTTGTATCTTGTTGTATGATAAAATCAATGACAAAATATCTTGGACCTTATAGTATTTAAAACTTTCATCATCTATAACATTCGACAACATATTAGTAACAAATTCAACTATTCTACAAGATTTTCAAAAAAATGAATTTATGTATTTGATAATGCTAAAAACACATTCAATATAGAAATAATTCTAGGCATGGAAAACCCATTAATTTTTCCACTTGTAACTCTCTTGTGCTTGTCAAAACTAACTACACCAACATTAAAAAAGACTGTTTTTTATAATCTATCAACAACCAGAGCTGCAATAGACACATGATGTAAATAACTCAACTACAATTTTAGATAAGTAGCAACAACATATAACAAGAATCAAGTACCTTACCTAGTCCACTAGAAGCAAAAATATAGACATGTCACTCACCAAAGCAGGAAATGCACCAATTCCTTGAATAAATGTCTGCATGAACAACAAAGGAAGTGGTGTCTATTCAACCTATTCAAATAGCAAATACTTGGAAAATTTTTATTCCTACACATGCAATACAATTATAAATGGACAAAAAGGGAAAAAACAATTGAATATAATGGTGATTCATGTATGACTGGATGGGTTAAGGTTGCCATATTCAATTGGTCCTTTGGTGAACACAACCCTTTGCTTAAAGCATGTAGAACATGCATCTATAACCTGTTAGTAAGTACATAGATTTGGGTTTGGAGCAGAAAAATTAAAATTTTGTATTTCAATGCATAAATTTCTAAAACAATACCAGAAACACAAATAATATAGCTATGACTATGTAAGATAAAGTAAAAACATAATTTTCATTTCTTTCAACTTAACACTCCCAAAGGTCCCTCTGTTAAAGTTGAAGCATCCAAGGACAATAAATACCAACAATAGTAATAAATTAATAAACAAGTTAAGCTAACATATGTAAAGGAGAAAACAATGTGGTTTAGACCTTCCTTTATAAACTCAATTATATATTACGATCACATTTTGTCTCTTAGGAGAGAAGTCACTAACAAAACAATGTACATACCTAAGAGAGATAGCGATAGGTAGCTGTAGGGTAGAGTTGGACAAATACATACTGCAAGGTATTAATCAAAACATTATAGAAATGAGGATGAACTTTCAATCCCATTGCTGCAATAAATGGAATTGAAACGCCAAGAAGTTGGCTATGTGTTGGTAGGTCTAGAACTTGTGGACTTAAGAAATGGTCTGATCCTCCATCCACAAAAGAAATACTTTGGGAGACCCATATACTATGAAGTTAAAGGGAGGTCCCAATACTTGTTCTAGGTTAAGTTATCACTTGCACAAGCAGTAGCTAGGAATATGGGTTTATATAGGTTAGCTAGTTATTTGGTTAGCTAAATTTTGGGTGAAAGTAAGGTGGAAAAGACATCACAGTTCTGCCCTTTTACTGTTGTTTTATTGCTAAGAAATGCCCAGGATTGGGATTTACTATTTGCTTCAAAACATGCCCAAATTTCACTCTATTGTTGTTTTACTGTTGCCTTAATGCATAGATCAACCCAGAATGGGGTTTACTGTTGTTTTGAGAATATGCACAGGCTGCTTAGAGTTAGCTGCTACAGGAAACTAGGTTGATTACTACTCCCTTTACTACCAACAATATCATGCTAGAAGTCTATCAAAATCAATTGAATGAGATTGCCTCAACTACTCCATAATTTAAGTTAGTAGTGAAAACTTCCCAGAAAAATTACGCTGAGAAGACAACCCTCATACATCTTTCTTGATGACTGCTAAAGGAGTTTGAAACAAGTCCTTAAAAGTGCATTTATAGCATGATACCCCTGTCCAAAGTTGTCTTGCCACTTTTGAAGATTTTTCCCCTTGCTGTATAATAGGGTCAAAGATTTTGTGTAGGTTCCAGGACTGATTGGTCTTCATAGAAAAGATTGTCCACTGAAGCATTTCATCCCACTTTAGCAAACCATTTGGCTTAAAATTCTATATGTTGATCTCAGCATAGGGTATGTAACAAAGTTAAACCTTTTTCTGATGTCTGCTCAGGATGAATGAAATTCAAATGTGCATGCCCGCTAATCTAATCCACAGGCGCACAATTGATATTTGGAGCCTTTTTTAGTGCACAATCCTGTCAGACATGAAAATACTTCTTACTTTAATGGCCTAAACACAGTCAAAATTTCCAGAATTGCTCGAAGTGCCTAGACTACTGATAATTCATAATAATTTTTCTTTATGCTTATAAAATTCAAGAATCGACCCATTTTCCCTCATGAAAACCCAGGTGAACATCCACGCAAATAGGAGGGTAACATACTTTAACTGTTCTAAAGACGAGTCTCCCCGTCCGCACCTTTGTCCCATCCAAAAAATGAGTGCAACATAGTTATAGAACATATCTTAATGGGAAAGACATAGTTTGCCATTCTAGCCCACCACCCGAACGATGTGATAATGCCCCAATGTTGTTTTGTTTTAGCTCCCAATCCCAAGTATATATTGGAATTTTATTTGCACCTAATTTCGAGTCAATAGAGTTTGTTGGTCATATTTTAAGCATCTATCTACACATACAACTCCTAATAAGGTGAAGGCTAATTCTTTAGCCTGTAGGGTAGGCAACGTTTAAAAGAAAAGTAGAAATAACATGATCTTACTTGGTGCTATAAATTTTTCAGGTCTACTAAGAAAACTTAGGGAATGTCGGTTAATCCTCAATTTTCATATGTTGTAATTTTGCCACATACCTACATTTTGATGTTGAAAAGTGTCAATCAGACTCTGTAATTAAGTCTTTAGTACATAGTAGAGCGGGGAATAAAACTACTATTGTGATGTTATATGTTTGTTGACAGACAACCTTTTGCCAAGGCATACAGACAGAAAGCACTTTTTCCTTGAAGATGAGACAGTGCTCTTGCAACCCTCAAATGTATGCTACCATCAAATGTAACTAGATCTCGTGTATCTAAATCCTTAGTATCAGAATTGTCAACAACTACCTCACACTTACTTATCTTGAGGAACAAAGAGAGTAAGCTCTTGTAATAATGTTTCCTTACAACTAGAATTTGAAGGTCGTATATCAGCAGGAAGTCGAATGATGAAAATATCCATAATTTTATGGACTAGAGCATATCCTAAGGCCTGCCTTAGTTGGTCTTCAGTAACCTCTGGATCAAGACTAGACATAAAAACATAATCATCATATTTGCCATGCCTACAATGCACATGATATCTTCCTACGAGCATGCTTGAGAAAGCTAATGCAATTCGATTGAGATAATAAGGATCACATTGGATGACATCCAATCCCTTACTCTATCGCCAATGCCATTTAAGCATTGCTTTTAGAGCTAGATGGAAATCCAAATCTCTTATGGTTCACTATAGTAGATACATTCAAAGGGCAGACAGACAAAAATCAACCTCCAAATTCTGCATTACTGAGTTGATGCATTGTTGTATGAGCTACTTCTGGAGAGAAAAAAAGTAATTGCGCCCCATTTTACAGTAACTTATCCTTGTCTTGCCACCAAGTACTTATGGAAACCAAGAATTCTGGATCTTAAAGACTGAGCACTAGCAGAGAACTAGTTTGGGTAAGAAAAATCTGTTGCATTGATCTACAACATTTTCCCATACAAAACATAAAATTAATAGTACAAGTCCCTTAAAAATATAAATAAAGCATATCAACTTCTCAGGACATAAACTAGTAAAGTATACCATCTCCCGGGAGTCTCGACTCTCTACACAATTTGAAACTTTGAAATATGGCTATGACAATATTATAAATACCTTGGGGATAAGTTAGCTAAAAAATTGATTCATTTTAATCTCAACCCTTGAATAAAGTCAAAGATCAAACATAGGCCCCAATGGAAAGCTCTAGGAGTGCTCAATCACTAACAACCAGTGTTACCATACTGGTAGTTTAAATTTTGATTTTCCTAGTTCATATCAGATAGGCCTCCAAATGAACAGAGTTAAACTCAAGTTTACCAAGTTTGACTCTGTCAACAAGAGTCAAACTAATAAGTTAAATATGGATCACACAATTGACTCACAAGAGTATAGAGCTTGTCAAACATTCAATCAAACTAAATTTACTTGACCAAATTCTGGTGAGACTAAAAATTTCATCGCTATATTGGATAAAGGATATACTTCTCCATTTGGAAATCAACCTATACATATTGGCTTATAGGGCAGACTACACTAGCGCTTGTAATTTTCTTACAGATCATCTTTGGCCATCAATCTCAACTTATTCATCAATAGTATTTTGGTTGTATTCCTCCCTCTCCTTCTTTAGCTTCTCACAGACCTCAGTGATCTGCTCCACTTCATGGACAGAACCAGTTCCATTTCCTTGACACTTAGCCAATAGATTCTTTTTGGTCTCCTATGTAAAAGCCTGGATTGCATCGGGACTACAAAAATCACTGCGAAAAAGAAAAAATATGATAATCTTTATAGGGTATATGAGACATAATACCAAAAAAAATAGTAATGAAAATAGTTAAGCTCTCACAAATAAATCCAATTGAAATTATTTGATATTCAAAATACTCAGACAGATTATTGGTAGTATCAAACACTCTTGTGCATAAAAGCTTCATAGAGATTAGAAAGTTATCTTTGCAATAATGGCTCACTACAGTTTGTGTTTTCTTCTCGTGAGTACCAGTGTAACCTTGTTTGTGGGATATTGGCAATAATTCCCGATGAGATTTTGCTGCAGAATTCTTTTTTATTAAACAATTGGCGGGCAACAATGGTAAGACCAAAATAGTGTTGAGGATCTCACACACATGGATCATTAGTGGGCAACGGTTGGGATGGATCATAAACGATTGCATACATGAATCCAACTATTGAATCATAAGCACACACATTAATGTTGGCTGTCATGAATCATAAGTAGTGCCTTTGGCTTTGGAAAACATCATGGCTGTCTACTAGATTCCTGATCCAAAGAGAACAAAAGCTCGCCATAAACCAAAGGAGGATTTAAATTTAGATGGTCTGAACAGTCCCAAAACTTTTAAGAGTGTTGGTATAGGCCAGAAGATAGAAATAAGTGTCACTCCTACTAGTGTCACCAGGGAAAGCATTGGTGATTCTAGTGTCATTTCTTTAACTCCCACATCTGGACTTAGAAGCATTGCTTCTGTTAGGGTTGCATCTTTGCGCGAATCTGGATTGCGTGCTTCAAGGATGTTATCTACAACGAAGGGAGTAACTTCTGTCAAATATGCCAAAAGTGATGTTGTTGGAAAACATGATTCCAGTAGCATGGCTCAATCTCTTCTAGTTGCATTGCCTATCCAAAGCAATGCTCATAAACCTGGTGTCACTAATGTTGCATTACAATTTGTGGCAGGGACGAAAAAGTTGAGAATGTGTTTTAGAGATGCCCACCTACCAAGACCTTTTGGGCATGGTTTCAGGATGAATTTATTTTTTCAATTCCCTTCTTTCTTGGAAAGGTTTTCTAAGGGACAATAGGATGATTATAGACAACTGCAAATCTTTATGGCACATGGTTCAACCATCTGATGTTTCCTTCCTATGGAAAAACTAGTGTATTGCTACTTTTCATGAGAAACCATCCCCTCTCATGCTAAGGTAATTGAGGCTCTTAATTATTAAGGATTTGGCTCTGCTTATTAAAGCTCAAGTCAAATTCACTTTTTCCCACAAAATATGCCCACTATTTTGGCTTTTCCAGGATGAGAATTTCCTTGTCATCCTGTTGTTATCTTTTTGCAACTCTCTTTGTTCTATGATGTAACTATTTGTTACATAAATAATATATGATACATTTAAAACTAAATAAAGACCTAGAATCGCATAAATACCAAAATAGCTAAATCCAATAACACTAATTCAATAAAAAGATGGGATTTCAGACAAAACAAACAAAACAAAACTCAAATTATTATGGGAATCACTACAAAGAAAAAACCTAGAATGCAAATCATTGTGCCCCTATATATGTAAATCAATGTCTAAAGGTCCGCAAGAATATGGAAGACGCATTCAACTCCATTGGAAGCTAAATGTTAGCAGCTGGCTCTTAAAAACTTGTCATATCACATTTTCGGGGGACATTTAACAATATTCCAAGCAGATCAAATTTCAACATTTATTTTGATCCCTAAAACATGTTTTTAGAGAACCCTTTCTCCCTTCAGGCCACCCCAAGCTAATGCATAAGAGAACTTTCCACTTACAACTCTTGTTACTTTGTTTTATACAACATAAAAATTTGCATTGCTTGCATATTTCAAATCTGTGATTCATAGCTTATCAGTCTTTCTCTACCCAGGCTTGGAGAATGAGCGCCATAAATAACTACAAAAAATATATCCCTCAAGAATTTTCTTACAAATTCTCTAAGCAGGTATGTGAAAACTTCGTTTTCCTCCAGTAGCTGATGATAAGTGAAATTTACAAAATATTGGTTCCCAATGTCAATTGAGATAACATTGTTAAGAATCTTATCTTATAGCCTTCTTCAAACTTGATTAGTTCATTAATTTTGCTACCACTAAGGCCAACAAAGTATATTCAAGTGCAAACAAAGTCATATTTCTTATAGTTGCTACATATTTCTTCTACCAATATCTATTGGCTACTTCCATTGCATCTGCAAATGGATAGAACTCTCTTAGTGTGGCACAAAGTTTATTTTAGCCCTAACTTAACTCAGATTATACTTTAATATATATAAACTAAATGCTTAATTGGTTATGGGAAGTGATCCTGGGTCAAAATTTTACAAGCTGTAAGCAATAAGAGCTGGTTGCACTACAAGCATGTCATTCCATTTCCTGTTTTGAGTGCCACACTGTCTCCCTATATGGCTGAATTCTTAGAATGACAAATGAAACTGCTACATAACCTATGTGAACAACTTGCATTAGTGATATTGGAGAGGTCAAAGAATATTGTTTCCACCTCCCCCACTTGACAAGAAAGGATCAAATAATGTAACCCACACAATTCCCTAGGCTGACCAACTAACATGAAAGAAGTTGAAATTCTAAAAAGTATAACTCAAACTTACCAAAAGCATCAAGTGAAGCAAGAAGTACTTCTCCTAGCATAAGGCTGAAAAAATTCTTGCTTGGTTTTGAATTCACTACTGACCATGTTATAAACCCTACTAGTTTGACCACTCCAGACAAAATAGCCACAGCTACCTTCTCCGATATCCTTGAAACTCTTTTTTCCCTACACCCAATAACCACATGTTAGTTCAATTTGCACGATCACTATAAAAAAGTTGGAGAAAAATTTAATCTAAAATAAATTAACCTATAGAGGAACAACATTATAAATATATTTATAACTCTATCCACTATTTCCTAGGAAACATACTTAAAAAAATACCTCGTAGATTGAATCTAAAGTATAACCAACAAATCAAATAAGTTAACATGGCCTGAATGCAAGAGCAAAAAGAGGGAATACCTTATGCATAGATTCTTCTAACAAACCAATGAATCTAATCTGACTGAAATGAGAAAAGTGACTGAAAGATGATACCACACTTCATAAGCCAAAATTCTAAAACAAATTTTAAAAATAATCCAAGATGAAACACATGCATCACTCTTAGATTGACAACCCATTAATTGAAAAGGTTAAAGTGGCCTAGAAAAACACCCATAAGATATGCTTGATGTCAGGAATCCATAAGAGTAATCTTATGTGAAATGGAGGCTTCCTTGGATGAGAAAAATAATGAGCACACAGATATACCTTTGCAGTATAAAGCATATAGGAAAATTTGATCACAAAATAGAGGTGAATAAGAAACATGCATGACAAACAGATCCATAACTCATTAAGAAAACAATCTCACATAGCCTTAAAGTCAAATTGAAATGACTAACATACAACACAGATTGCTTCATCAACCTATACTGTACATAACATCTGTTGACCTACAAATTAAACAAGATGGCTAGTATGAATTCAAACACTTATTCAAACAAAACAAGAAAATTCCTCCCCAATGCACCCATGACCACAAAAATCAAACCAAGTTACATACTTGTACTTAACCAAACTCGCTGATGCAGATGACATGGCAGTGTAAAAGAGGGAGTAAGCTAATCGTTAGACGTTTTGCACTTTCTGGGCCATTTTTGCTGAAATCCAATGATAGATCATGGTTGAAATCACAATTTTTCATTGTTAAAATTGCATTTTTTATTGCACAAATGGATTAAGCGCCCTCGAAAACCTGAATACCCCAATTATGCAATTCCAACAATGTATATCTACAATTTTAACAATTCCAGCGAGATTTCAACAAGAAAATTTGCTAGAAAAACTGTGGAAAACATATAAAGTTTAGCTTACTCCATTAAAAAGCACAAATATTTTTTTTTTAATGCATAAAGCGTTACTCATAAATGTAATGAGTACTTACTTGGTTAGTTAACAAGGCTTGGGTACTCAACATACAAGTACTTGCCAACATGAACATTATGCACCAAGAAGTGCAGCATTAAATGCATTATTTCTAATAGTGTACATTTCAATCGTCAATGGCTCAGGACATATTGATCACCAATATTCATAGGCATAGAGAGTGATCATTGGTCAATTGTCCAAAGTAGTCAGCCAAGTATTGAGCCGAATCTTAGGTCCATAACGACCAACTTGCAATTATTGCGCCGAATTCTAGGGCCATACCGACCAACTCGCAACTGCTTGCAAGTCATACGAGGGAATATGGAAACTATGAATCAAACCACCTGAGATTTTGAGGCTTCTCACGATGAAAAATAACTTTTTAAAACCAAAGAGTCAAGACCTTATCAAAAAAATGGACTGCACCTTTTAGGTCTTCTCATTACTTGAGGAGAAATCTCGTTGGGATTATCATTGGGATGAAGCCTTTTCTTTAAGAATGAATCCCCCCATCTCAGCTGCTAGAATGTAACATCCCCATACCACATAATCCCCTTGATTAATTGCCTCGAACCTGTAGCGATGGCACGTGCAACGTTGCTGTTATAATCCTCAACATTGGGTGCCAACGTTGTCCCAAAAGCAACAGATCTTTCTTCAATCTTCTTCTTTTCTCATCGGAACAGAGCTCAGTCGGAGCAGTCTCTTGAGCCAGATTATCGTTCAACACACTTGATCCAGATAGAGACCCACTAGAAGTATGTGAAACCTTCTACTGTGAAAAATAACTATACTTCTCAAGATGATTATCAAGCTCTTGTAGAGTGGCAGCCTGATCTCAGGCTCCAAAAGTCACACCATAGTTGAGTATGTTCTTTACAATATCACATGATGATGCTAAGTTCGAGGTATCCTCGTCACTGGAATCTCCCTCAAATGCTTCATTGGGTACACTAAGAGAGAAAAAATAATGGCAAGCATCAAGCTTGGCAGCTGCTTCATCCTTGACTAATGGCCATTGAATATCATCCCCAAACATGGAAAATACTGCAACAACATTTCCTCCTTGAACCAATCTCACAAGCATGGAATCTCCAATGGCCAATTACATACTGTCCTGTTTATCTATCAAATGAACTAGATCTCCAGGGATTCTGATAAGCCACTAGAGTTTGTGTAAGTATCTTTAAATGCATTTCCAAAAGTCGAATGAACCACGTGATTTGTATTGCTTGTAGATGGTTCTATTGTCACCATCTGCAAGAAATCTCAATATATTGTGAAAATGTGTATATACATGTGAGGTATCTTGATTAATGCAACAAGGAATATCAACGGGCGAGAAGCATTGAAGGGTTGGAAGGTTCCTTCGAGGAAGGGATTGACATATATACAAAAAGGTGTTCTTGATATTCAAGCATAGAAGACCCACTAGTATTCTTGAGACTCAACCATAGAAGAGCGACTTGAGAATATGGTGATAATTTTTACAACCGCCAAGATAAGAACGAATTCTCACGAGCTTCATAGTGAAACAGGTCGTTGGGTAGTTTCTAAAACACCATGGGTAGAAAGGATCTGCTATCTCCGTGAGAATATGAACATTGAGGACGAAGAACACTTCCTCTTAGAATGCCCTGTTTACACCCACATTAGATCTCAATTTCATAATCTTTGTTGTAATCCAGACCTTCCTAGCCTTTTAACTTATCAAAATTATAGTGAGCTCATGAGGCTTCTCTCCAAGCTCTTTGAGCATATAAATACAATTTTAAAACAAACTAAATATTTCGTTTCTTTGGGTCTGATAGACCAAAGTTTGGTTTGAGTGGACGGTAACCACCACCATCATCATCATCACTATCCCAAAAGTAAGGCTTAACTTTATGCCCTTTGTATGTAAATGGGCCTATGTAGGTAATATAACTTCACTACACAAGGGAGAAAAACACATCTTCTAAGGGATTTAAAGAAACACACCCACTTTACCATCAAACTAGGACCCAATTAACATTATGATTATTCAGATTTAACCAAGACCCAATTAACATTATGATTATTCAGATTTTCTTGTTTATTAAAATGATCCATGCATTATATTTAGAAGGGTGTGTTCATGTAACTTTAATTCTGTCTATAAATAACAAGTTGCATGTGTTTTCTCCTCAAAAAAACATAAACCATGCATATTAAAATTTTGATTTATCATTCTATTTAAGAGTTATAACGAACTAAAAAACTTTTAACTTTTTTCTTTTCTTTTCCAAATTATATATTCTGACACCCAAGGGCATCATATACAATATGGTTGTAAAGGTTGGATCCCCAGTGGAAATCCCTAGCCGACTGCCCTACACAACCCCTAAAATAAATTTAATTTCTTTATAAAAGAGTATGAACATATAATTTCTGATATATATCATTTGATAAGATATCAAATAAATCTAATGAAGAGTTTATATAAATTTATAATAGTGATTAAAATAATGAAGAGTTTATATAAATTTATAATAGTAATTAAGATAAACATTATCAAAAAATTTATACCATAATTTATACTTGTATAATTAAAAAATTTATACAAAAATACTTCTTAGGACCAAGTATATTTTATAGATATTAAATACCAACCTCAAGAAATGAATGTTTTTATCTTAATAAATGAACAGTAAATGTCATCAAGACATAGAATGACTACGTAAGCACTCAAAATTTCCACATAGAATCCCTAAGTAAGCATTAAAATCTCCACGTGGAATAACCACGTAAGCATCCAAGCCCATTAGTCATAGGCATAGCTAGCGAGGATTATTAACAAAGACCCAATATCGTAATGTTGGGGCAAACATTAGATTTGACATTGTAATTGTAGCAACAAGAGCATAAATTATAACCGCAACCACTCTTAGATTCGTATGGCGAGATTCAGCGTCGTCGAGGTGCGATGACATAAGTAGATCTGCAGAAAATCCTGATTCTCCAGAGCAATTCAGCCATGGGATGCACATTTTCAGGCTTTAATCTTCTGTACGATGCTGTCAATGGTGGAGGGGACGTCTGGATCAACGAAAGAAGGTTCAAAATATTAAGGCAACTTGGAGAGGGAGGGTTTGCTTACGTTTATCTGGTTAAAGAGCAGTCCGGCCTCAGCCCTGGCAAGAAGCCTAAAGACCCATCTCACATATCAGGTCAGTCTCTGCAAATTTCACGAATCACGAATTAGCCTTCGAATTCTTCTGGATCTGCTAAAATTAAAGTTTAAAGTCTTAAAGAGACACCACTATAAGATTTTGGGTATGTGTACTTAAATTTAAGGATATGGTCTAAATCAAAGGATATAGTGTTATGTCAAGGTACTAAATTCTTGTATGCTAAAGAGCAAGGTCACTTATTCTGTGTAATTTTATAATGAGTGGTTTAAGCTTACTTCCTGTTCGGCGTTGTGCTGAATTTTCTGTTTCACATCAACAGTCTGTGGGAATGGGTTTTTATGGTAGTCTCTGGATGATTCTTTGAGCATTGCTTGTGTAAAAATCGTTGACAATGTAATGACAGCTGGTCCTTTTGTACGTCTTATAAGCCCAAGTGGCAACTTTACACTTATGATCCAGGGCAGTTTTGATCATGGGGTCCACTCATAACAAACAGATCGTTGTGGCTGCTTAAGCTGCCCGGTCTCTCTCTTTTTCTTTTTAATAAAATGCTCTGTAGGGCCGATCAAGTTTTTTTATTAGTAGTCAAGGAAACTATGGTTCCTTTTAACTTTATGGGTGCAGCGCACCCTGCACCTCTCCAAGAGGTGGGATACCCTTGGGCACATTAATGCCATGCCATGCCGGCATGGCTTTTTCATGGAACTAAACATGTCACATCTCAGTTGAATTGAACCCCGGTGGGTGAATATCACCACCCCCACTTGACCACTCATTCAGGCTCTGGTGACAGTTTTTTATTAATAGCTTTTTTTTTTGAAAATATGTCTTCTATCTACAAATTTTTTTACAAACAACAGTGCAAAAAGTGGAAGGGTGTGTACAATAAACATCATAACCTCCTCTTCTAAGCTACTAAAAGCTGAAGTAAAATAAGAATAATCTGTTTGATCCAAAAATTGGGCATCGGGCCTGGTGACAGTTTTTTATTAATAGTTTTCTTTTGAAAATGTCTTCTATCTACAAAAAAAACTACAAACAACAGTGCAAAAAGTGGAAGGGTGTATACAATAAACATCATAACCTCCTCCTCTAAGCTACTTAAAGCTGAAGTAAAATCAGAATAATCTGTTTGATCCAAAGATTGGGCATCTTTGATCAACAAAGTGCTCTTAGCCAGGATCTGATGGTGTATCTCATCCCACCACATAGAGCAAAAGGTAGACAAAGGGCTGACCTTATGATAAAAAACAGAATTACACCTGATTTTACATAGAATGATTAAGGCTGGGATCCACAAGCAATGCCATATCCCAAAGAGTGTAGTAAGAACTAGAGAACAACAGTCTCGAAAATATGTAGAATGCCAGTGAATCCTGCCTCTAAGCAACATTGAATACATCCTGAAGATAATTCCAGCAACGTTTGGCAAATTGAAACTCCCAAAAATATGCTTAGCAGTCTCCTAGCGTGGGAAGATGGGACAGCGTGGTCAACCAAAGCTCTTCCCCCAATCCTCCAACAGCCTAGGCATCCCAATAATCTTTTTAAATAAACTCTGGAATAAGGACTCTCAACTCCATAAGCGAAAGATGGTTGGGGGCAAGGAGTCCATACTCCTAAGCAAAAGAACACCACTTCTTCCAGGAGTGAGAGGCAGATTGCCACAAGTCTCTGTAGAACAAAAGGCCCTTCCTGCTCAGCTTGTGAGCTTGATGGAAAGGCAGCTCTGCAACACAAGTACCCTAGATCCTCTAGCTCCAAATAGGACAACAAGCTAACTCCCAACTTGCCCTGCTTGTCCTCCCAATGCCAATGAACCAGACTTCCAATAGCTTTCCAAGCTAACCATACGCTCCTGAAGATGAGTGAGCCGAACACCTGAAATACAAGGGGAGAAGAGATAATATCACAATGTTGTTTATAATATATATGGTTATACAGGTGCAGTTTTTTGCTAGGATTTCTTGGATTCTTTGTTGAACTTCTGTTATCATCAGTGCAGGGCTAATCAAGCAAATCTAAGGTGTACATTAATGAAAGGCTTATAACACAAAGTGAGAGACTGTTATAAAAAACCTTTTCAGTTTCAACTGTTTGCCATTGAAATCCTTGATGTACATAACATTAGGTTGAGTATCATGGCTAATCTATTTTTGCATATGCTGTATTCCTGGTTCTCATAAGGTATCACTGAATAAGGAATGAAAGAGCTTAGCCTTGACACACGATAGTCCTGGCTTGAAATGAAGTCTTTTCTTATAGTATGTATAATATTTCAGCACTACCGTTTGAATGTGAATAATTTTTAGAGTAAGTTTTACTGTGGTTGCAGAGGATGGAATCTATGCTTTGAAGAAGGTATTGACCCAAACTGATGAGCAATTACAGTCAGTGAAACAGGAGATACATGTCTCATCACTTTTCAATCATCCCAATCTACTTCCTCTTCTTGATCACTCTATTATTGCAGTGAAGGTAGTGTTTTCAGCACTTGTATTTTTTAAAGTTGCTTTGGACAAGTGAACCTGATTTAAGTTGCATATACTTTTTGGTTTTTTAAATTGCATTTAGTGGAATTTTTTGGTTTATGCCTAGAATTTTGAATATTTGATCAGGTTTTCTGCACTATTCCCTGTGAAATGTTGTGTGCAATGATGCCTTGACTTGTTAGCAGTATCAAAGATCATGCTGGGAATAAAGTTATTGGCATGCAAAGGTGTTAACATGCTCTTAATTGGATGCTTTTAATCTTGCTCACTATTATTCTGTAAGGCATGGAAAATGTTTTGGGGTAAATCTTTACAAGGCCATCTCTAAGTAGAACTGGTTGATCCACCATCTTTGTAGCAGTAGCAGAACCCAATCTAGTAGAGGCAGTTAATCTTTCAGATTTATCTATTATTGATACCACAACAAAGGAAGCAGCAAAGCGCATTGTTGAACGATTATTTAATCGGAGCACCACCTCGGCTATAGAACTCTAGAACAAATCTGTGAGATTTTTCTCTTTTATTACGACATGTATATCAAAGTGGTTTAGATAATTGTGTTGGTGTTTTAATATGAGGATTCTACATATAATAATTACACCTAGCAAGAGGGCTGACATGATATTTTCACCAAATCTTAGATGTAATGAAAATTTCTTCCCTATGTTTTTTGTGTCACAAAATGATTATCAAGGTCCACTTTTTTTTGATCACTATTTTAGGTTATTTTTTCTCCACACTTCAAAAACAGAGAGAGAGTTTTATTAAAATGTCCATGATGCTAACTGGCCTATTGGACAGAGATGCTTACATCCATTTCAACATTTTCATCAAAATAAAAGGGGAGAAAATAGCAATTTAAATGTTAGATACAGACAATGGTACAAAGAAGTCCGGACTAATCATCTGTACTCAGCCTTCCCCTGTACGTGTTCCAAGTCTCCTATCAAACTGTAGCTTATGTCACATGGTTTGTGTGCATTTTTGAATTCAGCAATAATAAAATTCCGATCTTTGGATGAAATTCAAATGAAATTTGCAATCAAGTTTGCCCATTTATATGTTTCATTTTTTCAAATTATTAAAAAGGTATCGACTTTAAGATAAAATCCCATGCCCCATTATATAATATATCATAGTTGAAAAAATCGGCATTGGAAAAAAATTGGCAAGGGTCCCGAATACAACTTCTCAAAAACATCGGCAAAAAAATCAGCAAAAATGACAAAAATTGGCAAACCACGACAAACACTTAAAAATACAAGATATATATATTTTTTTTCTTCAGAATTTTAAACATATAAAGCAACAACAACATCAGATAAACACATTGGCACATAGATATGGAGAAAGTACTAATATATTTTTTTTTCCTGGAAAAAAAAGCGTAATTTTATTTCAGCCGAGGCGAATCAAAATTACATTTTGTAGATGCAAATGCATTACGAGCAATCAGCTCTAGTGCCATAGCACGCGGTCAAAAAAACAGACCAAAGGTTTGTGGAAAAAATGAAAAAACTATATTACATCATAGGACATAGTAATCAAGGATGAAAATATGTCTCTATTTTCCCTTTTTTCCCCATCTTCTTTCTTTTCACTTCAGTCCAACCATCCTGCGAAGTGACAGCTATGATCAATTGTTTACGAGAAAGTACTAATATATATGATGTAGTAGATGCCAAATAAAAATGATCATCAAAGTTTCAAAGATTGGAAATTTGGAAGTTTCAACATCAGTTGGAACATTGGTCATCCCTCCAACCTTGAAGTTGATCCTCCAAGGACGATAGTCAACGCCTTACAGTTTTTGATGAAACTTCCTAATTAAAGTGTTAAAATAAGGTAGAAAAAGCTTCCCATGCTTAATAAGTGATTTTGTTTGATTGAAGGGTACATTTTTATTAAGGTCATGACAGAGGAGTTCAATCAACTTCAACAATCAGGTATCAACACCATCGACATCAAGGTAGATAGAGAGTTTGATGTGCTTGATAAAATTCCAATCCCTTAATCTCATACATGATATAATCCACTAGAAACATTGCAATCCTGAAATCCTGAAAACTATAAAGTTTGTTGAACTCTGAATGGGATCTAAAATTCTACTTTTTGCATATGAAGTCTGATGAGGTTGGAACCACTCTCAAACATTCTGAAATAATTAATGATGTTAAAAATTTAAGTAAAAATTTAAGAATTTAACATTACCTTTTAATATTTATTGACTTCAATGGCATTTGTACAAAATTGGTCCATTTTTGTGTAGAAAATCAGTGTTTTTAAAATATGAAAATGAACAAAAAAATTTCAAAATTTTCCTTGAAGCCCGTGGCCCAAACTCCTTGGCGATTTTATGGGTCGTCACGTGTGTTCTTTCCTAAAACATTGCGAGGTTTGATTTTTTGGGACATTGCTAATTTTTTGTTGATTTTTTCAACTATGGAATATATGATAAAATTTAACGCTATCATTATACATATATGATGAAATCCCATGCCCTCATTAGACATTATGAACCCCATGCCCCACTTGTGCGAACGATGTGCCCCACTCGCACGAACAACTTGGAATGCTTGCCCCACTCGCATGAACGACTTGCTCCATGATGATCCTTCCTTTGCATGCCTTGGCCATTAATCCTACTCTTATGGCTTCCGCTCCTTCCTCTTGTTGTCGTAATGCCCCTGATTGGGAAAGGATTTGGCTCATTATTTAGCTCAGTAAAAGGAATGGCATAAGAAGGCCTTGCGTTTGTTGCCTCCTGCGTCGACTCCCTCCTCGGTTCATTCTAGCCCATCTGCCTACTCTTTACTTTCTTTCATCTCATAGTTTCCTTACCTGCTCTCTCCTTGCACTCAACATGGTTTGCTCCAAGCACACGGAGCGCAAAACCTTGACGGGACCTTATCGTATGCATATGCCCCATGCCTTGTGCGATTTGGAGAATGCCCATGCAAGCTATACTGGTTTGGTTCGTTTAGAAGCTCAAAACACCATTCAAGGGGCGGAATCTTGAATTTAGGTACGCTCTCATAGGTTGGAATCAGAGCATCTCAATTCAGAATTAGGGAATTTGATTGATGATGTGGGCTCCACCTGCACTAGGGAAACCAAATATACTAGAACTCTTGGCCTTTTCTAGTGCACCAAGACTCTTCTGAGTCAAGCAATCTTCGATTATGGTGATGGTTGTTTTTAGGACAATCCTCAAGGAGTAAGCTTGGATGCCTGCATGGAATGGTTAGAGGGTTGGTTTCGACATTTTACTCAAGTTTAGATGGATTTGGATGCTTGCGTAAATGCCAAGATCAATGCCTTGGCCCTTGAACTGATTGGTAAATCCTTCAGCCAGGTGCCGTAGAAGAGTGAAGTTGCCTGATTGATTTTTTGTCGTCAACTGCCTCCTCATTAGACCGGTGAGCACTCGAGTGCCAAGAAGGAACCTCCTTAAGGTGCTGTTTATTTCTATTCGTCCCCCATCTTTATTTCAAATTATGACTCGCCATGACTGGAGCTCTTTGTTCTCATATATTTTTTTTGTTTTGAGAAATTTTCTTTCAGTCGTATTTTGGATTTTGTGTTCCTGACCCTTGGCCAGTGGGGAACCTCTATGATGTTTGACTTAGACTTTTATCTAGTCTTGCTTGTTTATGGCCTTATGGATTGCTAGTTTTTTGGTTTGAAGGAGCCCATAATTTCTAATATTTGTAACTTAGAAATTGTTTTACAAAATTACGATTTTACAAAAAATTAATTAAGAGAACAATTTTTATTCTTCATGTCCCTATGGTCTCTTTTTTACGTATGTAATTAACATAACTTAGATGATTAATTATAATAATTATAATGACCTAAGGTTATGTTCCTTAGCATGGATGTCTCATGGGCACTATAGAAGGAGTCTTATTTACTATCTTTTAATCACAATTGTATTAGTCATTCTTATTAAATATTATTTCTATGTATTGACATTTATTTATGGAATATTTCCCCTTTTTATGCGATGGCTTAGTTACTTAGTTGTTTGGATCATTGCAAGTGGTATTAGAGTAGTTTCAAAATGTTGGCCAAGGGCTAGAATGTCTTTCAGAAGGCGACAAAAACAAAACTTTACGCTGAGAAGCCATCCACATCCCACTCCACACACTTGCGTTCCATTTCGTTACCATTTCCTAGATTGAAGTAACAAGATAAAAAAGAAGTAAAAAAAAGTCAACCACCTTCACTTCTTAATTTCTACTTGGTTCACTTCTAGACACTACAAAAAGACAAAAGGGAAATGGAAAGAGTACATGTGAGCAAATAAGTTAGATTGCAATCATTACTTGTAAAATTGGGGCTGGATAAATGGAAAAAATATTAGGGTCTCCAGATACCAAGTACAATTTATTTACTTCAATTTGTTTGTTTAATTCATTGAAGATTCTACTGTGCATCTTGTGAAAAATTGGTGTCTATCCAAAGTCCAAACAATCGACAAGTTGCAATGTCAAACCAAATAGAAATAATCACAATGGTATAAGGTTGATTGGTCATTTCTTAGCACGACATCATTGAGGGTTGTGGCATAACTAATATGCATTGATTATGAACATTAGGTAAGCTTCATTGGAAACAAACTCAAACTACTGACCTCCATTTCTTTTGCCATACATTAAATACAATTAACTATCATAAATGGGGACGAGGACGAATCGATGTAATTATCAAAGATAGATGAATCCACCTCCATTGTTGTAAAATAAGTGATTTTGTAACGAAAAATGCATGTTGCGATCGTAAGAGAATACAAGTAATTATTTTAATTTTCCTATCCTCTTATGAGCATGATCTTATTGCCTTAATTTGTATAAGTTGTTATAGAATTTGTTTTCCTATATGATAAGACAAAATAATTATAGTAATGTTCAATGAATGGCTATAAATGTATCTCAATGAGATTGAAGAAACAAAAGTACAATCAACAATAACTACTTGTAGGAGCACCTAAGGCTATTTTGTAAGTGCAAGGTAAGCTAAACTAATAGATAAATGAGAAATACATGAAAAGCATAAGCAAGTGATGTTAGAATAAAGAAAGAAAAAAAGTAGGAGTTGTTAGATTTGAGAAATATGCAATAACATACAACAAGAATCCAACCGGTCTAATCTTCTACGCAAAGCATCAAGAAACAATAAATCAAAGAAACAAGGAACAAGAGAGTTAAGAGAGAGACAAGTATTGATGGGGTAAAACCTAGAGGCGGGGAGACATTCACAGAAGTAAGATCTTCTTATTCTTCAGTAAAACTCCTCTAGATTACAACTCTTCACATTTGCATGATCTAGCCTAAGGACCCATAGGGTTTAGGCTAAATATCAATACCATAAGTCACCCTTCATTCCTTACATGATTCAAGACTAATGACACTAATTTATAGTAACCAGGAGAAACCTGGATCATTGATCATAAGTCACAATCAAGGGTGGAGATCAACCAATCCATGATAAGCTCATCAAAAGATATTGGAGAACTGGTGGATAAGAATGACCTATTAATGTAGGTCAATGTTACTCGACAAACATGTCACCACCAAAAAACTCCTAAAACTATTTCCATGTTTACATGTGCAATGCAAAAGTGTAGTGAGACCAAGTACAAGTGCCCCACAAATGATGTTATAAAGACCATTATTATGACACTAAGTACAAGATTACATCAAGCCACTAGACAACATTAAACACATTATAACATTCCCCCTTAATGTTGTGTAGAGGAATGACCACCTGAGCTAAGGAGGGGGTTGTGTTACATAAGAATAATAGACCAATAATGTGAGAAATTTGAGATCTCACAAGTGTTGAAATTTTAGGGTTAGAGGAGTTACACAAGTAGTAAACTTTAATGCATGAACATATAAACTCAGCTTTAGAATAATACTGCTTAATAAAATTTAAACTGTAATAAAACAAAAAACATAATTGTCATCTCTTTCAACTTAACGTTCCATTAGTCACTATGTTAATGTTGGTACTTGAGAATCATCAAATGCCTGTTGAAAAGTTAACTTTGGAGGTCCTCCCATGTTTTTGGTGTGGGTGTGATGAGAGGATCAAAAACTTTTGTCCTTTATGTATTATGTAACAAAGTGACATTTATATAAATAAAGTGAATGTGTTTTTTATCCTTTAGAAAAGTGGGTCACACTTAAATGATGTATTTAATAATTAAAGTTTTTTATTTTAAAAAGTAAGTTATGATATAGACCCTTGATTTTGTAAATGAATATCAACCCTAGATTAGGTAGTTGATGAAGTTGGTTACAAAAGACAAGTATAAAACAAAGAGAGAGGACAAATGAAGATCACTCACCATTCAAGAGAGGAAGAGAGGAAAATTGAAGACCAAGAAGAGGTCCCTAGCAAAGAAAGGGCACATTTCCCAAGAGAAGGAGCAACACGCTTCCCAATACAACCATTAAGAGATCCATACAACATCTTGTCAGAACCGTACAACAGCACGTGTGGGCACAATTTCCAAGGCAACTGCTGGTGCATTTATTGCAGACTAATAGAACCATACAATAGAGTCTTTTCTGGCACGTGTGGGCATAGATTTCAAGGAGGAAAAGTGTGTAGGCCGTACAGTCTGTACAACACATGTGGGTAGCTGTACAGTAGGCCGTACAGTACTTTCATGGCACAAAGTTCAAAGTAGTGTTGCTGTTTTGTTTTGTGAAATTCTGTCAGTAAGGGTTTTAAATGAAACAAAAAATTATTCTAAGAAGTTTCTGAGTTTTTACTCTGCTTAAAGAAAATTTTTCTTCTAGGGTTTTCCCCAAGCAGTGGGGTTTTGGTTGGTCATTGACCAAAACTCATCGTGTTCATGTGCTTAAAGATTGTTTCAGTATTTGACAGAATTTTTTGAAGTACATTTCAGAAGTTTGGTTTTACTTTCCAATAATTTAACTTAAAACTTAAGTTGCATGAAACGTGGAAAAGTTTCCGAGTTTCCGAAATGGGGACGCCTAGAAATGTGACCTCCCAAAAATGGGTACACCGAGGGAAATGTCGTATATATATATATTATTTTAAAATGCCTCATTGTTTTGTAAAAAAATAAGAATGAGACAAATAAACAATAATTGAGAAGAAAAGCACATCTTCATTAACTGAGCCTTTACATCCAAAATTGGCCTTTACAGATGAGGCTTTACATCCAAAATTAACCTTTGTAAGTTTATCCTTGAGGCTATTTGTGCTGCGCAAACTTAGCGTTTATAAGAAAAAGATGCTGTAGAAACAAAAAAACAAAATGTTGATCAATATTTTAATCAAAACGTTGATCGAAGGACGCTGTGATCAAAATGTTGGTCAATATTTTAATAATAGAGTTTGGACTTTGCTTATAACTTGTCAACGACTGCCCTTGCTGTACGACTACAAGAAAAAGACAAACAAACAATAAAATTTTGATGGAATCTGACTGCTCAGTCACTGTCAAAAGACGCTCTTCTCAAAACATTGTGAAGAATAAAGATTTTAGAATAGGGTTTTAAACTTTTAGATGTTTCTAGGTGTTAATTAGGCAAACCAAAAATTAATTTTAAGAAAAACGACTTTTTTTGGACCCTACGATCGAACAAAATGGAAACGTCCCATACAAAAGTACCCGAAACTCCACTAGCCGTACCGTATGACGTTTCCAAATTGTGAAACGTCGTACGGTACGTCTGTCGGTGTTTCAACGACGTTTCGTACCAGTACCCGTGTTTCAGGTAGCTTTCGGTACCGGTACGCCCTTCCCGACGGAGTTTCCTGCAACTTAGGTTAGACCCTAGTTTCTGTAAATGTTTGACATATTGTGTAAATGAGTAAATTCATTTTCTTAAGTCAAATTTTCCTCATGGTATCAGAGTTGATGGTATCAGATCTCAGTTTCAAAGAGTCATATTGAAAAAGAAATTTAGCAGGTGTTCTTTGAAGTTTCAGAATAGTGTTAGATTTGTCTTCAGTTAATTTTTTGGTTTCAAGTTATTTTCCATGATGAACATTATGTATGAGGATTAGTTGGATGGAGTATCCAACTACATTCCATGGAAAGTAAAAATTACTGCTGTATTGAAAGAACTTAGGGTTTGGAGTTTTATTAACAGTGTCATGACCAAGCCAACAAATAAAGATGAGCTTGTGGAGTTTGGAGCTCTTGAAGACAGAGGCCAGAGAAGTATCTTGGATGGGGTTAAAGACCATCTCATACCACACTTAGTAGAAAAGAAAACTGCTAAAGAAATGTGGGACACGTTGACCAAGTTGTTCGATGCAAAGAACGAAAACCGAAAGATGGCCCTAAAAGACAATCTACACTGCATTAAATTGAAAAATGATGAGGGTGTAGCCTTCTACTTGACTCGTGTCACACAAGTTAAGGACGAGTTGGCAGCAGTAGCAGAAACCATTCATGATTCAAAATTGGTGAGGATAGCCTTGAAGGGCTTCACCAAGAAGTGGGAAGTTTTTGTGAAATGCATTGTGGGCAGAGAAACACTTCCAAGTTGGTCCAGATTGTGGGATGATTTTACCCAAGAGGAAATCCGAGATGGGTCACAGGTTGGCCAAACTATTGAGGATGCTGAGCAGAATGTGGCACTTGCAGCCAAATCCAAGAATAAGAAGAAACAAGATCTAAGTAAGATCAAATGTTATCATTGTGGCTAGTTAGGACACTATGCCACGAAATCTCCTGAGAAAAAGATTGTGAAAACTGAAAGAGATGTGGCAACCTCTGCAGTAGTAGAAGAATATGCCAAGAAGTTTAAGCAAGAGTTTTCTCTTGTCTCAATTGATTCCAGTGTAGGGAGTTCTACCTTTGAGAATGTCTGGGTTGTTGACAGTGGTGCAACCAGACACATGATTGGATTCTGTGATTCATTTCAGATGATCACATGGTTGGGGCTAGGACATTTCATCTAGAGAGATGTTGATAGTCCCCAGATTTCTATACAAGGGGTTGGAACAATTAGGTTTCAGCTAGACCTAGGAGAGTTCTTGGATATTCATGGAGTATCGTTTGTACTTGGGATGAGAGTGAGTAAACTCTCAGTGTCATCCTTCCAGGATGGTGGCTATGGGATGATGATTAGGTCTGGCCATATCTTCTTGTATCAGAGAGATGAGTTAGTTGGTACCACCATCTTATTGGGTGATCGCAAGGACATACTATATGTCCTGAGAGGGCATGTTGTACGAATAGGAGCAGGAGTAGGAGGATGCCTATCGGAGTCAGAGGATGAGGATGATGTTGCATTTGATAGATATAGACCTGAAGAGGAGAGTGACTCTCTCCAGAGCACTGGCAGGAGGCTCAGCCATTCAAGTGATGGTGCAGTTGAGCAGGTCGATGAGACTCAGGTCGAGTCTCAGGTTTCAAAGTGTCAGTTCGAGGTAGAGCATCTATTTCCGAGGTTGATTCTAGAGCAAGAGGGAGTTGCTGAAGGGTCAAAGATGGAGATAGTGATGCAGACCTTCCTCGTTAGGAGGGAGTGTTGAAAAGTTAACTCTTGAGGTCCTCCCATATTTTTGGTGTGGGTGTGATGAGAGGATTAGAAACTTTTGTCCTTTATGTATTTATGTAACAAAGTGATGTTTATATAAATAAAGTGAATGTGTTTTTATACTTTAGAAAAGTGGGTCACACTTAAATGATGTATTTAATAATTAAAGTTTTTAATTTTTCAAAAGTGAGTTATGATGTAGACCCTTGATTTTGTAAATGAATATCAACCCTAGATTAGGTAATTGATGAAGTTGGTTACAAAAGACAAGTATAAAACAAAGAGAGAGGACAAATGAAGATCATTCACCATCAAGAGAGGAAGAGAGGAAAATTGAAGACCAAAAAGAGGTCCCTAGCAAAGAAAGGGCACATTTCCCAAGAGAAGGAGCAACACGCTTACCAAGACAACCATTAAGAGATCCATACATCATTCTGTCAGAATCGTACAGCAGCACGTGTCGGCACAGTTTCCAAGGCAGCTGCTCGTGCATTTATTGCAGACTTACAAAACCATATAGCAGAGTCTTTTCTGATAGGCGTGGGCACATATTTCGAGGAGGAAAAGTGTGCAGGCTGTACAGTCCATACAACACGTTTGGGCAGCCGTATAACAGGTCGTACAATACTTTTCTATCACAGATTTTGAGGTAGTGTTTATTGCTGTTTTGTTTTATGAAATTTTGTCAGTAAGGGTTTAAAAGGAAACATAAATTTATTGTAAGAAGTTTCTGAGTTTTTACTCTTCTTAAAGAAAAATTTTCTTCTAGGGTTTTCCCCAAGCAGTGGGGTTTTGCCCGGTCATTGACCAAAAATCATTGTGTTCATGTGCTTAAAGATTGTTTCAGTATTTGGCAGAATTTTTTGAAGTACATTTCAGTAGTGTGGTTTTACTTTCCAATAATTTAAGTTAAAACCCTAGTTTCTGTAAATGTTTAACAGAATGTGTAAATGAGTAAATTCATTTTCTTAAGTCAAATTTTCTTCAATGCCATGTACAGTAACAACTTGATAAAATATGGTACAGTAGATATCTGCAGTAAGAAATCATAACCAATATTTGAATCAGCCTTATACTCAGATACTTTAGGTTGATCTTGTCACCGAAGGGACAAGTCAACTAGGCAAACAATTTACGTACCTTGAGAGAGAGCCTAAGAGGTTTAAAGTAGAAGCATACTGACCTAGACCTCTTAGTTAACAAGCACAGTCATACCCAGTATAGTCATGTAGTCATGTTGACAAAGGACACACAGTCATACTAAGTGAGGATGCAATCACATAGTGCAGAGACACACAGTCATGCTGAGAAACCCACAGTCCACACTAAGCAACCTCACGGTCATGCTGAGGAAGAAACCCACAGGTCACACAAGCAACCTCACGGTCACGTTGAGGCAGAAACCCATAGTTCACACAAGCAACCTCACGGCCATGCTGAGGCAGAAACCTGCAGGTCACACAAGCCAACTTCATGTTCACACTGGGAAAACCACAGACCACAATAAAGACAAACCATACAGTTACGTAGCAGGGAGGATGACCACGCTAGGGTAGAGACCATCAGTCAGGAGTCATGCTGCAGGAGATTACAACTATCATGTAGACAAGGTAAAGTAGTAACGCAGAGGTGAGTCACGAAAAGACTTCACGTAGAGATGCAATCACACGGAGGTGATTAACGGTAAGATGAGTCTCGTGGGGTAAGAACCAGCAAAGCAGAGTACGCGGAGTAGGGACATACGAATTAGTCACGTAGAGCGAATAGGGCCACAATCATGTTGCACACGGAGCGGAGAAATCACGAGATAGGTGAGTCTCGTGGGGTAGAGAAAGAACAAGTAGAGTAGGGATGCGTGGATCAGTCATGCGAAGCAAATAGGGCCACAGTCACACGAATGGAGCAGTTACTTACGGAGGCGCTGCGGGTGTGGGCAAAAGGAAGATGACGCAACATTCAAGATCATGCTAGTGCATGCAGCAGGCAAGAATAACCTAATCACGTAAGAACAGTCACGTGGATCAACAATAGTCCCAGTCACACAAGAGTGGAGAAAGTCACGTACAAAACTCAGCAGAGATAAGAAGCCACGAAGCCTTTATATATTTTGATGATGGATAACCTCTCCTTTTATAAGGTGGGGAAAGACTTAGGATAAGATAAAGTGGTCCAAGGTAAAGTAGAATAGAAACTCCAAAGGTAAACATAAGATAAAATAAATGGACCAAAGGTCTTTATTAATAAAACCATAAAGTAAATATTTATCATAAAGTCATAAATGGTCTAATCAAAAGATAAAGGAACATAGATTATTGTATCAAAGACTCATAAGGTAAGAGTCAACATAACAAAGGTATACACACAATAAAAGTGCTAGGACCAAGTAGGATAAGGGACCATGAGTCAACAAAGGGGGCCACAATAAAATAACCCACAAACCCACAAGATCAAGGTGAATCATGGACAAACAACTTCTTTATAGGACCAACAAGACTAGTAAACTTTTCTCTCTCTCAAGGTACATTGTTTTATATATTTTTGTCATCACTGTATAAGGGGAAGATCCAAATCGGATGGTACTATCCTTTGGTCCTCAATACTGCTCCTAAGGGTTAGGTGCTAGTGACATCATCAAGTGGTGGCCAATCCCTTGAGAAGCAACCTAGCAGTAACGATTAGGAGAAAGGACATTACACATCTTCCATTCTTAAAGAATGGCTCTCAGCTCTAGGCTGAGTTTTAGTCCTAGATTGAATCAAATTCCTGGTAACTGGCCAGGTGCCTCCATTTTCCTAGAGAATGGCTCTTAGTACTAAATTGAGCTTCAGTCCAAGACTGAATCATGTTGATAAACTCCTGGACTTCGATCGGGTCGTCCATTTTCCCAGAGAATGGTCCTTAGAACTAAGCCGAGCTTCTGTCCCAGACTGAAAGTTGATCAACTACCTGCAGGACCTACTTGGACATTGTGTCCCTGGTCCCAGAACAGGATATGTCTTTGCCTCTACCTGCAGGTTCTACTTGGACATCGTGTCCTTGGTCCTAGACTAGAATACCCTAGAGGCATATAGGGGCCCTAGCCACATGCTAAAAGCTTTTCCATGGCATCAACTTGCTTGGTCCCAAACCAAAAAATCCAGGAGACTACTGGGGGCCCTAGGGTACCTTCTAGGGTCTTACTCTACCCTAGTCTGCCCTAGTTAACTGACTAGGGTACCATCCTCTCCGAGAATGGGTCTCGCAGCTGCACTAACTTTAACAACAAGTTTAATGATGATGCCTCATTGTGTGTACAAATGCCTCATAATGATATGCTCACATCTATCATAATGATAAGTTATACAATTGAAAACGCGGCTAGTAGACAATCATTACATCACAGAAGATAGCATTACATTATATTCCCCCTTGTTGACTACTTTGAAAATCCTGGATAGAATCACAAAGAGAACTTCAAACTTTGTTGTTGTCACGGATAAGCTGTAGAGTGAAACGATGTAGGAAACCATCATTAAGTTGCAACTAGATCGTCAATAAGGTGCAAGAAAAAGACACCTGCTACCGTCAAGAATCAATTCAGAAGGACCAATAATAACAATATCAATACGTTCATGATGAAGTGCTAAACAACTCAAGATGAACTAATAAGTTGCAGAACCAATATATCTCCGAACTCTTGACAAATACTACTCTGAAATAGGTGAAGCAGATAGATGGCTAATTGTAAGAAATAACCTCCAAGAGCAAGGGCATGAATCATCATGACAAGTCCACAAAATGTCAAAGAAAAAATATCCCTAACAAGATGTGTTACATAGCAGAACATGAAGTTGAATGTGATCCAACAAATTGAAAGGGAAATCAATTGGAATGCTTCAGTCAAGAACTTGAACATGATCTCACAATGTTCATCAAGTACAACAAGTGCTCATATATGCACCACATGCAACGTAAAACGGTCTCCCCATCATAAATACTTGGTTCCAAACAAAGCACTAATTCTATCTTCAAGAAATTGTCTCAAATATGCTATTGTCAAGTCAAACAAAGGAGATGTACAAGTACCATATTTAATAATCATATGACCAAATCAATATGAAATGTTATCGCAATTGCATAGAGTGAAAGCATTTATAAAAATTCACTCATAACAATGTCCAAATCAACAAGTTATGACCTTGTTAAGTGACAATACTGAAGTGCGGCCCTTGCTTTTTGGAATCAAATGCAGATCACCATCAATAAACAAAATAATTCATTGAAATCACCTACAACATTGTCAAGAAAACTAAAAAGGTACATAGTCTGGAAAAAACCACACTCAAAACAAACGTCTTATGTAAAAGTTATGAGCGATAGAAAATGAGCTTAGAAAACTAAATTGCAAACCCCATAGGTTGAGCTAGAAGTGCCACTTGGAAACTCTTGATTGGATATTTTCTTCAATGACTGAGCATAAATTGAATCCCACAGCTGTGTTGGTAGATTGGTGTGTCTGGCGATGATGTGGTTTCCAAGGTGCATGGATCTTCGGTGGTGACGTGACATTCCAACTTCCCATGATAAGACATGTTTATTTGACATATGCACAATGCATATGTAAACGTTTGTGGGGCAAAAGCATGTGACTCTGCTTCTCCTTCGTCGCACACAAGAATGCATTCTAACTCTACCACATAAAACATATACGTAAACATTGAAATGCTCGTAAACTTACCATTGGATGAAGACTAGGCCGTCGTTTTTGGTGAACCACTTACTAGTTGATGACAGTAGTGACAGATCCAAGATGATAACAACCAAGAGACATATCAAAACAGGATACACAGTGGATGTAGATCAAAGTCCGCTAGGGGTGTCGAGTAAGGTTGGCATAGTGCACCAATGACAAGATTCATGCACTCTCTTGACTCTCAAAAGCTCCTGCAGCTCAAACTCCAATTTTTCCAATCATGACCAATAGATCTCATGGTAGAGGTCAATTGCACATACAAAGGCCAGAATGACCATGATCTGCACCAAGAGTTAAGCTATGGATACACTATCTTCGGCGTGGATTTGTTCTGCCATGGGCAACCCAACAAGCTCTATTGCTACATGGTTGACATGGAGAATATTTCTAGCAGATTGTGAGACACGTGCTCCATAGCTTGTTGCTTATTTTTCCCAGATCTTGGATTTGTTGATTTTGTACATCTTTCATCCATCTTTCTTCTCCTGGAGGGGCCTCTCACTTTAATGCCTGGAGAGTGCTTCCACATGCTTTAGATTAGATCCTCGCTCTTGCTTGTTGCTTCATGTATTCTATTTCTTATAGGAGCCACTTTAGTGCTCCCTCTTTGTATTGACATCATTATTACCCAACAATCCCATTGACCTACTTTAGTGGTCATTTGTTGGACATTAATAAAGTTATCTTGTCTTATCTTCTTCTTCAAATCCATGAGAGATACTGATCCCTACCAGGGCCTCCCCATGTTTCCTTAGCCACGACCTCGACTCAATCAATGATGATGATGATGGACTTGTTGGAAGCATTTTTTGTTTTGAGTCATCACTAAAACCCTTTTCATGACATGAAGATCGCCTGTTGTCTAACTCAAATTGTTGTGGTGTACTCAACTAGCAAGAATTTGACCGCCCGAGTTTTGCTTATCCAAAAACCAGATCTCTAGAGACTCTATGAATACCCTAAAAATGGATTTAGGCAAGCAAGGTGTAGAGATTTAGGTGGTTGTAGCTTACAAAACAAAATTCGAGGAATCTATCCACCATCTTCTAAAAAAAATGAGAAATTGCCTCTCCAATAGAAAAATTAGCCTTTAATAAAGAAATCGCTGCACAAAAGGAGAAATTGACCCCTCAAATCTATAGATCTGAGCAAAACTTGGTTGATCCAAAGAGAAATGCGATTGTACAATCCGTACATGTGCAATTTGGTAAAATAAGGGGCGCTCATACAACTTAACCAATCCATATGACCGTGGAGAGGAGAGAGAGGATGCAGGATTGTTAGACGATGAAAAAATGAACCTACAGAAAAATTTCCATCAAAAAGACCTTCTAGTTCAAAATTGACCAGCTTTTGAAAAAAATTTAGGTTCGGTAATAAACATATGCTTGGTAATTGCCAAACCTAAAAAATTCCCCAAAAACTTTAGATTATAGAAAAATTAAATGTCCTAGGCTAGGCTAGACAAATTAATTCAGATCTGCGCAAGCGAAAGTCAAACTTAACAAACAAATATTGAGTCTTTATCGATTCCTTTGTTTATGAGACAATGGTGAGGTTAGATTTGCTGAAAAATACTCAGAAAAGGTGAGATCTACTTAGATTCGGTGAAAAATTAGGTGGTGGTCCAGATAAAAATGTAGAGTAGTTAGAGTAGCTAACTAATGCCGAGGCTCTTTCTTTTCACCAAACTTGTTGGTAAATGCAGTTTTGAAGGTTGCAAGAGTTGCCAAGGAGTTGTCTGGCAAGTTGTTGAACCAGTCACCAACATCTCCATCCAAAGAAACAACAAAGAGTTTCATATACACATCTTCGTGTTTATGAGTGGGATCACTGATATAAGCGCTAATACATCTGGAGAAGTTCTTAAGATGAAGACTTGCATTAATGGCATCAGTGCCGGTGAACCTGGAAGTTTGTCTACATCTTTATTTGGTAGATCGTGAGATTGACCTGCTATCTGAGTGATGTTAAGGGGACTGAAATATTCACCCATTATATCAGACAAACAATTTTTATTCTCAACAAACAGACTATAGATGTCTGAAATAGACTTAGATCCAAGATTCTCAAGGATTCTACGAGAAGCTAACCTATTTAGTATCCTCCTATAAACCTGTTCAGGTTCAGGGATGAAATTAAGTAGGCCTACATAGTTTCTTCTTGTTGAATACCTTGGTGTGTTTAATGACAGTGGAGTCGCCAAATGGACTTAAGTCTAAAATCAGAGGTTTGTTCAAACTAAAAATCTATCAAAGACAAGGTAAAAACTAAGGAAAAAGTTGTCCAGGAACAAAAGATTTGTCCTCGGCAACGGCATAAAAAATGTTGCCCGCCGATGTGCACACTGTTAGTCGAAAATATTTCGAATCGCTGTCTCCCGGCAGAAGGGAGAGGCGTGGCCCTGGGGGCAAACAAAGAGTCAGGTGCTGTCACCTGATCCCGACTCCTTCGTTTAGGCAAACTCCCAACGAAGCCAAGGGGGGTAGTCCCTATGGAAAGTTACTAAGGTTATTAGGATTACCCAATTAGTTAATGGTTTGTTTATTAAGTTTTTGGGAGTTTAAAAGTGGGGTTTCAAGATATAACTGCAACAATAGTTTAAAAGAGTCCTTATAACAACATGAATAAAAAATCACTGTTAAATATATAAAAGATGCACGATACTTGATATTGATAATAAGCAAATGAGAGTGCAAGGACCAGTGCCTTAGGGAGTTAGCATAGTGAGAAAATGATATTTGCTGAAAAAAGGGAAATGTTGTGTAAGTGTATCCTGGTGAATTTTAAATTATTAGATTGTTAATCTTGGTTAGGGAAAGAGGGGAAACTCTCGAGATACCGTAAAGGTACAAAGAGGAATGTTCGGAAATTAGGCTTTGGTGGCTCTGTACAAGGACATGTTGGCTGCCAAAGTCCCAAGGGCGTGTTCAACACTACACCAACCAGGGATGTAGCCTAACGGTGCCTCCAAGATCTAAGTATAGCGGTTCCAGCTTCCCCAGGCAGAATTTGCCCACACAAAGTCTGATCGAGAAGCGCCAGATTTTCGCTTATCTTTCGGGTAGTTAATTTTATTAGGTTACTGATTGAGTTAAATGTGAAATGTTAAGAAGTGCTTCCACTATTTCTGAGTATCCCAGGAAAGGGTAGAGCTTATGTAGTGGTAGTGAAACAGGTTTATTCCAAATTTGAACGAGTAACCATTGACTCTCTGACAAAGAGCGTTCTTGACTTGCTTTTCAGCGAAGTTCAAGAGACTTTGGATTCTTTTTATTAAACACGTTAAAAGATGAAAAGTAAAACAATACTTATGAAAAAAAATATATGATGGCCAAACATTTAATTTTAATAAAGTCTAATTTACTTTATGAAACAAGTGCACTTTATCTCATAAAGTCACTTTATAAAATTAAAACAAGGGAATACTTTATAAAAGTTCCATTTACATAAGAGTCACTTTAAATTTTATAAAACAACATTACAAATTAAAGTAGCCTAGCTAGTGCATGGTCACTTCCGCATACAAGACAAAAACATGCGGAGTGCCTCCAGAGCTATAATTTGATGTATTGATAGCAAGAGATAGAACTGAGAAAGAATGACAAAGATTGCAATGAAATTTCTAGCCAAAACTCTCACCTAATCCTCAAGGGCAATTTGAGCGAAGAGAAGATCATGAGATTACACATAAAAAATCTGAATAATATTACGTCAATCTTGAATCCATTACCATTTACTATTTATTAGAGGAAAGCAAGAATCAAAATCCATCTACTATGTCTGTAATATAAAGAACACTATAAACAAGTTCCGAAAGAATCAAAGTATCTTTGTAAATTGCTCCAGCAAACTCCCTTACAAAATAAGGTTCAATCTCTTTTTAAAGAATGAGAGAGCAAAATCCCTAATGCTAATGGGATGGAGGGATGAGATCTTCATTTGAGTCTCACTCTTTACATCAATGGCTGAGATTGAAACATTTTATTACATTTTATTTTGCTATAAAATTCACTCTCTTAGTGGGGTGATTTTGCCTCTTTGTGCACATGTGGCAAATAAAATCACAAAAATTTACATGGATTGTTGAGATGGATGCTTTAATAGGCCCCCTTGGTTATCTTTTGGCTGAATTTGAAGAGTTGAAAATGAACAAGTGCGCCCCCTAGGAGAGAAGTGTTGCTAAGTGTGGTCCAACACTTGAGATCTTTGCTAGGAAATTTTCAATTTGTCATTAGAAATACTCTTTCATGAGGACCCAATTCATCTTTTGCTCAATTTGCGTTGTTGCTGCCACTTATTTTTGACTTAGGCATTTTTTAAATCAAACCTAGGAAGTTTGATTATTAAACACTTATTAATTGGATTTTAATGAATTCTTGGTGGAATTACTTGAGAATTGCCTTGGTGGACGAGTTCCATGACTCTAATAACCAATACCACTCCATACCATGCCAAAAACTGATATGCAATATCCATTTTGTTGCTGCTCCAAATTATTAAACTAGGACTTGGGCTTTTTTAATTGAAAACTTAGGAAATTTCATTTATTAAACCTTGTTAGTCCATATAAGCAGGAAATCACATTTGGAAGGATCAAATTGCTTCAAAAGGTTGAAGTATGATGAATGATAATGCAAGACGACCACATACTATTGGTTGGTTTTGTTGACCAAGTCAAACGCCTCTTTGACCAAGTCAAAAAGTAAAAAAATTGACCTTGGTCAAAGTTGGACAAACTTGTTCAATGAATGAATGGACTCTTTTAATGCTTTTAGGAGGACAAAATTGTATCTTAGATGGTTTCTATTGATAACATACTAGAGTACAATACTTATATTGCAAGTGTAATTCATTTGAATTATTGCATAGCTTCAAGCTTAGAAATATTACATAAACTAATACATAGTATGAAATTAATGTTTTATATTCTTGCCACCATCTAAACAAACATCAAGAGCATTACGAAGACCATTTCTCCTTTGAGTGAAGTGGATGGATAAAGTCAACAAGGCTAGTCTAGTGGAGGATTGGTCAAAGATGACTAATTGACTCAAGATAAGGGGATAAGGGGAACTTTGTCACATTCGCAAATAACGCAAACACCAGGGAATGTGTTTCACAAATGGATGAAGTGTAAGGAGATACTACCCCCTTGGACCTTAGTAAGCCACCTTTTTATTTTTCTTTTGCCTGTTGTTTTTCACTTTTCTTTGTAGGGGTAGCTCATTGATTTGGAAGAGATGCCAATTGTGGGAGACCAACGAGCTTCCACTAAGTAATGCCGAAGTGGCATAACATTCACACAGTGTTGTGCTCAATAATCCATGCATGTCAAGCGTCTATATCCACGACGACCACTAGTCCCCATACTTCCAAACCAAGAGACTTAGCTGTATTTTGTATTTTGCATTTTCTTTTTGTATCACCCCTTTTTTTCCTTTCATATTGTTTCAAGTCTAGGGAGCACATTGCTCCATGGAAACTTACCCTCCTTGATGATATATAACCTTAGAGTTTTACAAGTGAGCCAACTAAATCGTCAAAGAACATCGTTGCAACATAATAGAGGCGAGACACTATGGGAAACAAGGAGGCTTTCATGGTGACGGGGTCAAAGAGGGGAAGTCAAGAGTCAATCTGTCAAGTTTTAGCCAATGGTTTTCAAGATACAAAGATGATATGACACTGTGATGGAGAGGTCATAGGTGGAACCAAATGAGTTTTTTGGTCCTTGTAACAATCGAGAGATGTAAGTCAATGGTATGTACACAAAACAAAAACAACTTCTATGTAGTAATCTACATAACATTCCTACTAGCCATACTTATCAAAGTCAACAAATGTAAGTAACACGAGTAACATCTAGTACAATCATCACTATTACCACCCACCTTGTAGTTGCCTGTGTGAGGTGGATCCAGGATGGATGGTAGAGGGGCAAGCAACTAAGGGGTGGAACCACGACTGCCTAGACTCCCAAATGGATGGTTGTCACGCCAATCAAGGCAGGCTTCACTTTATGTTATCCTAGTCCAAGACAAAAATGGGGGAGACCCGGATCTGCTCCCGACAGGAGAGATTAGACCTAGACACCAGAATAGATCAAATGGGGTTGTATGGTGCAAGGTAAATGGAAACCCTAGCTCTAGGGTTTAGGTACTAGCAACTGATGGAGATGACCACTGTCTTGGGAAACGTAACTGTGACAGGGTAAGCAAGGACAGAGTTGGGATTGTCTAGTACCAAGGAGACATACTCAGTGAAAGGTAAGTGACTTGAGTTATCAATGAGTGTTGGCAAAGGGAATGGGAGTGAGGTCAAGTTAGGGCTAGCGCTAGCTAAGAGATCAGTGCCTTATGTGTATTGGGCAATGGAGTTAGCATCAACCCAACGTTTCAGTGAACCCACCTGGGATATACCTTGATCTATGGACCTAGAAAGGAGTTAGCCTGGAAAAATCAAGTTACAGGAAATCCAGCTCAATGGAGGGCTAGCGCTAGGCTTGGGGAAGCAGATTTGCAGTTCTAGGGTAACCTGGAGGCTGACGCCTCAGAGTTGGAGGAGAAATGAGGTCAGGGTAACGTGATCTACAAACCCAAATCAGAAAATCAGCAGAAAAATCAGATCTGGAAAAGTCAAAATCTGATGAGGGGGCTAGGGGGGTTGAAAACCAATTTTTCAGATCTAGGGCAAACCGAAAAGAACTAGCTCAGCATTGAGGGTGTTCTGGAGTGCTTAGGCCCTGATCTATTAGCCTATCTTGTCAGATTTCAGAAAAAGTCAAATACGGAAAAGTCCAGTTTTCAGTGAGGGCACTAGGGTTGTTTCAGTCAAAAACTCAGATCTAGGTCAAAATGCCAAGAATTTGGACAGCGTTGGGGTTGATTTGGACTGTGTGAGACCCGATCTATCAGTCTGTGAAGTCAGAATTTAGAAAAAATCAAAACCCTAGCAGGTCAAATTTTCAATGGTGGGTTATGCAGTTTTCTGGCTAAAAATCAGATCTAGGGCAAACCAGTAGGAGTTTGACCAGCGTTGCAGTTGATTTGGTGAAAGGGAGGCCCGATCTATGAAACCCAGAAATGGTTTGGCCAAAGATCAGACGGTTCCCAGATTTATTGCTTTTTAGGGTTTTTAGTATTTTAGGAGTTTTTAGAAAAAATTGAAGTAAAGCAAGGTACAATGGAATAGAATCTGAAAAGAAGAGACTTACCTGTTAGATCTTACCTGGAAAAGCTTGTAGAAGTCTTTAACAGTGATGATCTTTGTTATCTCGATCAATTCTGGAAAATCCAAGTGATTTCTATGGCATATGCAAGCTCCAAGCCACCAATGTGCCCCCTACCCTGCATGAGCAAACGTCAACAATATCAGATTTGCCAATACAAGATAAATAAACCAAATACTACAAGAAAGTAAAACGAAGTAATCATAGATCACAATGAAACTAATGAAAACCCCCTGATCCAAGACGAAGAAAACCGAGCGAGTTGAGGTCCCCCTGCA